>MU155140.1:187103-252217 GCA_015484465.1 Pholiota conissans
CCAATGGCACGTGATAAGAAATATATGTTCGCAAACACCTATGTATGTTCGCAAACCTATGTATGTTCGCAAACCCATGTATGTTTCCGCATGAGTATGAATGTTTCCGCAGACCTATGTATATGTTCGCAAGACAATGTATATGTTCGCAAGACAATATATATGTTCGCAAGACAATGTATATGTTCGCAAGACAATATATATGTTCGCAAGACAATATATATTTCCGCATGGCTATATATATTTCCGCATGGCTATATATATTTCCGCATGGCTATATATATTTCCGCAGACTGAATGTATATCCGCACAACAGAAAACACGCTATCTGTAGGACTAAACAGCATTGATATGAGATAAATAGGTAATGTTTATGTCCATTTGACTATATATATATGGTTTTGATTTTTGGTGCACTTGGCCGAGCATATGCTCGGACCTACGTCTCCGAGCCTCGCCCAAGGCGCCGAGAATCCACACACGCCCCAGACGCACGACTCGGAAGTGTCCCGGCCTTATCAATTATAATCTTCCTGAGAGACTAGTTCCGAGTCATGAGAGCAGCATCTTCTCGAACAGGATCCAACTGACTACGGGCTTAGGGCCTTATCTAAAGTTTACATGCATCCTTTTTGGTAATTCTTGGCCACAAGAGCAAAAATGGACAGGAAAGATAAGCGTTGGTCAAGGCTCGGAGCATGGCTAGATAGAAAAAGAAGCCATTTCGTGTTGGCAATTGTGTAGAGATTTAGCAGAAGATAAAGAGCCTGGAAGGGCTAAGCTGCAAACGGTGGCACAAACATCCTTCGATCAAGATATTGTTGCTATTTTTGGTCTTGATCATGATCATCCTGACAATCAATTACTCTCGACGAACTCCGTCACTGAGCAAGGGGAATCATTGGAACCCTCCGAGTATGCAAACGCTGCTGCTTCGCCTCTGCTTCCATTCATCCGAAGGTGTCAATTCTACTGCTTATCTCAAAGGACAGAGCAACATTTTTTCTCAGATCAAATAACATATAATATCGTGGGTGCGCCAGTCTACCTATTGCTCTCATGAAACCCAGGTACAGGTACGGTATAGTACATACGTCAGAGTGATCTTGAATTGACATTCTCTGACCTCGAACCGGAACCAGTGAAGTAAGTCTCTTATAATTCAAACACACAGGCACAGGCCAATACATCTCGAGAACGTCAGGATCAAGAAGTCGAAGTATCAATCCGAGTGGTGCCGTCCTCTCCGAGCTGAGCCCCATAATCCTTCCACGTTGGCCTTTCGATTGTGAATCCCCCTGCAACCGTTGAATAGGTAACTCCGCCCAAGCGCCCAACGGCCCTCAGTTTCCCAGGATCTACCGTTCCCTTTGTTGGCTCGATGATGTCGTTTCGCATATGAATATATTTGACAAGACCAAGAATCAGCGTCGAGACGACGCCGTCTGTCTTGGGATGTTTAATTTCTACGTCTTGATAGAGCTGTAATTATCAGGGGATTTTAGAATGACAATAGCTACATTGGACCGGATACTCACCTCGCATTCCAGCACGAATGCACTTTCTTTGACACGGGCAGCTTTTACATGGATCTAAAAAATACAGAGTTCTGTTGAATATTTCTTCACTCGTTGACGTATTTAGGATGAAACATACACTTGGGGCTTTGGTGAGTCCGGTAAGCGGCCATTCACTTACACCATACGGAGTGTCAATCGACGCCATGTTGGCTTGTTCGATCCACGGCTCGCTAATGATGTTCACCGTAAATCCCTTTGTAGATTTAATATTTCGGGCCGTGTCCTTGGTCGGCCTGGAGTTGTTTGAACACGCGACTGTGATGATCGGTGGATCGAGACATGCCTTGAGACGAAGGTGAAAGTAAGTATTAGAAAGAACACTCGGCGCTTAAAGGCCGCATACCTGATTAAACCAGCTTAAAATGCATGATAATAGAATAAATACTACGCTATACGATGAATGAATGTAAGGAATACCTGAACGGGGCTAGGTTCTCGTACCCATCCTCCGAGATTGATGACACGAAGCCAATGGGCCGCGGAATAATTCCGGAGCTCATAATATTGTAGATTTTTCTATCCGATAAGATGGTAAACAAGGACATAGGTTTTATGTCTTCCAATGAACCGAGGCTTACTTCGCATCTTCCTTGGAAGTATCGATCACCGTCCATCCATCCTCCTCTCTTTCCATCCACGCCTGTCCATCGGGCGTTGTCTCGATCCTTTGACCATACTGCCATCCAGAATTCGGAGATTTGCTAAACTTAAACTCCGTAGTCGGAGAGAAAGGCGGGAGACTGGAACGCTGTGGTGCTGCCATCGAGGTGTTGATGAGTCTCAAGGAGGCAAAATGTTTCGTTTAAATAGGGTCTGTGACATTGCGCTATGATGCAGTGATTACGGGGGCTCGGGGATACCTCCTTTTTCTAATGTAGCTCTCCGAGCGGTTGTGAGAGCGATAATTGAGAGTAGTACAATATATGACGGATTCGTTGGCCACAAATAAATCTTATCTCCGCCAAAAATGATATAAATAGTAGTGTGGTGACTATTTATGGAAGCGCTATTTTGGCCCATCATCGCGCCATGCGTACGACGACCTCAGGCCTCGTAGATAAGTTCAATAGTCTCGCATATTAACACCACATATCCTAGAAGGTCACTTCTGCAAATATATCTGCTCTTTCTGGTGCACAAAGCATTGAAGGTCAGAATTTTGAATCAAGAAAAGAATTTTTGACAATGTCTGCGGCAGCCGAAAGGGGCTCGGCGTGAAGCTCGATTGAATCCCAAGTTGAAGTCGGGTGACCTGTTCTTTGTTTAACAACCTTCAAGCTTCAAGTCACAGCACACACTGAGCAATTCTGCAAATGGCATCCTATGCACGTACTGTATAAAACAGAGTGATTCGGAATTGTATTAACTCCTGGAGAAGTCCGCCGGATACGTAGCCAATAGCAGTTTATGTACTTATATCAAGTAACAACGGTTGTACATTAGAAAGGTGTACATATCTCTATATCACCATTTAAGCGCCCGAAATACCCAGGGCCGGCGGACAAACTCGTCATTTATGATAGGGAAATGCATCGCAAGATTCAAGGGTTAGAAGCGGAAATACTCTCTAGAATCTTATCACCGAAATCTTTCCATGCCGGCCTTTCGAGTGTGTACCCTTCCGATACCTTTGAATAGTTCAGTCCTCCCAAGCGCCCGACAGCTTTCAACTTTCCAGGATCGATTGTCCCCCCAGTTGGCCCGATGACATCATTACGCATGTGTATATACTTGACGAGTCCAAGGATAAGAGTAGAAGAAACTGCGTCTGTCTGCGGGTTCTTGATTTCTACGGCTTGGTAAAGCTGATGTTCTATTGTGAGGTACGAAGCAACGATTGGAGAGAATGAGCACTCACTTCACATTCCAATACAAATGCGCTTTCCTTGACTCTAGCAGCTTTGACTTGAACCTAAATTAGACGGCAAGTGAATATGAGAATTTTAAGTATAGTGGTACACAGCGTACACTTGGTGCCTTTGTGAGCCCCGTGATAGGCCATTCGCTGATGCCATAGGGAGCATCGATCGACGCGAAGTTTGCTTGCTCGATCCACGGTTCACTGATTATGTTCACGGTAAATCCCTTCGTAGACTTAATATTCCGAGCTGTATCCTTTGCCGATTTGGAGTTGCTCAAACAAGCCAAGGTGATTATTGGAGGATTGAGGCATGCCTATCGTTGATCATCGATATACATTAGTTTCGAAGATCATGATACTTACTTGATTGAACCAGCTTCAGGAGAAAGTCGTGAATCAGCTATTCAAATCGAATGTCATGGGGAAGAGATGTGTAGAGAATGCACCTAAACGGAGCAAGATTTTCGAAACCATCCTCGGAGATTGACGACACGAAAGCGACAGGGCGGGGAACAATCCCTGACACCAAGACAGAATATATCTTCCTGCGTGTCAAAAAGATGAGGTATAGAATTCATCAAAGCTAGACGGATTGAATTCCGACTGAATTCTAAAGCGCACCTCATTTCTTCTTTGGATGTGTCAAGAACAGTCCACCCTGCCTTCTCGCCCTCCATCCACGCCTGTCCTTCTGGAGTGGTCTCGACACTTTGACCATGCTTCCATCCTGGATTTGGGGATTCCGTAAATGTGAATTCTGTAGTAGGAGAGAATGGTGGGAGATTCGACCCTTCAGATGTCGCCATGAAGTTGATATCGATCTCAAATTTTGAGGATCGATGAGATACGAAGACCGGATGGACAGTAGCTGTCTATAGGTCACACCAGTAGTATCGTGATGAGTAAGAAAGCCTATTATTCCGGTGAACCGGTTATGTATCTGCCTTTTCCTCTCGGAAAACGAACCCACGAGACGACCAAGAATAGATCTTATATCTTATCTACCTGTCAGTTGGACGTAACGCGTAACGTTACGTATATTTTTGGCCACAGCTCCTTGTCATCCTACCACAATGTTCCCCAACACTTTCGCCCGCATTGTGGATGAACCACTACGGACATCTGCATACCAAATTAAAAATCCAAATTCGGCTGATATCGTCAATAAATCCACCGAATCTCCACCTTATACGTCGCCTCACAGTTTGCGGGCGAATAGGTAAAGGTTGAACCCAAACGAAGGACGCCACTATTATTCAAAATCTGAATGGAGTTTGGTTCGGCTTTACCATGCGGAATGACCGACATCCTCGCGCTTAGCAGAATACAAATTTCGATGCATTCCGTAACCTGGAGCTGTCTGCGTATCTCAAGCCCACGCTATTTGGAGTGAACGTCAACTCTTCCTCTGCCTTCCAACCCCCCACCTACACTCACGGCAATACGAAATGGACGAGAAATCTAAGGTGCGACCATCTCTAGAGCCCGAAGATGTGCAGATCAGCTCTGCGAACTACCTGAATTCGAATATTCCTGTGAGGCGGTCACCAGAGCCTGTCGATTTGGACGCAGAGGCCTTCAAGTTGGGAAAGGAGTCTGATGAGTTGGAGGACACGGGCGTGTTGGAGGACGACGACGGGAAGTTGGGACACTTCCGAAAGTTCACAAACTTTCTCTTACGATGGGGAATCGAAACTCACGGGTGTGTGATCGTAATTGAACTCGCGAGTACGCCAACTCACGTTCGGTATTTTTGCAAGGATTGCTCCAGTACCTCTATCTAAACGCACAGACCCCCGTATAATACAACTTTTCTGGGTCTGGTTTACCTGCAACTTCAATATTCTTGCATTTGGGACCGGAAGTGCTGGCCCCGCATTTTTTGGTCTTGGCATTAGAGATTCCCTGGTCGTATTGTTGATCGTTGATGTCATGTTGGTCATTTTAATTCTCCTACTATTGTAATCTCACTGAATTACTTGCCGCCCTATCTCTGTTTATAGTTCATGTTTTTTCCCAGCTTATTTGTGAGTCGCGAAATTCCTCTCATCGTCTTCTTGCTTATACTCAAGTTTCCTTCTGCTTGCGCTTCGAATTCTCCATGCTCAATTTAGCTCTGTATTCGGCCCGAAGCTTGGTATGCGAGGAATGGTGCAAAGCCGATTTTCATGGGGGCAAGTTTCTATATCTTTATCAAAGTGATTATCGCTCAACCAAGTGGCAGTCTGTATGGCGGTGCCATCCCCAGTGCACTTAACGTGATATCGATGATGGGCTTTCTCGTCTTGAATGGGATCATTGGAGGGCAGACGATTGCTGCTGTGTCATCCAAGCTCGATGATACACTCGGAATTGTGATATTGGGCATCATTTCTCTAGTGGTGCGTAAAGAGGGTTTTTTAATTCTTTTCCAACCAGAAAAACCGATTTTACTCCTAGATAACGTTTTGTGGATATCGCGTTTTGCACTGGTAAGAATTAAGCATCACTCAGTTTTGTGCAATTTATGACGCTGGTGGCTAGGTTCGAGACTTATGCGTGGATCCCAAATTTCATCGCCCTTCCTGTACTCCTTGGCTTGGGAGGCAAGCACCTGGATCCCTCTACCTTCGTTTCCGTACCCAGCCCACCAGCGTCTGCGGTACTATCGTTTGCCACATTTGTTGCATCCAGTGTCATCAGTTGGTGCACACTCACACCAGATTATGGCGTCTACCACAATGACCAAGCATCAGAGTTCGTCATCTTGAGGTATCTCCAGAGCGCAAATGACATCTTACTGACAAGTTTTTTATCATCTCAGACGCAGAATCTTTATCTTTACCTACCTTGGTTTCTTCGTCCCCAGTGTGAGTCCCTGATTTTATTTCCACACTTTTAAACTACTCAGAACGCCAGCTGAATTCCGTTACGCAACGCAGATATTGTGGCACATGATAGGTGCTGCATTCGCCGCCGCTGCCCCTGGAGTTCCAGCATGGCAGGCTGGGTTTGAAGAAGGAAATAACGTCGGTGGTCTCGTCATGGGGGTGTTGGCTCCCGCCAAGGGTTTTGGCAAGTTCCTCACCGTATTGATTGCGTTAAGCACATCTGGCGCATGTGCCCCTACGATGTATACTTTCGGTAAGATAAATCCTGTATCTTCTTTTCGTGTTCACCGGGTTTATATTTCTGAAATGAAATAGGCCTGAGTGCTATGGCAGTCGCTCCTTTCTTCGCGCGTGTGCCCCGCTATGTGCTGGTCATTGTATCGGAAGCGATGTGCGTTCATAGTCGTGACTGCTCCTTTTCTGGTGTTCTTATTTGTTACAGATTCATTCCTCTGGCAATCATCGGCGCAAAGAAATTCTATAGCACTCTCGTGGATGTGCTCAGTGCGTTTACTCGTTTTTTTCTTCTTTTCGTGACACCACTGTCTAACTAATTTTTTGTACCCCCCCTGTGTAAACCAGGTGTAATAGGATACTGGTCCACTCTATTCGCTGTTATCGTCCTTACCGAACATTTCCTGTTCCGCAAGCGACGCTGGACAGATTACGACATTTCGCAATGGAACGAATCTGCTGGGCTGCCGCCTGGCATTGCTGCCATTCTCGCGTTCTTTGTGGCTTTGGAATCATCGTGCCGAGCATGCAGCAAACATGGTATATGGGGCCTATCGCACGCGCAGGGACTGGTGATATCGGCATTATTACAGGCGGAGTAGTGACATTGCTAGCCTACGTTCCATTAAGGACTGCTGAGCGTAAGATATGGCCCAGGAGGTGAATTATAATAAATCTCGAGAATTGCGGACTGTTATATACAGGATCAG
Organism: Pholiota conissans; assembly: GCA_015484465.1. Taxonomy (NCBI): domain Eukaryota; kingdom Fungi; phylum Basidiomycota; class Agaricomycetes; order Agaricales; family Strophariaceae; genus Pholiota; species Pholiota conissans. Next base: position 194,359 of record MU155140.1, read on the forward strand.
GTCTTCGAACTTTTCGCTGGTTTTTGGGATCTGAAATCGTACGTATGATAGATTCTGATGCCACTGGTACATGCATACATGCATAAGTCTGATGCGAAGTAAGTCTGAAAATGTTGCGTTCTAATTATATTTTGAACAAAGGGAAATCGCTTTTCACCCGTCTCGTTTGCGCCATGCTGCTAGTATGTCTGCCACTGCTGGGGCTGAATACTTTTTCGGCCCAAAAAAGTAATCTCGGAGAATGTTACTCTACTTTTTCAATTACAAAAAGATTAACTTTTCCGCGTTGAAAAAGTGATGGAATATATAAACTTTGTTGGGCCTATTTTCTGCTCAAAAATGATACCTTTTCATCATACTTTTGCCTCCAAAAATAGCAATCACCTGCCAAAATTAGGCTCAAAAACGTCCGTAAACAGAAAAGTGTGAAGAAAATGAATCATTTTTTGATCTGAAGAAACAATGAAAAAGTTTGTATAATATATTACTTTTTCAGCACCGAAAAGTCAAGCTTTTTGTATTTGAAAAAGTAGCGTAACATTCTCCAAGATTACTTTTTTGGGCCGAAAAAGTATTCAGCCCCAGCAGTGTGCGTCTGATCGCAAATGTCATGCACACCATTCAATCAGTTGACGATGATCGAGGAATATATGAGTGTACAAACATATAATTCTCACATGTTCAACACCTCAAAACTACTCCTATATCGGCTTACTAGCTTTTTGGTGACGCGAAAAGTAATACGGAGGTATGACTCGGAGAGTCGGAGTTGATTCTCATTAGCCTGTTTTGGAATGTCATCAACCTTTTTGGGATATTGCTTTGCGGGGGCATGTACTTTTCATCGTGAAATGTGCTGCGCCCGATTGGCAAGGATCTTCAGGAGAAGCTTTTGGAACCCATGACCATGTTATCGTTATCAGACAAAAGCAATTATTGACGGATGGGCTGTGCAATGTCAATGGCTCAGGAAAGCCGATATTTCAACTGAGATAACTTCCCGCTTGCACAGCTATTCGTCAAGAATATAAAGCTTATAGGTACATTGGACCTCTTTAAGGTATTCTACCCGTGTCTTTCTCACCGAATTTCCTCCAAAATGCCCGTCCACTTCAAAGTTGCTCCACACGATGCCAACAAGAGGAAGAAATTTCGCTCCTTAGAAACTACCGATAACCTGCTGGCTGCGACATGGGGATGGGAGCAAAGGAGAACACGAGGAACTAGCAAATGCGCTGAATTACTTCAAACCTCGTACAGAGATGTGTTGGATGTGGTAGCGAAAGCGAATGGATTTGTGGATACAGTGACTGAGGCTTACAATATGCATTATCATTTGATCATCAGGTGTGTATTCGTCGATCGGCTGAGGCATTAACTCTACTGACAATATTGTCGCAGGCCTGACGATGTCTGGATGGCAATTCTGTCCCAGCTTAACTTCTAGTGAACACGCAATCGCCAATTTCATGTTAAAGAGACTGAGGGTGCTTCATTTTATCCAGTGTAAACGCGCATGCCGAAGAACTGCGCCATAAATTTGTTGAGCATGAAGGCAAGAAGAAGCTGACAATTGAAGAAGTAGGCACCCGATACTCTGTCGATTTTGGAGCTCTCGCTGTGCGGATGACGAGGTTGATAGATGAGAATGTGCGGCAAATTTTCTTTTCTTTTCTTGGCTGGATTGTTCTTTATCTTGACATCCTCCAATCACATTATCCAGGTTGTCGACAAGGAATTGAAGGACTGGATTCTACCAGATTTTACAACAACCACGGTGAATGACACTGTCGTTTGCGCTGTCTATATGATGTCGACGCTCAAAGCGTAGGTTTAGTTTATTATGCTCTTTGTCATAAAAACCGTCGTTAATTTACCGAGAATGATTCTATAGGTACTTCTCCTATAAAATCTGCCTGCAATGTGGTATACCATCAGTCACCTTAGAAGGCGAAAAATCCGACTGGGAAAGGTTGCTCCTGAGAATCGACAAACTCAAGGACTTCGGACCCGAACCAGAAATATGGGCCTCCCTTCTCCACCCTATTCTCAGTCGCTTCGTGACTGCGTTCGACGGCAACCCGGACGTCGAATTTTGGAACAGAGTGTGCCATTACAAAAGCCACGGATCGGGAGAGACGGTCCTCACAGGATGGATCACCGCCTTCTGTGTTTGGGACAGCAGAGGCGTATGGATGGGGCCACCGCTAACTGGCAGCGAATTGCGTTACAGATCGCCTGGGGAGATTCTCGTTTTGGATGGCGTCCAGTACGGCGCAGTAGGGGCGTATAATCTACCCAGCGGTTTCTGCGACGTCGACGTCTTGCTTAATGACAACGGCAAAGAGTTTGATTGTATGATGGTTTCTGGTCATTTGGCCTTGAAGACGGAGGGCGAGGACAGGGACACGGTGCGCCCCCATCCTGGGTGGCTCATGTTTATCAAGGAGGACGGAGTTTCGACAAAGTGAGAAAATTCACAAGTAAACATAAAGTGCGGAGGGAAGTACTGGAGATATGCCTAGCTAAAAGATCAGAAAAAGTCTGTATTATTCGAGAATGGATAAAATCCAGTCTTCCCCACATTTCTAAGAAAAGATGATAGATACGATATTGAAATGATGCGCATCCTATATCCGTGTAAATGTGCAATTGTTGTACCACGCTAATGCTAGCTGTATAGAATGATTATGTATATGTAGGACATGAAAGAAGGGACCAGCGCGAGCGTCAGTAGTAAAAGAGAGAGCGTTCGAAACACACACAAAACATGTAACAGAAGACAAGAAAGAAAAACTATAAGCCTACACATTCCGCCGAATACCCCCTCCCGGCTCCATTCCATCCTTTTTAATGGGCGTTAACCGCCAGCTCAGTATAAGTCGAATGATATAACTACGGTCTAAGAGCCATGAAGCCAACATCTAGACATCCTCATTCACCTTCTGCACAACAACCATATGGCTAGTCTCAGGATCAGTATGGTTAATCGCGCGGTCGGATGCACTCTTCAGCTGCGCCTCGCTGACCATTGCACCTGCGGGGTGCGGGGGGACGTAGCCAGCGAGCTGCGCCTCGAGCTGCTCGGCGAGTACCGTACCGCCGCACGACGCCGCGACGAATCCAAGGAAGGGAGGCGAGGGGTTTAAAGGCCGCGTGCAGAATTCTGGGTGGGCTTGCAGGCCGATGAAAAAGGGGTGGTCTGTTGAACAGGATGCGAATACGTGAGAGAACGATGCAAGTAATCAGCGATCGGGAACAAAAAAAGAAATATAGCGGAAGGCACATTCCCCATAGAAAACGCAACGCAAAAGCCACAACAGGCGCAACGAAACCAAAATTTTACACACCTTGCAGCTCGCACACCTGCATCCGCTCGCCCTTCTCATCCTTTCCAGCAAAGTTCATCCCGCTCGCGACAAGACGTTCGACGTAATCCGGGTTGACCTCGTACCTATGACGATGGCGCTCCCAGATCGTCTGCGCGCCGCCGTACAGCTTGCGCGCGCGGCTCCACGCCTCCGTTCCGGGGCCGAACACAGTCGGGCGTAGTCCCAATCGCATTGTACCCCCCATGTGAGTCTTCGAGATTTCAGGCATGAACACGATCAGCGGGTGCGCTGTGTTAGGCTCGAATTCGGCTGAGGTGGCATCTGGAAACGACAGATAGACAAAGTTATAGCAGCGTGAATTATGGTTTTAGTCGGAAGAATACGAGCCCACCTTCGATACCAAGCACATTCCGTGCCCATTCAACAACAGCAAGCTGGAAACCGAGACAGATACCCAAGAAAGGCACCTTCTGCTCCCTAGCATATTTGATTGCCAACATCATACCCTCCGTCCCGCGCTGGCCAAAGCCTCCAGGAACAAGGATACCTCCCGCACCGACAACCGCGCGCCATGCGTCGTGGTATTTGGCCGGGTTCGCCTCTTGCGTCTCGGGTTCTAGGTCTGATGATTCAACCCACTGTGGATTGTATTTTCAGCGCGCATATACATGGAGCTGGAGATAGAAAGACGACGAACGTGGACGGTGAGCTTCCTGTGCACGCGGAAGGCAGAGTGCTCGAGGGCTTTGGTAACGGACATGTACGAGTCTTTGAGGTCGGTGTACTTTCCGACGAGCGCGATGCTCACTGTGTCGAAAAGGCGCTCTTGACTGTGCAAAACCTCAATATCAACACAAGGGCATCAAATAGATTGAAAAACACTACGCACCCCGATGTCAAACCGCGCCACCTCTTACCCAATTGCGCTCCCTTCTGCCTCCTCTCCTCCCACTCCCGTTCCAGATCTGGATTAGGCGCGCCCAATTCCTTCCCAACGCCATTCGCAACCACACCACGCCTGAGGTCGTCCAGACACAGACGGCGGTTCAAGAACTCGACGATACCTTGCGCCTGCAGGACGAGAGGGACGTGGTATACACTCGACACGTTGTGCACGCCCACGACCTGCTCGGAAGAAACGTGACAGAACATGGAGATTTTGTCTTTTGTGGTTGGGTGGAGAGATTCGGGGCCGAGCAGGCGGCACGCGATCTGGAGACAGAGACAGAGACGAGCGCGATGAGTTGAGGGCCTTCGAGGAACAGGAAGGATAGGAAACGCACAAGATCAGGCAGCAGACCGAGTCCACGGATACAGTGCACCGTCGTTTGCGTCGGCTTCGTTTTCTGCTCGCCGTGCATGTCAGGCACGAGCGAGACGTGTATGAGGGCGAAGTTGTTGTGGCCAACGCGGAACTGGAACTGGCGCATGGCTTCGACGAATGGTGCGGATTCGATATCACCGACGGTACCGCCGAGCTGTTGACGTAGGGCGGAGGTTAGGAGTTATACGAGGAGTTGTGAGTGGATGACGCACCTCGACGATGCAAACGTCAGGCTCCTCGCCTGTCTCATCGACGGGGGTCTTGGATACTCGTTCGATCCAATCTTGGATCGCGTTGGTGATGTGGGGCACGATCTGAATAATGATTGGTTTGTTGGAAATGTACGTAAATCAGATAAAAACGTACCTGCACGGTCTTGCCGAGGTACTCGCCTTTTCGCTAAACATAAGAGTTGCATGAGTTCCTCTGAATGGGCCTTTTAAATATGGCAGTTATTGTCCTCCTCCAATGAGGCAATGATCATAGTCTCCCAGGTAACAGTTCACTTGTAACGGGACCAAAAAGTGCGCAGTCGCCGCAGGCAGAAAGACACGCGTATATCGCGTCCTAGCACCGTCTCTTGCAGAAAAAATGGGCACAGAGAGCACATACCTCTTTCTCAATGACCTCTCGGTAGATCTTGCCTGTCGTGATGTTGTTATCGCGACTCAGCGTAACGTTGAGGTATCGCTCGTAATTGCCCAGATCCAGATCGACCTCTCCACCATCGTTGAGGACGTAGACCTCGCCTATGAGTCATCGGAGGTGCTCTGAACTCAGCTGTGTTATATATCATGCATGTGCGTTGTATCGAACGCACCGTGCTCGGTGGGACGCATGGTGCCCGCATCGATGTTCATGTAGGGGTCAATCTTGATAGCGGTCACTCTAAGTCCAGTAGTCTTGAGTAACAGGCCAGTCGATGAGGCTGATCAGACCAGGATGGCAGAGAAAAGATGAAGCTCAAGCATGAGCTCCATGTTGACGAGGGAGGTGAGGCGAGACACACCAATGACGCCCTTGCCGATACCACTGACCACACCACCCGACACCAAGATGTATTTCGTCATTGTTGCACGTCGCCGATGTCGTCGAGATTGTGAAATTTTGTCTGCTACCGAGCACGGTGCAGGGGTCTCGATTCAACACGAGGGTGTAGGTTGGGAAGACAATAGGCGCTAGTCGAAAGCGTCACGCAAATTTCTCGAGTTCCGGACCGTCCGTGGGAATATCGATCACCGGGTCTCGGACCGTTCTAATTTATTTGTGGTCGCTGTTCAGACGTTCTACGGCGATGAGCTGACCCAGAGATATGTTTATTTTTTCTAAATTATAGGCTACTCTGTCGCGTTACAGATCTTTCTTGAGATAAATCTTAGGCGCGCTCACAACTACATAGTACTAGTTTGATGGGCGTACAGTACTGAATAGCCTCAGTTGGCGTTAAAATATCAATACCAATGACTTTCATTGTCATCCATCGATCTTTAAAACTTTGTAAGGGTTGGACGATTTATACGCCTTTCTGGTGAACTACTCATACTAAAAAATTTACGAGTTCTTTGGAATTGAAGCTATAGTCATTCGAAAGAGAACAATTACAAAAGTGCAACGTCTCCCGAAGCTATAATCACTCGACTGTTTGATAAGACTTCTCTCCCCTGCCTTGCTCTTTACTTATGTGTAGTTCGCTCACTTGCATTTGACCCTCGAAGTCGGTCTAGGAATCCCAGCTTGAGTGTTGCACCTAAGTTCAAGCGGCGTAATTACATAATCGGTATGAGGCGAATATATCGAGCGAATATATTCGCACGTCTTTTTTCTTACCCCGCACGGACTGCCAGAGCCTCCGTTTTTCACTCTTCAGACTTGGACACCCATGGCATCCTCGTCTTCCTTCTTAAAGGCTCTCGTGCCCCGTGCGTATGCGCTGAGCGCACGTACGCCTCTCCTCCGCCTCTCTGCGTTGACACGGAGCAGCCATGCTGTCGCGCCGCCGCGACCTCTCTTCCCATGCGATATGCTGCTGGCTCGCAATGCCTCGACCGCTGCCGCAAGAGCGCGCATTCCCGCCACCGTTTTCGCAGGAGAAGAAGAAGAAACCACCCCCAAAAGCGACAAACCTCACGCGTTCTCTACCGTGTCTGACAAGTTGCACCCTCACACGATGAAGGCCATCAAACATACGCATATGTCCATCGTACAATCCCGTATCTTCCCCCTTCTTCCTCATCTCGCAGAGCCCCACGACCCAGAAGCAGAGATTGACGCCTCGCGCCCTCGTGATTTGCTCGTCAAGGCCAAGACTGGAACGGGCAAGACTATGGCCTTCCTTGTTCCTGCCATCGAAGCCCGCCTCAAAGCCATTGACGCCGATGTTGCACGCGCCCATATCGACTCAGGACTTGGTTCCCACTGGACAAAAATCGACGCTGCCCGAGCCGCAACCAACTTCGCTTCCGACACCGTCGGTACCCTCATCCTGTCCCCTACGAGAGAGCTCGCCACGCAGATCGCGGTGGAGGCGTCCAATTTGACAGCACATCATAAAGGCTTCCAGGTGCAAGTTCTGCTTGGTGGTGAAAGTAAAGGCCGCCAGATTGGGTCCTGGGAGAGAGGCCGCAAGGACGTCGTCGTTGCCACACCTGGTCGTCTGATGGATTTGCTGGACAGTGTTCCCATGTTCAAAGAAGCCCTTGCGCACACCAAAATTGTACGTCTCGATATCTTCTGTCGCTTTTCGCTGCTTATTCCTTTGTTTTAGCTCATCCTCGATGAAGCTGATACCCTGCTCGATATGGGTTTCCGTCCCGATATTGAGCGAATCTCGAGCTTCCTCCCCAGCTCGCCTGAGCGGCAAACCTTCCTTTTCAGTGCAACAGTATCCCGGGCCATCCAGGATATCGCGCGCACGCTCCTCTCTCCTTCTCACAGCTTCGTCAACTGTGTGTCTGATACCGACGTAGCCACGCATACGCACATCCCACAATACACAACCATCCTCCCAGGTGCCGGTGGTGCCGAGGCGCTGCCCCATCTAATCCGACTCATCGCCCACGACCAGCTCCTCTGCGCACGCGACGGACGCAAGAGCAAGGTCATTGTCTTCCTTTCGACAACCAAAATGACGCAGCTTTTCGCGTCACTGCTTGCCGAAGCAACAACAGCGAACCCAGCAGCGTTCCCAACACGCACGCGCACGTACGAGATGCACGCGAAGCGCGAAATGTCCACGCGCGTGCGCGTCTCGAACTCGTTCCGCACTGATGTAGCGCCGTCGACAGCCTCGGTGCTCATCACCTCGGATGTCTCAGCTCGCGGTGTCGACTATCCCGGCGTCACCCGTGTCATCCAGCTTGGTATTCCCCCGAACCCGGATATGTATGTGCATCGTGTCGGCCGGACAGGACGTGGAGGCGATCGAGGAGGACAGGGTCGTGGCGATCTTGTAGTCTGTGGGTTTGAGGAGGAAGGTGTACGTCGGATCGAGCGTGCAGTCGGCATCAAGACAACGCGGGTAGAGACGACTGAAATCGAGCGCGAGTGTCTGGAGATGCTTAAGGATATACCTATCGCCGAGAGCACCCCGGCCTCTTCATCGCGGCTGCGCGCCCCAGCTCCCTACGGTCCTGCCAACTTGGAAATCATCCCCGAATTCTGCCAGGCGATCACCGCCCGACTCGCAGAGCCGCCTGCGGACTACCCCGACGCGCCATCTTCGGATGAGTTCGGACAGACTTTCCTCTCTCAGCTGGGCTTCTACATCGGCCGCGGTGTGGTGACGGGCTTGCGGGGAGACCATGCGGCGGCGGGTCTGCAGGCGTTCTTCAAGGAGCTTGGCGGCCTCAGCAAGGATCTCCGTCTGAGCCGTGGTATTCAGACGATGCTGGGCGGTGGGGAGAACAGCAACAGCAATAACAGGAGGAGGAGCAACGGCGGCAGTGCGTATGCGGGCGGATGGGACAGGAACAGGAGCAGTGGGGGTGGTCGCGATGGGTACAGACGGGGCGATCCCCAACGCGAGGGATACCGCCAGCGCGAGGGCGGCTCGTATGGATATACACCCGCTGCAGGGCGCCGAAGCTCTCCATGGGAGGGTGCCACTGGGCGTAGCTCGAACCAGTACACACGCGATCGCAACAGCTCGTCGAGTAGGGGTGGATATGGACGGCAAGAAAACTCATCATCATCATACGGAGGGCAGCGTGAGGGGGGATACTCCGCGGCACACTCACGAGGAGGAGGAGGAGGGGGGGGGTACTCCAATCGGGATACGAGGACGCTGTCGCAGATCCGCTATGGGGATAAGAACTAGGTTCGGTTAATATTTTATGGTATCGTATGCATTACATTAGACTATATACACCTTCCCATACCTGTGCGCATTTATGTATTTACTACCACTAGGGTTTCGCTGTTTATTGCTTTCGTTTTATTTCTTAATTACTTATAGAATCGTATTACCACTACTTACCACCACTCTAGATTCTAATGTCCATTGATACGAAGGCGTTTCAAAGTTTCTGCAGAGGGTGTGACACGTCACACCACACGTTATCACGTGGAATGACTACTTTAAGCTGCTGTCACGGTTGAAGTCCTTTTGACCTTGAACTCCACATTGACAAGGCTCTGATCAATCTACACTTGTTGTATTGGCATCTTCTCGTGTCTACTATATCTCGTTTTGTATTTATGAAGAAATACACTCCGCCGGACTGGCTGCGCGACATGGACCGTGATGACTACTTTTTCCTGGATCCCGATTCTGACCTAGAGGAAGCTCGCGCATGGTGGGAGGACTTGGGTCCATGGTTTCAAGACAGGGGATATATTCTGTATGACAAGGTATATACCGATCGAGAACTTGATATGTATGCAGAAACTCCAAAACTGGTTTTCTCTGGGGCGACTACTTTTCCTTATGCGCACATTGGCGGCGATGGACACTGCACCGACGCGGAATGTAGCTTGCGGACACGAGCATCTTATGTGAGTATACGCCTTGATTAATATTATGAATTATATCTAACTTATCCATTCAGCCCCGTCTAGTCTTCGCTCAAGACTCTCAGTCTCGACACGTTTGTATCAGAGTAATCAAACCCGAGCCCTCAGATGAATACAAGATTCTCAGTTTTTTAAACGAGCAATCGAAATTATGGACTGAGGAGAACTTTCCCTGCATTGTTCCGGTGTTAGAAATCCTCAACAACGGTAAGAATTACTTCGCGGTATCGCCCAGGTAAATTCCACGTTTGGTCGACTCTTACCCGCAACTTGGCTAACGATTCTTCATAGATGGGATGGTGGAATGGAAGATCAACTGCCTTGGTTTAATACCAACGGAGAAGTTCTGGACCTGATTCAGTGCATGTTGACGGTATACATTAACACTTTCTCGTCGAGTCTGCTTCTGACGAAAGTTCAACCTACAGGCCCTGTGTTATTTACACTCCAACAAAATATTTCATAGGGTATGTGCATTATTCTGGTTGATATGACCTCTTTTCATTTCTCTTCATAGGATATTCACGATGGAAATATTCTTACCAATCATTTCGGTTGCGCTAACATGCCTCATCGGTATAGCAGTTTACAGCGTCAAGAGCTGAGAGCGAAGGGTCAACTGGTCTACGCGCTTACTGACTTTAATTACTCTCTGATGCTACCAGTTGACACCGATCTCAGGTCGTGTCGACTCCCTATCGCCGAGTCATACCCTGGTGTCATTGAAAAACCGTACGGCGTTGTTCATGGCGAGGTATATTTTAATCCATTTGCCTATGATGTGGCGTGCCTTGGGATTACCTTGTCTTATCAATTCCAAGTGTGTCCCCATTCCTTTATCAAACATATTGTTATACTGAATTTGACTACTCTGAAGCATCTCTGTTCTTCACTCCCAATTCTCGCACCTTTGCTCAGCGGAATGCTAACCAGTAATACCATTGAAAGATTCACTGCGCAAGAAGCCCTAGCATTTTTTGACGACAATCGTCCCAAAATATGGGAATATGAATCACTCTCGCCACCACAACGAGAATATATCGAAGACTGGCAAGCTTATGATCGATGGACGAATGTTCCCCCTCACTTGCTCAAAATATGGTCGAGGTATAGGGGAGAACGTCCTTCTTATTTCACGGAACGCATCGTGGGCCGGTTGTGTCAACGACGCTGGGGGCGGAAATTAATCTTTTCCGTCCGGCGCCTACTTTGTTTTGATATTTTACAGCCCTATCTTCGTAAATGCGTAGCGTCTCTTTTTTCCCTAGGAAAGTTGGTCAAATCAGTCCTGGTTTATACGCATATTCCTTTCTTTTAAGACCTCTGGGCATGTGACTGTTTTTCTCTCTTCCTGTCTAAGATTTCGACTTTGCTACCTTGTTTATTTCTACGCTTCGTTCGAACTGCACGCCATTCATGTTGTTCATGCCTCGATGCAACTATTATGCATCTGCATCTTACATATGCCTAGTCATCCGGGCGTTTCTTTGATAAACATAAACCAGCCAGGATGAGGTCGCACCGTATCCTTCTTCTCGCCTTCCACCTTCATACCCATATGGCCCGAAACCATCATACAATCAAACTTCGCGCCGTTGTCGTCAAGATCAACATCTACCTGGGAGTACCCGCTGGGTACACGATCAGTCTCGATAGTCCCGTATTCGACGCCGTCCAGAAATAGTTGATCCTCTTCAGGATCTTCGTACTGCGACAGCCTGCTGGGGTACGCCGACGATGGCGACCCAGAACAGCGTCCTTTGCTGTCCCAGACGCAGAATGCGGTGATCCACCCCGAGAGGTAGCTCGCGCCTGAGCCGTGATGTTGATAATGACAAACCTTCTCCCAGAACTCGATGTCGGGGTTGCCGTCGAAGGCATTTACAAAGCGACGGAGGATTGGGCGCAGGAGGTAGGCCCAGGCTTCAGTTTCAGCGCCGAAGTCTTTGAGTTTGTCAATTCGGGAGAGAAGTTTTTCCCAGTCGGATTTCTCGCCTTCTAGGGTGACAGACGGTATACCACATATAAGATCTATTCCATAGGAAAAGTATCTGTTACGTCGATTGTAAATTAACAGCGTCATACTGAACTTGAAGATGTGGCATAAATGTACGTACTCCTGAAGGGTGGACATCATATAGACGGCACAGATGATGGTGTCGTTCATCGTGGTAGTTGTAAAATCTGGCAGAATCCACTCCTTCAAATCCTTGTCGACGATCTAAATCCACAATTTTGATTATAAAAATTGGTGCTAGTCAGGAAACAAGGAGCCAAAGTTTAAACTCACCTTCTCATCAATCAATGTCGACATTTGCACCGCAAGTGCTCCAAAATCAACAGTATATCGGCTTCCTGGTGCTTTGACCGTCAGTCTCTTCTTGCCTTCATGCGTGACAAATTTGTGTCGTAAATCCTCCGCATGCGCATTGACGCTGGAGGGATACACGCTGCGTTAGTCACTGTGGTTGGAGTTTTCGATAACGCATTTACTAATAGTTGAACTGGCTTAGAATTGCCATCCAAACGTCATCAGGCCTGCAAAGACAAATGTTTCAATGTCTCACCAGCTTTTAAGATGAATTGGCTGAACACTCACCTAATGATTAGGTGCCGGTGCTGGTTATACGCCTCCGTAACGGTATTAACAAATCCGTTTAATTTTGGTACGACGTATTCCATCTCGGTGTACGACGTCTGCAGAAGCTCAGCGTTCCGTACTGTGGTTGTCCCGACCCCCCATGTCTTATCCAGCAACTGTTCAGCATTGTCAAGCTGGGTAAAGTAGTCCATCTGCTTGGCACCATGGGGAGCTACTTTGAAGTGGACGGGCATATTGTGTCAATTGTGAGATCTTGAGAAGGAATAACTTCTTCGATAGGTTAGGATGATATCGCTCAAACACGATGGTAGAGTCAATGACCTCACGACTCTCGCGTACGGCCGGGCGGACGGCGAATGCCGAAGGAGGCAAGCGCGTTTATCACGTGACAATATGGCGACCATGTACAAATAAGGCCAAACAACGCGAACAATGGCCTCCCCGCTTCCGATATTGTCATCGTCATTGTCCATAACGATGAGCAGAACAATAGAATGGCTGCGGAGCGGGTCATATCCATCGGTTCTAGGAATTAGGGCTTTTTTTCTGCTCTTTCACCGCTACCACAACCATCAGACTTTCCGTCTACTTCGTCCGCCATGCTCAGGCGTTTCAGCGCGCTCAGCGCTCTGCTATTTCCAATATCGATCTGTAAGTCCGAATCTCCAACATACTTTAACATTATACTGATCCTGATAATCTGAAGTTGCCCAATCTACCCCAACAATTCTATGCATATCAGGCCAATGTCTTCAAGGCTACTCCAACACAACCAGTGCGTGATATCAGTTTTCAACGCGTTATCATCGTCTAACCACCTGCTAAAAGTCGGTACAATTATAACGGGTACCTCTAATTCTGTCCACCTTCTTCCTGGCGTATATGATGCCTCCACCAACCCCCAACTTCTACACGATTCCTTAACATCATCATCCGCGTCTCTTTCGCCATCAGCTGGATTCAACTCTTCACTATCCCTCCCTCTGACCGTCGCACTTCAACCGGGTTTCTCTACCTACTCCGATCGTTTATATTCGGGCCAAGCCAGCTTCTCAGCACTTCCTTCAACACCACTCATCAACTCGACGAAGTCGCTTACAGCCAGCTCACTCGCGCTAGCATCCGACGTATGGATTGCCCTCAATATCGGGTCAACAAATCGCGTTATCGTTTGGGATGCCGTACCTGATGTAGCCCAGCTGCCAACACAGGGTGCGCTTTCTCTTGTCGACATTCAATCCGCCGCCTGCTCGCCGACGTGCTCCAGTGGAGGCGTCTGTTCAGCGGCGGGTGTATGCCAGTGTCAACCTGGATTTTCTGGGGCATCGTGCGAGACATGTGCTCCTGGATTTTTTGGGCCTACATGCCAGGCGTGCCCCGCGAACTGCACCACCTGCGACGAGGGCATCACAGGGACGGGTAGATGTTTGAAGCCAACGCCACCCACGAACGCACCGGCCAACTGCAATTGCAAGAACGGAGTGTGCGGTGCGAATGGGACCTGCTCTTGTACCCCGGGATTTACGACGGGCAATGATGGCACGCAGTGCTCGAAATGCCTTCCTGGATTCTTTCAAACGTCATCCGGCGACTGTAAAGGTAAGTTTCTGGCTTATATATTATTCTGGCCACGTCAAGTTTACCTTTCGATCTAGTTTGCAATATAGGCTGCGCTCAATGCTCCGACGTAACGGGCCAATGCACAGCGTGTAGAACAGGACAGGGAATAGACAGCGTCGACAATACAAAGTGTAACGTCATCGCCACCCTCACCCAAACGGGCACGGTGTGCCCTCAAGGCACCTTCTCCAACGGCACTGCCTGCCAGTCCTGCTCTTCCGCATGCGCTACATGTACAGGTCCTACAGCGAATGATTGCGGTCTTTGCGCCTTGGGAACCTTTTTCAACAATGGCCAATGCGTCTCGGCCAGCAACCAGGGTGTTTGTTCCGGTTCGGATCTCATTGCCGATAACAACAAGAGAGAGTGCGATTGTACGTTTATTTGTTCTGCTATGTTTCTACTTCGTTCTGATAATTCTTTGTAGCTTGTGGCGCGAGTTGCACTACGTGCCAAATCCAGAATTTCGGTACCACTTCGACTGTAGATCAGAAAAAGTGCACGGGGTGCCTTCCTGGATTTTTCTTGAGCAATGGGACTTGTGTCGCGAGCTGCCCAGCTGGGACAACTGTGTCAACACAGGACAACCTCACATGTATTTGTACGTCAATTCCGCGAAATTTCGCATCACATTCGCTCACTTGGGTTCCTTTTAGCATGCGACTCGTCCTGTGCGACCTGCTCAGGCTCTCCGACATTTTGCCTTACCTGCGCAAACAATCAGCTCGCCTCCAAGGGCCAGTGTGTATCGACCTGTCCTTCCTCCACATTCTCTTCCTCCGGCGCTTGTCTTTCCTGCCACGCAGACTGCGCCAGCTGCTCAGGAGGCTCATTCAATCAATGCACGAGCTGTCCCGCTTCCCGACCCGTGCTCCTCAACGGCCGCTGCGTCCCAACCTGCGCCCGGAACCAATTCCTCGACCCATCCTCCGGAACATGCCAAAGCTGCGATTCAAGTTGTTCGAGCTGCTCTGGGGCAGGGCCAAGTAACTGTCTCGCATGTGCGAGCTCAAGCCAGAAGCTCAGCCAAGGCACCTGCGTCGCGGCGAACTGCCAGGCGGACACGAGCATCGTCGCTGGACTCGGCGTGTGTCTCTCCGATCTCGTCTCTACGTCGTCGTCGTCAACCGACGCCCAGCCGCTCCCACCCGTTTCGGGCATCGACACGAACACGAAGGTGTCACGCAGGCTTGAGTGGTGGGAGATTCTGCTCATGGCGCTGGGCTGTGCGTTTATCTTCCTGGCTGTGATTTGGTGCTTCAGACGCCGCCAGCGCAAGAAGCGCGCAAATGCGAAGATGGTGATGTATGGTCCGGACCATGGGCGAGGCTGGCGCTGGAAGCTCGCACAGTGGGCCCGCAAGCTCTTTGGACGTACGCCGGCCCAGCCAGCGAGCCCGGTTGGGTATCTTCCTTCTGGCGGAGGCCACTTCACGCCTATGCCCGTCCATGAGCCTGTTATCATGCATCGGGGCGTCGTGCTTGGCGGCTGGCGTCGCAAACTCATCCGCTGGGGCGAGAAGCTGTTCGGGCACGCACCCAGCCAGCCCACATATGCGCCGCACATCGTCCATCTGGGGCCTATCCACCACAGCGCCGAGGATGTCAAGCCGTACAAAGCCCCTGCGCCAACGCCAGCGGCGCGCGACGTGGACATGGTCAAACTCATCGAGTCGTACAACAGAGGCCCTGGTAAACAGGGACACCAGCAGGCCGGTGGGCGGTATGCGCTTGTGCGCAATGGGGCGCGGGGTGCTGTGGACGACGCGGAACAGCGCTCGCTGAGCGATGCGAGCAGCCATATGTCGGCGCCGTCGGTGTACTCGCAGCTCACGGGCGTGCCACGCCGCGTGCAGGACCCGCGGCTTCCTGTGCGGCGCGATCTGGATTCGCGGTTTTCGGTGAGCACGTTTGGTGTTGCTGTCGATGAACGCGAGCGCGCATCCCCGTCTAAGGGTAATGCGAAGCGTGCGGTGCCGATTCCGTTTTGATTTTGTATCCTTATTCTGTTTCGTTCTTTCATTTTCCTCCCTAATTTTCTTTATCTACGTGTATCTTTCTCTATTTTTATTCCATTCATGGACGCTCTTCTCTCTGTTCGATACCACTACCCATACCACCATAATTACAGCACCACTGCTTAGCTACTAGTTAATGTTGTTATGACCGCACGACTATTCACGATATGGGACATTGCTATGTATATTTTGTATCTTGGACACGAACACCTACATAGTGTAACTAGTACCACTCTTCAGTTATATATCTACCCGCTTCGCATTTGTATCTATAGATAATGTGCACTGCCCTGTAACTTACTGCGACAATCATAATCCCTTCGACCATACAATGCTCAGAAATAGGGATCGCAGTTTACTTCAACTTTACATGAACGGGGCATGAACCAAGAAACGAGATGATATAAAAACATCATAGTACAAAGAGATTACAAGCGATCCAGTAAGCTACGCAGTCGTAAAAACATATACAGACATGATATTTGTCCTTGTAACTCCAGATATCCGGTATCTGGAATGAAAAAGACAAATGTCGGACTCGGAGGACATGATCGATACATGAACATAATACAGAGGCTTTAAGATACAGGAGTAATTTTGTCCATAAAAATAATTAGAGTCCATCAATGAACAAAAAGCTAATAGTAAGGCGATAATATAGAGAAAAAAGTGTGTAAGAAGCCCTTTTGTCGAAGAGGGAAGAGCATGGGGATGGACTCTGGGGGTATCGCAGGAGAAAAAGAGGAAACGTCACGAAGATTTCTCGATCGTGAGGGCTCGACGCAGAGCTTGAGAGGGATTGAGAGCGTCGCAGGTCGGATGGAATGGTGGACGTCCGAGAAACCTCCATATCGCGAAGACGGTGACGACTGGCCTGATTCTGAAAAGTGATTAGAGATACCCGTATCATAACGAGGTATCCATATATTCATCCTCCGAGACAGGTTGATCCGTGAAATCCTCCATGATGGCATCGTATTCGGTACCTTCTTCACTGTCATCTTGTTCGCTATCGGACTGCGTACCCGCGTACCGAGAATGTGAGAATATGGCGCAAGTACAGGTGGAATGGCACTTACGGGATTGGTCATTTCTATGTCCAAGTCCTCGGAAGCGCTCAAAAGACCGTAGAGGAAGTACAAGATTTTCAAAAGCGCCAATATTGTCTCATGATCGCTCACCGGATTTGCCACGGCAGCCGTCGGATTTGGCAATGGCTATACATTATTTGAATCATTTTTTTGGATCCTTCAAGGAAGAGACAACTTACATTCGGTCCATAATTAGGCTGCTCTGGAGCCCAACCACCCTCAGCCAACGACAATGAAGGCTAAAGGGTTGCTTAGAATGTTTTGTAAAGAAAGAAAGAAAGAGACCTTACTTGTCTGCTTCCCTGATTTTCTTGCTTTTTCTCCTGGGCGACAGTCACGAAAAAGAAAAGTGCCAAAATGGTTACCCTAGCCATTTCAATTTCTTGTCGCAAACTGGCATGCGCTTCCACAGAAGCCATAGCATCCCCCGATAGCAGATCAGTGCTAGAGCCTGCTTGTGAGAGAGCCTGCGGCACGTCCTGTTGATCCGATTCTCCCATAGGCAAGTTGGAAGAATTTCCCTATATGCAGAGCAGTCAAATAATTTAATTTAGCTCTGTCAGGCGGGCTCACCGAAATCATTGAAAAATTACTCACAGACTCAGACTCCGACATAGTCGTTGTCTCTGAGGATGTCGAGTGGGGTTGCGGTTGCAGTGGTGTTGGAGGCGGAGGTGGACGTACTGGCGATTGAAAATTACGATCATCAGGTGTCAACGTTGAAGATCCAATCACTAGGTTAATTGGTGGTATAATAGGTTGCAATGTCGGATTACTTGGGATACTCTCAAGCTCGGAAGCGTCAGGACTTGCGTGTACTGAGTCTGATTCAGAAGCCTCATCCACGGAATGCATCTCGTCGTCGCTCGAAATCTCGTAGGGAGATTCCGGAATTGCCGACTCCTTCAATGTCTCGAGAACGCTCAGAAAAATGTCTTCATCCTGTAGTGAAATCACGATCAAACTTCTGAGCCAACTTACGTGAATGTGTATGAACTGACCTGTCTTTGCGACGTCGATCTCTCACTAATATCATGAGTCGGACTTGCTGGGGTCTTAGGAGTATATGTGCACGGCGTTGGAGGTGTTAAAGGAACGAACACCAAATTGGACAACGATTTCTGTCCTGATGGTCGTCTAGCAAGATTCCTTCTTGTTTTCTCTTGAATCTGTTCTGGAGACTACATAATCGATAAATACGAATACGTTGCTTATCTGACAAGATATGACCAAACCTCAACAATTGTATTGTAAAACAGAATCTTCCCCCTGATTGGTGTCTAAATGGCGGAAGAATATGTGTAAAAAAAACCAACGGTGACGGAATGGCCGAGTTTTAACTCACCTGCGGCGCAATCATATCCTGGATTGGGGACGCGGTCTGCTGAGCTCTCTCAATCAGTTCACATAATGTGCCAGAAAGGGCGGTATCAACTCACGTCCGCATCTTCTGTGGAAGAATCCCCTGGCTGAGGCAGGGCAGTTGCGTCAAATGTCTGCGTTATAGGATCCTCCACCTGGGCCGATGTTGCAACAGGTTCCTCTGCCGGTGGTGCAATGGTTTCCTCAGCCGTCGTTACGATTTCTTTAGCCGTCGTTGCAACGATTTCTCCAGCCGGGGTTGCAACGATTTCTTCGGCCGGGGTTGCAGTGATCTCTGCTTGCGGCGCCGTACTTTTCTTCACCCGTATTGCGATAGCTTTCGCCAGCTGAGTCTGTTCGAACTATGTTCAGTTTATATAAATCACGAAAGGCGTCGAACTTACTATCGAAATTGCGCGCAACCTAGGGTTTCGGACGTACGCCATATTCCTGAGTGGCCGTGGTTCTGGTGCCTCCTTCCTCGAAAGCCCAATCAGTACGACCCCCCAAAAATTTTAATTCAATGCGAAAGAACACTCACACCAACCATCCCGTTGTTTTTTGACAGTATTATGTATACTGTAATGACAATGCAGCAGCCAACAACTCCCACAGCCGTGCGAATGCCTGGTAAATAATATGAATATGTCGGCGTGGACCACGACGAGGGTGATTGGAATGCCTGTCTTGAATCATTCAAATCTTCTTGACCATGAACTAGTGCCAGTATATTGGGATACGTGTTCGTTTTTATGGCTTGCAGAGTTGATGGGGCAGCGGCGATGCGCATTACTCGAGGCGGGCCTGACCAGGTGGAAGTAGTTCTCAGAACGAAAGGGTTGGTGGCTCCATATTCATGCCTTGTGGTCCTCGCGGTCCTTATTGGCTCGACGAATTTGGTGGTCGGGCTGGGTCGAAGGACACTCTCAGAATGGGCAGCGTGATTCCGAGTTCGATTGCCGTGTTTCTTGACGAAGGCGTTGGCTCGGAAGGCTAAGTAATAAATCAGACCCATGACAAGGAAAAGCCATATATTGGCGTCCGAGGTCGCTGGGTTTGGAAACATGTGAGGATCTGCAAAGGCACCCGCCGGCGGTGGAGGCGGAGGGGGAGGTCCGCCTGCCCGATCTGGACGAGAATAGCCGCGATTACTGAGCGTTGTCTGATTCTGCATAAATACGGCACTGGAGTTCGGTCTCTGGGGAGGACGATCTCCGCCTGATCCATATGCAATTCGTCCGTCATGGGAAGGTCTGCTAGGGTGGTTGGGTCGGCTAATCAGATCATTCGGATTGCCACAGGATTGTTGGCGGATGTTGGATGTCATCTGGAAAAGCCTTGGCGCGACAAGACCAGCCCCAGCAGCGACGAGAATGATGATTGCGACAAGGAAGAAGAGATAAGTATGGTTGGTGTTGTGAGGGAGCTGCTGCGTGGGTGTGCCTCCATGGTAGAATGAGGCGTCGAGAGGAACAGATCTAGAAAATTCGCGTGCCTGAATTTGTAGAGGATGGGTTGGCTTTGAAGTGAGATGTATTGCGGGAGGTGCATGCTGAGCATTGGGTGTGAGCAACACGTCGACGACCTGCTTCGTGAAAGCAGCGCCTGCTGCCAATGCAAGCTGGGTGGCACCTCGGGGAATAAGACTGACGTTAGTCAGAGTCAATTGAAACTGCTTCGCACCAGCGAGCATGGATCAAATTAAGATCGACGTCAACGGGCTAAGGTAGCCCTAAATGAGGTTGACGATTGTGTATGGCTGAGACGCGTTTGTGAGTCCGGGGTATTTATACGCGCCAAATGAGGGAGTTGATCAAAAAGTCGGTCATTGTCTGTTTGTGGTAACACTGTCGTTGCTATTGCTGAACAATAATTTTTAGTCAAGTCTTCTGGACAGTCCAGCAAATTGGAAATTCATGCGATCTGAACAACAAACAAGGTGATTCAACGAATCAACGACATACATAGCGGCACGAAGTCCTGTAATGCCATAGATACGTCAGCACATCACATTCGTCAGTTGCAAGCGCTCGTGGTTACCGTAAACATGCAGTACATGCTTCAGGTCTTAGGAGGGAACATTCTTGGTATCACAAAAATATGCATTAAAAACACGACAGCAGTACACAACAGCTAACGAAGAGATGATCATGAGCAAACCGAGTTGTATTGAGGAAGATGAGAGAATAAAATCAGAGAAGCCGTAATTTTCATGTTCGTCCCTGCTTATCCACGCTCCAAGTCTTCATCTCTACTCCAAAACGGTGCAGAGACGCAGAACCCTAACCGAGGCCAGGGCGACAGAGGAAACGTGGCAACAGAAAGTACTTCAACGAATGGATGAACTTTTTTTCGTCCTTTGGAAACATGGAAGTATGAATGGATAGATACTCACTATATGCGCCCTAATACCTTGCCTTCCACTTCTTTCATAGCACTACCCAACGCCCAAGCCAACCTGCGAGGCAACGTGTCAGTCACGAAACATAAAGGCGTAAGAAAAGTGGGAAGGGTCAGAAAAGTTTTTTGGTAAAAAGGTTGTCCACAAGAGGTTGATTGCTCTCGTTCGGAAGCAGAACTGAGTTGATCATCACAAGAGATGCTCTCAGAGAGAAAGTGTTGTGAATATAAACTCACCATTCAAGACATGACACGTCTGCGCGATGCGAACGACAGTGTGTGACGAAAGAATCGCGTTGACGCGCTTTATAACCAGAACTGTACAGTTGATTTCAACCTCCGCCCGGCAAACAGAAGCGCACATTCAAGCGGAGTCTCAAGTAAAATTTGGGCTGAGCTGGCGCGTTCTCCTTCGTCCTCTGCCTGGCATCCGTCTTCCTCCCATCTCTATCGTACAAGTCTCAAAGGTTTCGGTAAGCCTAGCATTCACTTTGTTTTGGCCTTGATGATATTTTTCCATTCTCGAGACGGTGACGTTTTTCGATGATCCACCTCGTAACATGCATCACCAACTGAGCCTTTGTTTTCTTTCCTTTGTGTTTCTTTCCTGGGTGATTCAGGATGCTAATCGCTCTCTATCTCCTAGATTTTATGACCCTCGCAAGTAAGCCACTCGTCAGTCGTTGCTATGAGTTCAGTTTCCTCGGGATGAAGGTTAGTCTCCCGACCGTTTTTAGTCATTTCTTTTCTTCTATTCCCCGCGATGAGTTAAAACAAGAACAAGCATATGTCCGAACATTCATGACGGACAAACTTATCTTCGTCTGAGGGATCCTTCATGCTTTTCTCCACTTCATACTGACTATATACCCTCCTATAGGTCTGCCCCCCTCTTTCATTTCTGTGTCGTCTCCACATAAATAAAAACCACCCCTGTAACTCCATATCAATACCATGTAGCATCGTTTCGCAGTATGGCGTGATTTCACCGAATGCAAATGCAAATCAATTGAGTCAGGAAGGGGAGAAGGAACATTAAGCAAAGCCTTGCCACCAGTGATCCACTTTGCCGTCGCTCGGTCATTTGAATTAGGCCGCAAGCACCGCCGCATTATCCACGTCGTATCAACCACGTCCTTTTCGGTCAGTGATAGCAAGGTAGAAAAAAAAAAGCAAGTGCGTTAGGGTTCAAAGTAGGGCTGGGTTTGATAGATATATGTTAGTAACATACAGGTATATAACAGGTGTTATACTAGTTAGTAACGTATCTAACAGCTAGCTATCGAAAAAGACGTGTTAAATACTGCTAGATACCCAATCACGTGATACTCGCCACATCAGCAAATCTACGATCTCTTTTTATACTTATTTCCATTTCTGAGCCTTTTAGCATGGGAATAAAGTGAAAAGTAAAAAAGCGGACCAAAATCCATCTTCGCACTTTTCTTCTTTTGCCCTTTTTGGCACTTTTGACGCTTGCACAAACAGAAACAAGCAAAATGTAGGGTTGCTAATTGGTACGCGGCGGCAGGTGCGATTGTCATTTTGCGCAATCCCAGAGCCGAACACAGTAAGAACAGCTATGGAGGAAGTTTGGTTCAACAATCCCGATCCATATGACCTTTCGGAATCTGAGTGCTGATTCTCTCGAAGAACCAGCCCACAAAACTCCTATCGGAAGATCTTGAAGACGATTCGACATTACAAGATGTGTTGCGCTTGGTAATACAAGAGCCATTCTCGATTCTCAAATGTTGATGGCCCCCGGTGGACCAGGTGCTTCAATGGGTATGGTGGAGACGCCTACTAAACAGTTGGAAAACCTGGTGAATGAAGCATTGATAGTTACATTCAAATGTGATAAAAACATGTTGGATACTTTGGAAATATGTATATAAGTTATAACAGGTATATAACAGCAATTTGAACGGCAAAAAAGCTCAGTGGACTAGAGAATCACGTGACCAATCTCGCAGTTAAAAACCTATGTATCTCACAGCCCAGACTGACCGGTACCAATCACACGTTTGTAACATCTCGGAATACCAATCTAACCCAGCCCTAGTTCAAAGCCTCACTAGGACGAGAGGTGCACCACCATTTATTACATTTCAATCTCGATTTCATAACTTGGTCGCAATCAAACTACAAAAGGACTTACCAATATTCGGTCGATGCGAAGTCGTCTAGGATGTCCATGTAGAAAATTTAACTTTGGATAGCGATCAGTTCTATGTACGTTAGTCATCTGAGTCCGAAGATGGGAAGAGAAGACCAAGGGCATCGATAGGCGGTTCCTCCTCTACAGCTTGACCCGCTTTGAGTCTTCTCCTTCCCGGTTGTTCTACGCGACAAAAAATGTCTTTGATGTGCTTTCACACTACCAAAAGAAAAATCAAACTCACGATCCCTTTGCGTCTTCCTCCAGCCCCACTTCTTGACTCTCTTTGGTGGATCAACAAGCCACTCCTCGAATCTCTTCGCCGCGGGGGGATCTTCTATCCTGCTGAGCGTCACTACCTTCTCGCCCCATTCTCTAAAAGCATCAAGGTAACCCAGCATAGCATAGCACATAGCGATCTCCTCTATGAACAGGTTCTGCAATCCCTCCATACCTTCGATCCGGATCAGCTCCAGCGCCTCCAGATGCGATTTGATGACCATGTCGTCCTTTCGTGCGAGATCAGTACTCCATTTTTTGTAGCCCAGGTGCGTGAAGACCCAGTGGCCGAGGAGGTACCGTCGTTCGTCCGAGTCCGCGATTTGCTGCACTTCTGCGTCGGTGAATGGTCGCTCGTTGTCGGCGACCGCACTCGACGACTCTGGCTCTTCAGCGTGGGTTGTTACAAACCCGCGGATGTCGCACCAGGGACAGTCGCATGTGAAGCGGTAGTTTTTTTGGAGATGGGATATGCGCTTCTCGCGCGGTAGGGCTGGTTCGAGGTACGTCTTGTGGATTTCCTCCCCTTTTCGGATGGCTCGTAGGGCATACATCGTCAGTGTCAGAGAAGACAGATCCCATTTTAAGCCAACATTCGGACCGCAACTGGAACACCAGTCAATAAAAGTATAGAAGTAGAATCGAATAAATCGCACCTGTGATTACTCCGATTAATGAGTGGATAAACACCCCCATAAAAATCTTTGGGCCCTGTCAACTTTCCCTTTGGATCGAGCTCCAGAAGCAATCCGTTCGTGCGAACGATCCCTTCAACATGGCTCTTGCACTCCTCAGGAGATCGACAGTTGGCCATGGCGAGCAACTCCGATCGCCTTTTAGCAGGTAGACGGTCCCCAATCGCATCGTAGAGCTCAGGTGGAAACTCTCCGGATGACAGTATCAGGGCAGGGTGTTCCGTCATCACGAAATCGCCAGCTGCAACATCTCGAGTGGCGAAAAGACCGATGCCCTTATGGGGGGTATTCCTAAGCTCGAAACATGGGTTTTCGATGGGTTTGTGGGCTTGGGGTGGTGGGTTGGGGAGTAGTGGAATATATCTCGGATCGAGGAGACATGATATTGACGCTTCTGGTGAGGATTCCGAGGCTGGTAGGACGATCGTGTGCAGGGTGTATGTACGATCCCTTATAACCCAAGTATTTGTGTCGTCTGTGTGCGAAAACCCGCCCATAAAACTATGGCCAATTCTACTATTTCGCGGGAGTGAGTGTGAAGTCAATTCACAAAGAAATAACGGACGCACTTAAAACCAACGAAAGTTCGAAATAATCCCTATATCTTTGTTCCTTTTAGATCCGATATTCTTTGAGATCAGCCGTATTCCTTCAACGTCAGCTGCAATATTTTTCAGCTCAAAAAGCGGACGATTGGGGTGAAGAAACGCTTCTGAGTGTTCAATTCAGTGCTAAAAAGATTTAAATTTCATGGGCGATTCATGGTTAATGACGGTCACGTGTAAGTATTTGTCAGCCGGGCGGGAGCGCGCCGGCGGCAAAAATAATGTGGGCTTCGCCTCTGTGCACCGCACGACCACCACCTTGCAACGAACCAGCATGGCGCCCGATGCCTCAGCGGACAACCTAGCATCAAATTGGCACACAATACGCCCATGGTCTCCTTCCTTGTCTCTGGCAGTCAGGGAAATTACATCTGTCTCGGCGGCTTTCATCCTTTCGTGTGGCGAAATTGACTCGTCCTTGGCCTCAATAGGCATGGAAGCAGCGGATGAGGACGCAGAGGGGAACGATGGAGAGGGGGTTTCCACAAAGACGAGTTCTGTCATCGCAGACGCGTTGGCGAAGGGGCTTTCGGTCAATGTGAACGGCTCCGCGTGGCCACGCGCCTTCATCCGGATCGATGATCAACTCGACGAAGCAGTCATTATCATATATGCCCTGATGCCTGGACGACAATACGACATCGAGCTTGGTCTTGCTCCAGCAGGACAGCCTGCGACGAGTGTTTGCAAGCAGGTCACCACCGAAGGTATGATCATCCTTTTCACATCCATCTTCAAATGATCAAGTGTTATATCCCTGCAGAAGAATCGGATCATGATACTTCAGAAGTGCATACAGATCCAGAGTCGCTTACCCAAGCGTCCGACACGCCATCTACGTCCCCAAGTGGCACCGTACCGGGCACACCACCTCCGCCAATAACGCTGGAAGATCGTCTCAATCAGTTGCAACACACTCTCTCGGCGGTCAACTCGGAGAGAGAAACCTTGCTCGCTTCTCTCAAAACCGCCCGACGAGATGCTCAGAAGGCGGACTCTGCGCTACGCTCAGAAATAGACACTCTGAAACGCACTTCCGAGAAAAACGCAGCTGCGGAATTACGGGGGAAACAGAAGATTCTTGCACTCCAGGAAGCTGTAAAACGGGCGCAGAACGCAACGAAGGAGACAGAAGAGCTAGCCGAGGAGGTAAAGCATCTGGAGCCAGACCTGTACAAGCGCAAGCAGGAGAAAGAGGTCGAGCACGCGAAAATCAAGCGAGACGCGGACCGCGTACGGAAAGAGCGGGAGGATATCGAAGAGAAGGAGCGCAAACGGATTGAAGGCATGAAATCGGAGTTGGCAGGGTTGACAAGCAAGCTCGAAAAGCTGAACGGCAAGCAGGAGAAGCTGGAGGGTACCACAATTCCGGATCTGGAGGAAAAGCTCAAAGAAATCGAGGCTGAAATAGAACGCGAGGAACAGGAGATACCTCTGCAAAGACTCCAACTGCAGGCTCCAATTGGTCGTCCAACGCCACTACCGATTCAGCGTCCCGACCAAAATCTCTGGAGCCCGCCGCGGTCAAACTCATATCAAAGTCAACGACGCGCATCACTAAAATCTAACACATTGCCTTCTTCTACTCCCTCATCCGCATCCCTCGCCTCTACAAAATCTTCGCCCTCCAACAGCTCACATAATTCGTCTCCTACTCACACTAACGCCGGCCCGATGACGACATCTACGCTCTCCAGCCGTGCTCCCGCTTTTGAGCCCTCACGCACGATCAGCTCGCTGAAGGGGCATAATGGACACTCCCCACTTTTCGTTTCCGGGCAGCCATCTAACTTTCCGACGACACCGTCGCCAGTAGCGCGTTCCAGACCGACTGGCTCAGCGGGTCCTGGTCGTAGCTCCAGTGGCGGGTCAGTGAAGAGTGGCGTAATCGGACAAGGTCATGGTCAGTGGATGCCCCATGGCCACGGACACGGTCAAGGACATGGAGGCTTCGATAGTGGACGATGAGTGCTCCATCGCAACCCGCCACATGATACGATTTTTCCAGCATGAGCTATTCACGACTGTCACGCCACATACATCCATATTAATTATATCTTTTGTATTCTCTTACGCAGATTCGACTCTCCAACGAGTCGTACTTTGGGCCACTTGCAGGTTGCATTGATATCATCATACGATTATTTTTTGTACTTCACAATTGTATCGAGTAGGTCTCACAATATAATTTATCAAATTACGAGTACGACACCTTTTAACAATTCTATCATCGCTTGATATGCAGTACTATTTGGACGACGCTCTGCATTTATACTTCACGTTTTGGTTCGTTACTTACATATGTCAATGAAGAATCCTACTCACAGCACTCTGACCTTTCATTGTCGAAGTCTGAATGCAGTTGATTCATGACGGCAAAAGCCGGGCTGCCGGGCTCTTTATTGCGATGGTTAAGTAGGCGCTTTGTGCCATTGTCTTCTTCCCTTCAACCATCATCAAGTTCCGATTGGTATGGCTCATCTTCTACCACTCCTTTTGTCCTCAAAATTGGAAGCGATGACAAGCAGTGAAATCTCTCAGCGTGAAGCCATTCACATGCTATACTTTCCCGCAGAAATCGTCGACACTATTATGGATTTCCTGCACAATGATAAACGATCCCCCGCAAAATGTAGCCTCGTTGCTCGCAACTGGCTTCCTGCCTCTCGATATCACCTCTAATCCAAGTCTCTCGTCGTCCGTCTCCTGGTTGAAGATGCTCTCGTGACTCTATTGGACTCTCCTCATTCGAAGCTCGCCAACTCAATTCGGGCTCTCCAATTTGTATCCGCGATGATTTATGAGATCAATAATATCGAATTACCTCCAGAAACCTATTCTCAAACTGTCACTGGTCTTTAATGGGCCGAACGTTTCAGGCACATGGGGACCTTGGAATTTCTGAATACCGACTGGAGACGCATTGAACCCCAACTTTCTCATTTTGCAAATGTCACCAAGCTGGTTCTCACTCAATGTATCTTCAATTCGCATGCTCAATGCTTCACAATGATTTCCTTGTTCTCAACGTTCGAGAATTTATCCAACATCCGTGTTATCATCGCCAAGGAAAACGGCCAATATGCTTTATCGCCTCTGCCTTCTAATACGCATCCTTTGATCAGAGATCTGACACTTTTCAACGATTCTACGTGTCTGGAGCTCATGAATTTCGCGCATTCGCTAGGTTCCAATCCTCTTCAAAATTTGCGGACCATTTCCATAGGGTATTTTCAATCTGACCATACATTAAAGGCGGTAAAGCCTTTGATAGCTCTCGTTGGACCGACCTTGACGAGATTGTACTTTTCTATTGAACTTCAGTGAATGAAACAAGGTATACTTCCTTTAGTTTTTGCTTGATGATCATGGATTGATATTCGACTGACCTTCCGAATTTTCTATGAGGCATACAAGCGTCCGAGTTTTGCGATCTAAGTGTACGAGACGGGATACATTGTCCGTTGACGATGAAACACGAGACAAAAGAGAATAAAAGATAAATAAGCAATAAAGAAAAAAATGAAACAACAAGATGGCGGTTACGAGGTCGAGAACGAAAGGGTTATCGCCTTGTTGCAAGTGCTGGACGCAGTGGGCGCGCCGAGCACGAGATCGTTCAGGGAACGGAGAGTCAAGGGAAGTAATGCTCACTTGCTAGCGCAGCGCTCAAGAGTGAGGACCGCGTTTTACTGAGCGCCACTCCCAAAGGTTTCGTCTCAACCGGAGAATGTAGGAGCGAAGTAGTCTGACCGGGAATGGTGCCGAAGGGTACAGCCACATCGGCGCGCCCCGTGAGCCAAAAAAAAGGAGATGCACTGCGCATCAATGCATCACCGCTTATTTGGTTGACGGCGAAAACGCCGTTGCGCCGGATACGCCGTCGGTATCTCATTTCGAAGGAATCTCTCCGTTGCACTCCTCATTACCTTACCACATACTACATGCCACCTACAATTATACCAGTGCGTCTTTTCCATGGCATCCAAAACACGACGGAGTCTTACTTTAATTATTCTATTAGCTTCTTCCCTCAATGGCCTGCGTTAACTCAATTTCGGGTGTCATTTACCGAACAAGTCAATGTAAACCCTAGTTCGCCAGCGTCTCCAGCGCTATTTTGGTTGATGCCGGTGTCTGACAACATTGTATACTTCAACGTAAACTCTTCGAGCGCGTTTCATGGTACGTTTACATTCAATGAAGGGTCGCGTCCGAGTCAGCCACCACCATATCCTTTTCAAACAGGTTGATCTGCCACCTGTCTACGTAGTTTTGCCCCCCTTTTTCTTCATAACGCATACTTATTCGGCAACGGCACTCTGGAGTCTGTTGCCTTTCGATCCACCTCTGCTCTGACCGTCGACCTCCAGGTTTAGAGCTGAAGAAACCATTGCAAAGTCGAACGAGAATGGCTGATGTTGAACTCAATCAGTGGTTCTTCTCTGGTGATGTGGTGCTCTCGTATCTTGCGCGTAAGCTGAGTTCCGTCAGTGTCTTTCATGATCATTGCTTATGGTTCAATTTCGTTTCTGTCAGTTGCTGGGGCTACCTGCACGGTATACGATTATAGTGCGTCGTTTCTCGGCCTTCAGAGGGATGAAATGTTTTATTGAAGCGTTTTATCAGTAACGACATTGGATATCGAGGTCAGTTATTTAATAATTTGGAGGTGGTTTGGTTGACGCTCCTCCATCTGCTCTTCCGTAGATCGAGGTCATCTGGGAAAGTACCTGTTCTTGCGAAAGGTCTGATTTGTCATACTTACCCGTTGGGAATGTAGAACCGACCCAAATGGAAAATGCCCCAAGGTTTATTCTTTCTTGTAAACGTTGTGTCATTGTTGCTCGTAATCTTCGCTGATTCCATGGATATGTAGAATCGTTATATCGGTATTGGATGGCAAATGTGCGTCGTCATCCTCAGCTGGTGTCATTCAGGTCTGTCTTTCCAATCTCACATTGTCGATTCTTGCAGATATAATGCCTTCTGTGCGATCCGATTCCCTTTCGCTGCATGACGTATTAACTGAAGGAAAGTTTACAGTTTTTCTAAGACATATAGGCGTAGCATCCGAGCAGGTCGGATTCCGCATTTGATGTATCAAAGCTGCCTTTACTTACGTGTACCCCTTCGAACTGTTACAACTCCAGAGAGACCTGTATGTTCATATATATACATCCTAAGAATGCCGGTGCTGATAAACTAATTTGATTCTGTTTCTTTTAGCTGTACGTTTGACAGTCGTTCAATGCCCTTCGTCGATGGCCGATAATTTTTCTAATTCCCAGGTGCCACATTCAATCTCATCAATACATTTTTTGGATTCGTGACGTTCTTCGCCATGCATGGTATGGTTTGAGCTCCCATTAAATCCTTCAGATGATATGCTGACTACGTTGTGTACATAGGTATCATGGTATACCGTGTCTCGAGCATGTATACACATGATCGGACAATCCTGAGGATTCTCGTCATTGGCTATGTTGTTGAATTTATTTCATTTACTGTCATTCAAGTGCCGTTATGGCACTATGGAAGAATGCATAATGGTTCTGGTGAGTTGTCCCTTTATAAATTAATTTTTTTCCTCTCTCTCATCCAAATACAATATTCAGATATAAACATTCAATACCCTATCGGATTCTGTGGCAAAGAAATGTTTCCGCCATGGGCGTCCATCACTTGGATACCTTTCATACTCTTCGATTGTTTGATATGCGCTTTGGCTGTAGCACTCGGCATTAGGTATTACCAGGAAGTCGGGAGTGACGGGATGTTTCCTAATCTGCCAAATTCGAGTCGGTCATCATCATTGCTGTTTATCCTCCTGCGGGATAGCATTGTTTTCCCCTTCGTGTGAGCCTTATTGATTGCCGATTAAACATAGCTTAGTTTCTGATATTCAAATTCTCTACAGTTTTGTTTTGTCGTGCATTCTGAACTTGGTGTCATTTTCCCTTTCATCGACTGGGTTGAGGGTATGTCCATCTGTTTCAGTGCCTGCCTGATTCTAACATAAGAATCTGCTTAGCCAGCTACACTTCATACAACATTTCTTTTCCCCGTCGTCCTATCTGGGCTTATCGGTTCACGACTCATTCTCAATCTTCGAGAGTCATACTATGAACCTTACGAACAAGAGTTCAACCTTCGAATAGAAACCCTTACGATGCCAGACAGCATTGAGCTCGATGGTAACATCTCGATGATGTGTCCAAATCCAACATCTACGACACTGCCTACAATGGGAGCTGAATAATGTCATTCAATGGCAATATGAGGTGTTTTTGGGTTTTTTCAGATCTTTTTTTCTCGTTTCGTTTATTTAACGCAACTTGAACTCGCGAACATTATTGCATACTATTTTATCATTAGATTATTTTATGAAGGGATGTAATTGTACATAGGAAACTAATTTTGAAGAAGTTATCTTGCTGGCAGGGTCATAATTGTGGAGCTACTATATGCGTTCCTAATCTTTTCCCGAGGCTTCGCCGCGTTTGCCTAAGTTCCCATATCTCTTTCATCTTGCGCACCCGCCACACAAGCAAGGTTTGAGCCGCAATTAGCGGCGCTTCTCTAGTTTCTGAATTTTATCCAAATTTTATTCCATGTCGACTGCTCGGCTATCCCCGTGCCGTGCAGCGTGGACCTAAAACGACTCGGACCTCTCATCATTCGCGAATATCGCCTTGTCTGACTACTCACTTGAACTCTAATGACACCCTGGAATTATATACACATGTCTTCGAAAACGGCATTCGCGCAACTTTTTGCGGAGCTCTCACTCCATGATCCAGGATACACACATGATGCCTGAGCGTCATGATGCCTGTTGGGAGCTCCGAGCGGATATTTCGCCATCTTCAAGTTAAAGCCGGAAATATGATTTGACGAACTTCCCACCCATCGATGTTAGCACTTCCTTCACCCCAGAGGTCGAGCAGATCCTGGCTTGCCGAACACGAAGGCCACTCGGATATATCTCGATGGCACATCCCAAAAGGACACGAAGCACCCGGCGCGTTCATCAAACGATGTGCGAGAAATGCTCTGCCTGACTCCGTGGCGCACTTTTTCCACCCAACACGCGCGACGCTGGCGTCCAAGGATGACGGGCATGAAATGACGCAGCAGTGGTCGTCGAGAAAGCATCGCAAGCAGTGGTACCAGTATCGATCACCGACAACGGGAGGCTCACGGCATCGGGACACCATGTTGGGGAAGCTGGCGCTCATGGGCAAGTTCGAGTACTGGAATATCAGTTGGTGGGTTGCTCAGGTGCGTAGCATGTTGAATCTTGCTGTTGAAACATACAGAACTCGATCTTAAAACTTCTAGGCTTTTACCTGGGGAAGCGTGGTGTGGGTGATCAATGGATTCGCGGTCTTTCTTCCTTTCTGCAACTCCCACTTCGACAAGGCGCCGAATAGCTCTGGATGGACAGCTTTCCTCGGCGCGACGATATTCGAGTTTGGTTCTGTCTTCGCTATCTGGGAAGCATGGAACGCCGATACCCAGGCTTTTGAATTGTATATGGGGCGCGCGGTCGCGAGGGTCAAAGACGACATGGAGAGCATGAAGAAGGTTGTGGAGGATGCTATGAACCACAATGGGAGGAAGCACGAGTCACCACAGGTCACCATGGCCGAGTTCGCAGATCCAGCGGAGAAGAGTCCAGAGCAGGAGCGGCCGAAGTGGGTTTGGTTCTCAACGGAGACGAAGTATTGGCACGAGCTAGGGTGGTATGCCGCATTTTTCCAGGTGATTGCGGCTTCGATTTTCTGGATAAGCGGGTGAGCGACCTCTATTTCTTGATCTGGTTGGCGTCTCTAATGAACCACAGTTTCACTGCCATCCCGACGATACAAGACGCAATATCTACACATACTGGCCTTCTAGCTGGTGTATTCTGGGTCCCACAGGTCATTGGCGGTACAGGGTTCGTGATTAGCTCGTGAGTCCCCTTTCATCTAATATCACCTTCAATGCCTTATTCCTCTTTCAGAACTTTCATCATGCTGGAAGCACAGCACGTATGGTATTTACCCGAGTTACGGTCGCTTGGATGGCATGTTGGATGTAAGCTGCCGATATCTATTTGTTCGAAGTTTCTTATCTCATGTTATCATCTTCAGTTTGGAATTTTGTAGGCGGTGTGGGATTCACGCTATCTGGAGGTTTTGGATTCAACAAAGCCCATTGGTCACAATACCAAAGTGCTTTATCCACGTTCTGGGGTGGCTGGGCGTTCTTGATTGGAAGTGTGATTCAGTGGTACGAGAGTGTGAACACCGTTTAAAGGAATTTAATGTATACCAGTTATCTATGGACCTTTTTTATGACAGCCACGTTCATACCGATAAACATAAGCTGCGCAGAAATAGGTCGTCCTCACCATTCACGCCTTATCGATCATCAAAGAGAGAAAAAAATCACCATCTGACGACCTCATGGCATGTCACATACGTAAACGAAGCATATCGAGCTTTCAAAATGCTTCATTTCCGCAATGTGTGTAGCGGCAGGTGGTAGTTCTTTCCTACGTTCCGCGGATGTGAAAGTGAGAAGTCACTATCGGAGGCACAAAAATCTGGCATCCAAGCTGCAAAATGGTCTCATTGACTTGTATACAACATGGCATAGTGCGTGCAACTTAAGGAATCAATCCTCTAGCCAAAGCGCAAAGAGCGCAATTAAGCGCCCATAATTGATATCGGCATAGGGGTTCCGCTGAAAATAGTGAGTGGGAATTTGACTAATTTAGTTCAACCCCTTTGATGGAAGGTTGGAAGGCGACGCGTCTTTTCGACTCGCACCCTCCTTTTTGGAGGCACTCTTTCTTCCGTACCACCATGAACCCCGCTAACTGCCCTAACGTTCTTGCAGAAGGAACGTGTTCCGATCCTGTCTGCCAGTACGCTCACAATATCCCGACTTGCGAGCATTGCAGTCATGTTTTTGCGACGGAGAGCGAGTATGAAGTTCATCTCACTACGGCACAGCATAAGAGCCGCGTCGCAGGAACGTCGTTCGCGCAACATTGCTCTATCTGCAAAACCAATGTACTGGGGGGAGAGAAAGTGTGGAGGGCACACTTGACCGGCAAGAAGCATTGCGCGAAAGCATTACGCATGGGTGTGTCGCCAAACATTGCCCCTCAGGGTCCTACCGCCACCACCGCATCCGAATTTTGCGACCTCTGTCAGTGCATCGTCCAGAAACAACATTGGAACTCCCATATAAAAGGGCAGAAACACCAGTCTCGCCAAATGTTTACGCGGTATAGGAACGCTATTGAGGAGTCCGAGAGCGACAAGAATGGGATCTCTGTCACTGGCACATTTGACTTTAACCTCGTCGAACCGGCCGCTGCTGCTGCTGGAGTTCGAACTACGGTAACCATCACTACCTCTGTCCCTTACTCGAACTGCGTTCTCCAGGAGTTCAGGCTCGCGTCGTCACACGGAAGAAGAATTGGAGTACCCGCGTAAGCAATCCACTGTCTCTGTGCCTTCCCAGAATCGATTAACGCTCCCAGCAGCTTCTCTGTCGCCCTTGATGGAACGACCACGGCGGTGAAAGCGAACTCTCCAGTCAAGTTGGTAATCACGCTGAAAGTGCCGCATATTGGACGATACGAAGACCGCCTCGAATTCACCTTTAGAGACACTCAGCTCCGCAAGACCTTCATCATCACTCGAACTCTCAAAGCCATCATTGGCAATAGGGCCGACCACGAAGCGTTGCGCCCGAGAGCGCCTTACGTGCCACGTACGAGGTCGACGCGTTACGACATCAAGGAAACTATTCCTGGAGTCAAGCCTCCTGCCCTACAGACGATACGTTTCGTTGTGCAACTTCCTCATGCAGATATCCCACAGCGTCTGAAGGCTCTGCTTTCCGGGTCCGAAGGAAGGAAGGCGATTTTGAACAACGTCAAGAAGCTGTTTCTGCCTCAAGAGCTCAATACCAAGACATACGCAAGTCAGTTTAAGTATCTGCTCTGGATTGAGGAGGCTAAAATGGAGTAAGTTTTGTACACTCGTTGAACTGTCGAAATCGCGCGCTAATTGTTTTGTGAACTTAATAGAGAAGATTTGGAACGATATGATATACTGAACGCGTCGTTGACGCGTCACAATAAATACTACTAGTGAGTTTATTGCCATATCCTCCGACAAGATCTGATGGCATATGGGATGGCATTCAGCTTAGACGTGCCTGGTCTCGCCGAAAAGCGTCCCAGTGTTTTAGTTGGTGACCGCATTCTTGTCCAGGAACGAGGCGCGACCAACGGTCGTTGGTTTGAAGGACACGTCCACTTTGTTCGCCAAGCGGAAGTCGGGTTATGCTTCCACTCTACCTTCAGCCAACATCCAGATGGGCATCGGTTTCACGTACGATTTAAACTTAACCGCATCCCGCTGAGGCGTCAGCACCAGGCGATGGATCATGTCTTCACCGAAGACAGGATTCTCTTCCCCGAAGATATACATCTCCCTAAAAGGCCTTCCCGCGTGGCATTGAAGCTATTCAATGGCTTGCTATCTTC
Organism: Pholiota conissans; assembly: GCA_015484465.1. NCBI lineage: Eukaryota > Fungi > Basidiomycota > Agaricomycetes > Agaricales > Strophariaceae > Pholiota > Pholiota conissans. The sequence continues at coordinate 229,415 of MU155140.1, forward strand.
TAACGAGCCTCAGTTACAGGCTGTCGCTTCTATCCTCAGCTCTCCGGCTGGCAGTCCGCCGTTCGTTGTATTTGGCCCGTGAGTTTTCTTTCTTCTTTCGCTTCAAAGTGATAGTCTTGACAAATCACTCGTAAATGCATAGTCCTGGAACAGGAAAAACAATCACAATCATCGAAGCAATCAGGCAAGTTATTGCAGAGGTTCCTCAAGCGCGCATCCTCGCTTGCGCACCTAGCAACTCTGCGGCGGACCTCATCGCTCTCCGTCTTGGTTCGGCTCTCACCCCCTCTCAGCTCTTCCGTTTTTACGCGCCCTCGCGCTCGAAAGCACAGGTCTCCGACACCTTATTGTCTTACACCCACGAAGTTGACGGCCATTTCTCTGCGCCCCATGTTTCTCGATTGAAGCGGTACAACGTTATTGTATCGACCTGTGTATCGGCCTCCTTTGCAGCAGGCGTCGGGATGCCGCGCGGTCATTTTACGCATATATTCATCGACGAGGCGGGTCAGGCGACGGAGCCTGAGGCCTTTGTTTCGATCAAGATGTTGGCGGATATTCGGACGAATGTTATTTTGTCTGGCGATCCCAAGCAACTGGGCCCGATTATTCGCTCGCCAATAGCGAGAGAGCTGGGATTGGAAATGAGCTACCTCGAGCGTTTGATGTCAAGGGATGCATATAGCTTGAAAACCTCGTACGGAAGGGTGTGCGTATTGCCTTGCCTTGTTTTTCTTTCGTGGTCCTGATTGTAGATTATCTGTCTAGGGTGATCAAGTTGACGAAGAATTTCCGTTCTCATAACGCAATACTTTCTTTCCCGAACGAAAGGTTCTATGACAACGATCTAAAACCTTGCGCCGATCCGAAAATCATGAACAGATATTTGAATTCCTCGTATCTGCCAGCAAAAAAGTTCCCTATCGTCTTCCATTCTGTGTCGGGGAAAGATGATCGCGAGGCATCTTCGCCCTCTTTTTTCAATATTGATGAGGTTCTACAAGTTAAATCGTATGTTCAGCAGCTCAAGAGCGACAGGGCCTTCCGTACCAGTGTGTAAACTTCGCTTCACTTCACTCCTTTTCTTTATCTAATATTGGGATTTCTTTCCATAGCGGACGCTGACATCGGCATCATTGCACCCTACCACGCTCAATGTCTGAAATTGAGGTCAGCCCTTCGGAGCGTGGCGGAAAGCGTTAAAATCGGATCGGTCGAAGAGTTTCAAGGCCAGGTCAGTACCTTCTGTATTTGATATTCCACTCTAACTCGTGTATCATGCAGGAGCGACCGGTCATTATCATATCCACCGTTCGAAGCAGCAAGGAATTCGTCGAGTACGATCTTCGTCATACTTTGGGTTTTGTTGCAAACCCTCGACGGTTTAATGGTGAGGATATTCTTCGTGAACTCCATGGACTTCTTGACAGTACTGATCCTCGAATGAAGTTGCCGTCACGCGCACCCAGTCCCTCCTCATTATCGTCGGTGACCCCCAAGTTCTCTCGCTCGATCCTTTGTGGAGGTCTTTCCTCAATTATATCTACCTCAAAGGAGGTTGGACAGGTCCGGACATAACTTGGGACCCAAAGGAACCAGTCGACGAAAAGGGAGGGTATGATAAGAAGATCCGTAGCGCAGCGGAGATCGATATGAACGAGTTCGCGCGACGAATGGAGGCATGTACCATTGCTGAGGTCGAAGATGACCTGGATGCAAATGTTGACCGCCCTTGGCGCAATGTTGAGTAAAAAATCTGGGTCGACTATACCGTCAACTATCTTGCTTTCTTGGAATGTTTCTGTTGTTTTCATGTTTTGTTTTGTTTTGGAGATTACCAGTCTTGTTGTTCACAGTGCATTACAATTTGGATAGTTACCTCGAGATACCCTATTCTCTATTATAATCACGCGTAGACCCCTATCTTTCTGCATCACATTATTTCCGAAACCTTTGGCAAAACCTTAAAATAGCTAAGTATGGGCCTGCCATGGGTCTCGAACGACTAACTGAGCATATCTCAGGATGCGTACCGGCATTCGCGATAGAGGAGCTCATTCGTTGCTGGTTTCTTCGGCGGTGGGATTGTTCGTTGAACGAGGACGTGGAGACGCATTAGGCGCGTCACAGGCTTTCTAACTCCATCAGTAAAAAAAACAGGATCAATAAATACTGTCAAAATCAGATATATAACTCAAAATTTCCACAATTCCGGGCTTGCATTATATGTCCAAAAGCCCACGACCACTGCCAGTCTGCAAAATTTGTCAAATGCTAGTTGCACTTTGTCTTCACTAAACAAACACCGACTTTTATTGTTGATGATAAAGGCGATCAAATTTCCCGGTGGACAAAACAGTGGCTCAGAACCTCTAGCTAGCATGTGCGTCCATGATGATCTATTTTTAGAACATGTGCGAGATACCAATGCTCTTGCTTTTGGGAAATTCAAAGGTAGATACCCAGGTGGAAGAATCAAATTCTGGAAGTAGTGAGCTATACACGCCACTGTATTTCTCCAGCAAGCAGTTCGCAAACTTGTCTGCATTACTACTGAAACCCAGATATGGTTATTTTGTGGAACGTAAGAAAAATATTAGCTCGGCCCGTATATTAGTGTAATGACCCTGAATGAAGATAAATATTGACGCCCACTTTTACTGCTAAGATATACCGATACCAATCGGATCCAAGCTGTCTGAACCTCATCAAATGTCATGCAAAACAAGCCCTTCTCACCATCCATTTAATAATAAAAACCGAACCCTGTTGCTCCTCTATTAGCTACTCACGAATGTCCTGACATGCGAAGCAGAGGCACTGTAAATAAACTTCCGAAATGATATCTCCTGCGAATCGCTCCATGTTTATACATATCCATTGAATGCTCATAATTGGGTTCGGGTCGTTGCGTATCGCACCCTATTGCACCTGGCTGGCTGCAAATATAACAACAAAGACTTCCATTTTCATTCAGCGGTAACCAAATAATAGACCTACCCATACATTCGACTTATTTTTTGCGAAATAAAATGGCTCGTTCTCTCCCAGGCCAACGCCTAAAAACCGACCGTCGTGCATTCCAACTCTCCCTCAAGGCCCTGCGCGCTCCACGGACTCTGCGTTCTTCCACGCTCCATAAATTAACAATTTAAGCCATGTGGAGGAGACCATGGTTCAATTGTATATGTATCGCACATTCGCTCGGGCGATGGAGCTGCCGATATTCTTAGCTGTACCTAGCGCATCGCCTTCTCAATGACGAAATGACGAGATTGAGTTGCACGATTGGCTGGTTTGATTCTTAAGGGCCCTTGCTGGTGTGGTCGATTTGGGCGTCTCACGGTGGCCTGAACTGTCCGGCTTGCGATGGGGAAGAGAGAGTAACCTTTTCAAGGAGGATTTGCGTATTCCAGGGCAAGTTAATGAGATCTGGTATGATGGATCAGATATAGATTGTTAGAAGAGCTCCTACCACGATGGATATAAGGACATCAGTCATTGTATCTAAAAACATACAGAGATATGTAATCGTTAACTCTCGAACCGAGTTATCAGTCAGATATAGACTTATAATAAACGAAAAGAACGGAGGAAGGCGTAAGGCGTACATAACGAGAGGTATCAGCAGACGCGAGGCTGAAGCCTTCAAGACCTTCTACAGAACCAATCCCGGAACATGCGCTTAATATGTCATTGTTTATGTTCTGCGATTCGGATAAGCGAGTCTCTCACCAAAAACATTTCATTGTCAGTGTCAGTCAATGGGAAGCGCATTGCGTCGGATCTGGAGACGCCAAATAGCTGTCAGTCGTCGTCTATGCGTGCACGTCGGTTGATCACCTGCACGACAGACGGAGAGGCGCCCCGTCCCACTGCCGCTGGCGTGCCGGCTGCGATGCCCAGTTGGAGCCACAAAAATATGCGAGTGTCGTAAATGTTTGTCAAATCACCAGTGAAGATGCTTGCTTGCTTGAGGTGAACGAAAAGTCACGAGTTGAAGCTTGAAGGCGCACTAGAACGGTCCTCAAGAAGTGTTCCTAGAACTTCCTGTGCCTCTTTAAAAACATCTTCGAAGCTTGACGACCTACCTTGTGCCTGTGTGTATTTTCTTGCATCTATTTTCCACAGTTAGTTGAGCGTGGGCCAGTGCGACTCAGAAGTTCGGTCGTTATGCTGTGTTAAAAGTTCACAAGTCTAATTCCCATAAATAAAACGGAGTGCCTGTGTATTAGGTTCCATACATACCTACTATCATTGCTTTGCCATTCCGGCTTCACATTCGTCGCTTTGAGGCTTGTGCCGCTGAGCGTACCCAGGTAAAATGAAATATGTACACAGGCGATGTGGTTGGTGGTATGGTAAACGCTCAGGCAATGTGCGTTCTCTCCTGTTTGTTGATCGGCACTTCCCGACTAGGCAAAAATTATTTTAAGAGTGCACATAGGGAGTCATAAAGAGCAAGGAGATTAAATATCACCATATGCCTAGACTTTCAAATCGTCATACGTACGTGTTCGACCACGTCGCGAGTCAGAGGCGAGTGGGAGCTCGATCCCACGGCGGCGGCGGCAGGCGAGTGCGGGAGTTGCGCGGTATGTCATCGAGTCAATCTGCAGCGAGGCCCTCGGTATTTGGCGCAAGGCTGTGCGTGAAATTTTTGGGTGGAATAATGCGCGCTTGTGTGGAATGAACGTATGATTCGTACGCCCGTGGGGTTGTTTTTTCTCTTGAGAATTTTGAAGTTGGAGATGCGACAATTGGTGATGGTGGTGAGGCTGTAAGTAGGCGCTTGGAGGGGAAGCGGCTCTCATTCAGGTGTTGTTTCACTGACAGCTTAAAGATGAAAAAGATGTGCACTATCATACCGGTTAGAAAAACCTACGCATCCGGTATTTGTCTAGTCATATAATTAGATGGCTTTTGTACGATCTGCAACATGGCACGCACGTATTCTAAACTGCGCACACGCACGCGTGGCTTTAAACTTACTGGAGGAATGTAGGAAATTATACATAAAAAGTTCAGATAATCTTACCGCCGACGCGGCACCTTTTATGTGTGCCTGCGTTCTTCTGAGTATCGACTTCTCCGCCAAAATGGAACGGTGGCTGTGGGGTGTGTGGGCCTGGGGCCTGATGATCATCCACAGAAGCTAGAACGAGATTTGGTATGCACTTTACCTTTGTGTATTTGCTCATTGCACACCTGAACCGTATGTGCATACACACCTCTATTTCCTCAGATAGATCTGAATCATAATCCGCAATGGCAGGCCAGCCACGTATATCAGTGTCATCATCATAGTGAATCGCCGTCCAATTATAGCGCACGGATGCTGAGGCTGAGGCTAAGGGTGGGACGAAAATGGCACTGGTGGTTCCTTTACCTGATCATGATGGGATGCCACCCACCCTCATCGGGGACAAACTGAACCAACACCCGTGACCACCGTGCGTACGCGCCGCACACCCCTCGCGTCTGAATCTGTCATCGGCGTTTTCGAGGACGCGTATGGGTGCGCTGGGGTATTATTGGACGAGGGTTGAAGGATTGGGGTAAATGGATCAGATAAGACGGGGTTTTGCATCTTGGGGGCAGGGGTTTAACGATAGGTTGTCGGAGCGCGAGGTGTTGGGTGGGTTTGGGGTAGAGGATAGGTGGGGGGAGTTCAGACGAACGTTCGATGAGTAGGATCGAGGAGTGAGGGCTATTTTTACATTAATGATGGCTTGCAAGGATGGTGCGCCACACACTTTTGGGAGGGTGGATTCTAATGAGTTGTTGTAGAATTACTTTCTATGACAATAATCGGGTCTGAGATTGAGATGAGAATTAAAAAGGGCATCAAGGCCTCGTTTCTTTGGCGGTGGCAATAAAGTTGTCTGTGTGTGTACGATTAAGTTGAAGATATTGCCATGGGCATGATGAAAGTTGAGGGCCAGTTGCCCATGGGCATACGTCCCATATCATGGAGAAATAATGGAGATAAGGCTGCAGGCCTCATTCCCGCTGTGTGAATTAAGTGGTGAGAGAGAGCGAGATGGCCATCTCGAGTAGTCGCATCGGTCAAAGATTGTCAATGGTTGTAAACTTTCATATGATCAATTAAGCGCTTGAAGCCTTTCAAGCTAATGCCACAAATTTGACACTGAGCAGGCATATGTAGCTAGGTAGCTAAGGGTTTGGCGTACGGCCAGGCAGCCTGGAAATGTATCATTACTGACGGCCAGAAACTATCCGAAGACTATGCAGGTTTGTGCTGCCTTTCATGTAGGAGGATGATGCCAAGTCCGTGGTCTGTACACGATGCATTGCGAGGTCTGTGATATCAATAAAGCTGAGAAGTGTGTGCTGTACGCCAGCCAAAGTCCGATGTTTCGTGGATGTCGACGGTGGCAACGCCTGCGTATGTTGGAGGAGTTAGCAGTGCAGCTCCCGAGGACTGACAATGGTGGGCTGCAGTGCAAACGGATGAGCGAACCGAGCCAGTGATGGTCCCTTTTTTCAGGAACAGCAAACCGGTTTGTGCGATATATACAACGGGTAGAAGTCTAATCGTATTTGTGCCTGAACCGCTCCCTCCCTCACCGTCCTTTCTCCAGCACCACCACATGCCTGTCAGTTCCGACGATCCACTAGACGAAGTCCTCAGGCCGCCTCCAGACGAGACCTCAGAAGAGCGCCAAATCAGAGAGAGCAGGGAGGCTGAGGCTCGCCGCATTAGCCAGGCCATCGATGCCAGCATCAAGGCGGAGCGCGCCGCGCGCAGAAAGCGTCGGATTGTGAGGCTTTTGCTGCTGGGGCAGAGCGAATCGGGTGAGCATCACGCTCCTGTTGACACTGCAGCGACTAAATTGGGTGCGAATCTCAGGCAAATCCACTACATTAAGGCGTGAGTCGCCTTCATTCACCCTGCTGATGCCAATACTCACGATAATTAGAATTTCAACGCCTCTACACGCCCACCGCTTTCCGGGAGGAGCGGATACTCTGGCGCGCCGTTATCCAGCTCAATATCGTGCGCTCAATACGCACCATAATCGAGGCGCTGTCGTCGCCGATGCCCAACTCGCCCTATTCTTCCCCGCGATCACGCGCCCGGAGCATATCTCGCACCAGACACCCACCATTTCCTCCCAATAACCCCCATTATTCACCCCAATCCCACGCCGCCGACTCCAGCTCGAATAACGGGCATGCAAATGGCTCTCGCAGCAACGGACACGGAAACGGAAACGGCGACCTGCAATTCTCATATGGCGGTTCGCCCTCATGTCCTCCCCCAGTGCCTCGACAGCCACGCCAAAACTACTATTCAGACCCAGATATAGATTACGACCCCGACTCCGACACAGAATTTACCATCGCAAACACCCCATATCCACATGGGTCGCCCAACTACGCCAACGGTAGCCCGCGATCACACCCTTCAGGTTCATCCACCACCACTCTCGCGCATACACCCTTCGAGGTGCTGAAAGCGCGCCTGCTTCCGCTGCAACACATCGAAGCGTTGCTCATCGCGAAGCTCGTGCCGCCGAACGAGGAGGAGGCGACACAGCTTGCGGGGCCGGGGGCCCCCTCACCCACTGAGTCACACTTCTCACACCGCCCGCATCGCGGACACGGCCACTCGCGCAGCCACTCGTACAGGAGCCAACAGGAGATCTTTGTGCGGCCTGGGCCAGGGTGGAAGGGCGGCCTATCCCGCGCGCGAGTGCATTTTCCAGGGAATTACGAAGCCTACGACTCCCCGACGATGAGCAACGGCCACCGCCCGATGAGTGCCGGCAACACCGGGCTGGAGACACCCGACGAGCCGCAGGAGGTGCTCCATTCGTGTCGGAAGGACATGATACAGTTGTGGGGCGACGAAAACGTGCGCGATGTATTGCGTAGGCGGAAGATCCGGTTAGAAGAGGGCAGTGGATTGTGAGTTTTTGCCCCTCTTCTTTTCTTTTCTTTCTCTTGTTGATATGTGCCTGACGCGGCCAATTTGTGTTGTGCTGACTTTTTTACCCGCATATATGCAGTTTTTTGGACGATCTGGAGCGGGTGACAGCCCTGAGGTACATGCCGACGGATGACGACGTGCTCAAGGCGCGGCTGAAGACAGTCGGAGTGTCGGAATACAAGTTCGAGATGGAAATCAGTGCAGGGCGGGATAGTGGGACAGAGTGGCGGATCGTAGACGTGGGTGGGAGTCGGAGTCAGCGACGTGGGTACTCGTTTCCATTCCCCTCTCCATTTCCTCCCTTGATAATGTTGGCTTGTTGGGATGAACAGCGACGTGGGCGCCATTTTTTGATGATGGTCAGTGGGTTCGCCTCTCAAATATCTGATCATGAATTCACGGTTAGTCTATGGGTTGAATAGTGGATGCTATCATCTTTCTGGCGCCAATATCTGGTTTTGACCAGGTCCTCTCGGAAGATAGGACGGTGAATCGGCTGGTACGTGGCATGCTTATTTATTTTAACGGGAGGAGTACTTATGTACAACATGTGCAGGAAGATTCTGTACTCCTATGGAAGGCTGTATGTTCTTCTAAATTGTTGGCAAACGTCGACCTAGTCCTCTTCCTCAACAAATGCGATTTGTTGGAGAAGAAGTTGAATTCTGGAATTCGGTAGGTCCCTTCTTTCTATTTTTATCCCTCTAAAAAGAAATATCCTGCTCTTCCTCTTTCTGTATACCTTGGGAGACGTTCTCAAAAGTGCTCTGGCTGAACCGAGCCAGACATATGTGTTGGCCTGTTGTTCTGCCATTGTTAGGGAGCATCGCATGTGTCCCCCGTGGCATTTCCTTTCATATTCCCCTTTCAGCCCAGCCATTTACCCACTTGCATTACCGCCGCTCTTGGAATCAAACGTATTGATGCCATGATGTTTTTTCTTCCACGCAGATTAGCGAAATATGTCCGCAGTTACGGCGATCGTCCAAACGACCTCGATAGTGTCAGTAAATGTACGTGATTTTTTCTTTTCTTTTCTCGTTTCTGGGCAGAAACGTTTGTCGTTTTCTGTTGTGTGGCGCTGTATTGACTTTTGGCGTTTTTTTGGGTTGTACAGACCTTCGGGGGAAGTTTAGCGCGATTCATCGAGAATATTCACCGAACCCGAGGAAGTTCTACGCGTTTTGCACGAGTGTCACTGATACAGCCACTACGGCGGGTATCATCGCAAGCGGTAGGTCGTTTCGATGGCTACTCACTACCAAGCAATTAATTATGTCTATTCTCAATCCGCAGTCCGGGATATGGTCATCCGGCAACACTTGAAGCAATCTAAACTCTTGTGAATGTGTCAGACACCGCCTCCCTTTTTCATCTTCCATTCCGGAATTTTAGCTCTGGCGTGTTCTGCATGGCCAGCAAAGACATCTTTGATTATGTCTCTTTCATTTCTTGCCCATTTTTTTTCACCTTGATTCCCTCGGCTTTCAGTGCTAGCTGCAGCGAACCTCACGCGATTATTCATCTTGTACCTGCTATATTACGACAACGTCACGATGACGCCGCGCCCATGACCTCAAAAGCTCTGGCTACGACCCCGCCCCTTACTACACCCACGCAAAATTGGAAGGCGGTGTAGAAGAACGAACCAACGAAACATGTGTTTTTCTTTTTCTGTCAATCTTGTTGTTGTTCTCCTCGTTTTCTTGTTGTCCAAGGATCTGTCCAACCTACCCCATACCCCCCACCCTCCACATTACCCAGACGACCATTCCCAATTCACCCCCATCTCCTCGTTGCGATCGCCATTAACCCTGTACAAAAGGCGCGCGACACTTTATCACGCTTGAGGCACCTTCCATCGTGCAAGGATTCATCTATCATGCATCATTTATTCCCCCTACCCATCTCACCATCCAACAATCCAGTGCCTTTGGTATACACTTAGTCTATCCTGAAAGGATCTTGTACTACATATAAAAATGATTGAGATTCATTCCATTTATTAAAATTCCCCACCCTATGCTTGCTTACATACGGTTTCGAAATCCCTATCATTCTCCTCATTTCCTTGGGCTTTTTCTTGCTAGATGCTTTAACCGTAGGAAGGTTGTCCCATTCGTGGGTCCTTTTGCATTGTGCCTTCATTCTCTTCCCCCCTGATCCGCTTCTGGACCTTCTTCAACCTCTATCACTATCTTCTTTTCTTGCTCGGTTCCTTTTTCTCCAGCTTTTGATCTGTTGTATGGTTATCCTTATAGATTTTTGGTATTGATCAAACCCTTCCATATCCCAATTCCCGCACCCTCGAGCTGTGTATAATCGTACTTCCTCTTTTTTTACCCTCGGCGATCTCCCTCTTCCCCCTCTCTCGGTGCCGGGTATACATGTACATGTATGAATGGATATATTCCTGCGGCTGTCTGCGACCTTGCGAGGGTGCGCTTCTCACACCGTTCGATTCAGGCCAGTTCGCGGGATCGTCTGCCGTCCTCAGACGGCCTGGGTAGGTGGGTCGGTCGATGGGTATGCCACACACGTCCTCGGACGCAGGCTGTCGTGGCACGTACGTCGATTTATTCTGACGGCGCGATAGCGCGATAGTGCAGCGCTCTTCGCTTTTTCGCCACTTAGTACACACATATCGCTGGCAGCCTGCGTAAATCGCATGCCACATTGTCTCTGCAAGCACATGTATGTGGGAATCCCAGTAATATTCGGCCGACCTCGCGCCTGTGGATGATGGGACGAAGTTAGTATTTAAAAACTTATAAATAAAGTGAAAGCGCGCTGAGAACCTTTCGCTCTGAAATGGGTGCAGGCTCTAAACCACTAATTGAATTCAATAGGACTTTCACCGAAGCACACACAAAGGATCGTTCTCCTAGTTTGGAAGTTTCCAATTGTGGGTGTTGTGTCCTTTTAGATAGATAGGTTACTCTGCTCCTGTCCGTATCTGGCCTGCTTTCACCCTCCTTTTCCCCCCATCTTCGACATGGGCGGAAAGACGTTGAAGTGAAAACAGAACATGCCATCGCTTTCTGATATCGCAGAGATAAATGGGAGTGTCAATGTATTTTTCGGGCGCTCTGCGTAATGTGTGTATACACACATGATGTCGAACTCGAGATGTCCGGAACGCACCTATCTTCGAAGTTCTACTGGTCAGTTCAGCCCTCAAGTGCGGTGACCACGAAGTTCGTTTTTGTTTTTAGGCCTAGCTTTCATGAAATGAATCGCATGCCACGGTGGGGCGTGCATACTGCAGCTGCAGCAGAAGCTTGATCTTTAACAGACTATGAATAGGTGCATTATCAGAGGACGGAAGTTTCGTTTGCACAATGTACCATGAAGCGTGGATGTCTATCAGAGGGTGTTTATTACTCGACCAATGCGCGCTCTGGAAAAAAAGCTTCTAGACTATAGTTTGTGAAGCGTTTTACTCTCAGCGCTTGCTGTAGCATATTGGTGTTACAAGTCAGAAATAGCCCGTATGAGTCTGAGTTTAGCCGATGGTGTGCCCGTTTGAGGTATTCGATCTCGTATGTGTCCAATGTTAAACTGATTTTATCTTATGTTTGCAAGTGTCCGCTGATGGGTATTTTTGTACTCTTCAAGTGCTGATGTATCAGTGCTTCGGCCCCTCCTCGAACAACATCTACACTTCCAAATTAATGTGAGCGCTGCTATTATGACGAGCGCTATATAAGTTTATCGTTACAGCAGGTCGCTTATAGGCGGCGGAACGAAACAGTCACAGCATTCGTAGGACTGAATGATAAACGCCATTTGGCGATATTATCCTATTATAGCTCATGTACCCTCCACATGGAAGTCTTTATCAGGTTTCAGTAATCCTTTCTCGAAAGTGATGCGCACTTGGAGTTGAGATTGGCAGAGAAGGATTCGAAGAAAAATAGCCATGTGGTTTTTGAAAAGGTTCACGAGCTTTCGCTAAATTTTGATCCTCAGTCTGTGGCGTATCACAGATCCGAAGCTATACGAATATAATATCTCGGAGGACGGATGCACACCAGTACTGAATGAAAAGATGAATAGCGCGTGCTTTCTGGCTTTCTGAATCATGATGACTGCGAAGGATAGATGGATAACGAGCGTTTCGGGCTGCAGTTCACTTCGAAATGAGCTTGTGTACTCGAAAGAATTATGTTGTTTTGACTCGTGTTGGGAGGCTGGTAATGGGTACGAGCGTGCCACCGCTGATTTAGGCGCCGGTTGTGCTACTGATACGCGAGTGAACAGCGCCGGATCAGAAATTGCGCCGACTCTGACTGCTTCGCGCTCCATTTTCACCTGCTCGCTATTCACGCACACGACGCTCACATATTTTCATTTCCTATGTCAGCAAGGGAGGCGCGCGTGCTCGCGCGCCAATGTTCACTGCAAATTGGCCAACGAAAATATGTAATTGACCGACCGCAATTTCTTTTTTTTTTCTATCAATCATCTGTCTACTTTCGGCGCTTCCTGGCACTGGTATCTCAAACTCAATGACAGTCACTGTATGCCAACAAAAGAAAAGAGCTGCCGGTCGCCTAATGCACTCCAATGTCTTCGAAACTGGATTGCCCAATGAAAACTGCGACGAAATCTATTTTTAGCTTGGGCATTAGGTATTCTGAAAAGACAGCGGCCCTCAGTACTTACAGTCGAGGACGCACGTAAAGTGGGGTAGACCATTACGAAAAACCTTTTTTGGAGTCTGAAGGAGTTACTTTGACAACTACACCATCCCGTCCGGGGCTGATCCCATGTCCTTGTAGTGAATTGAATGTATATTCAGTGAGGACCTAACTGGACAGCCCTTTCTTCAGTTTTGAAGATACTTTCTTGGAAAACATCCATTGAAGAGTCATGATACTGATGCAGTTGGAAAACGCTTTATACATGCGTAAAGCTCATTCGCTCCAGGAGGAAGTTAAAAGATGAGGTTTGATAGCACTCCAATTCGTCTGCTCTCTTCATCACTCCGATATTACGAGCAAAGAAGACGATTCCGGGTAGTTTAAGAGCTGAGACCCCGGTAAGGCTCCGAATAATTTATTGCCGATTGTAACTCCCATGGCTCATTCGGGTCTTCAGGACAGCCGAAATCGATGAAAGTACCTACGCAGTCTCTGTTATTGGTTCAATGGTCTAGTGGTTATGATTTCTGTCTCACATTGGGATACAAGCCGCTCATACGGTCACAGAAGGTCTCCAGTTCGATCCTGGATTGAACCATTTTTCTTTCTTTTTGTGCTCAATGTTCCCATCAATTGTTGGGATTCTCCTCTTTAAAAAACACTAACAGATCAGATCAAATCAATAGAGACGCCACGTACTAACCTCTGCTCCTTGCTCCCATCTTACTTGGAGCGTTACGGTACTAAACGCTCCCAATGAACATCGCATGTTCTCCGGTCTCGCTTCTGGGTCAGAGTCGCATCAATATTGGATGATATGTACCGCTCCGAGTTGGGAATCCTGTCCGGCGGCATGGTATGCGTGGTGACTCAATACTCAATGATGGTCGATCCAGATTCTCAGAGTTCGCCAGGTTTGACGCTGAAGATCATTGACAAGTGGCGTTGCCCAGGTCCAGATGCGTCTCTTTCATCCGAGTCTAGTATTTTAACCATCCTAGAATCTGCATTCGAGCCCCGAGAAACACTCTGTGATTCTGAGAGGGCCTGCAGTGGTCCGGGATTCAACAATAGACCGTCGGATAATAGGACCTTTCCTGATCGCAGTCAGGGTCATCCTCTACCCCGACTTAGTACGTATCCTAGAGTATTTAGTTGCTCAAAATTACTCCTGCTATTCATACCTCATACCCCACCATACTTCCGGGTTTCACACAGTCTTTGGTGAGTGCCCACTCCTGAACCTCCACTACCATTGAACTGACGGTTGAAGCAGACACTTCGCAATGGCGGTTTCCATCGACCTTCCGCAAGAAACCCTTGAAGAAATTATCGACTTTCTGTACGACGATCGTCAAGCACTCCTAACATGCAGTCTCGCTTCCCGAAAACTCGTTCCCGTATGCCGCTACCATCTCTTCTCAGAAGTGAGCCTCGAATCCAACAGGCTCTGTCGGTTTTTGGAGCTCCTGGACGTGCCATGGAGTAGCTTCGCCAACATGGTGTCAAAAATCATCGTCAACGGTCCACGGCAAATATCATCCCCAACGCGCACAAAAGCTGCACCGATACAGCCAGATTACGTCCCCGACGACAACTCACGCCTCCGCGAACGTCTCTCGCGCGTCAGCGCGGTTCGATTCATCAACCTATGTCCGGGAGATATCCCAGCATCGTTCTGGCGGCTGTTGGAGGAGATGAAGGCTATCAAAGCGATAGAAGCCCACAGAGTCGCGTTCCGTTGTCCCAATAACTTCTTCGGATATCTTTCATCACTTCCCCTGCTCGAAAAACTCTCAATAACGCGTCCCGCGATGACCCTAGACTCGCGCTGGGAGCAGCACCTTGGCGACGACTATCTAACGAACCGCACGCCTGGAAATTTGGTCCGCGTACCTTTGCTTGATATTCGGAGGCTGTCGGACCTACCGGAGCATCCCAGTCAAGGTGTGAAAGCGGGACAGGCCGTCTTAGGATGGCTGCTGGACCAAAACCCCATGCCATTTGTCCATTCACTCAGGTTCAACCTCGACAACAACGAAGAAATGACCACGATGTTGAGGCGGTATTTCAATGGAAATGGTTCTACGGTCCGAAAACTATGGATTACACTTCCGGCTAATGTTAATGGTGCGTTCATCTCGCCGCTTATCAGCTTTCGTATCTGACTTGAGGCTTTCACGCGATTTTCAGTCTTGCGAGGTATGCCAACGGTTGATTTCAGCCTGCTCAAGGAGGTCCGCTGCCTGCACATCGAAGGACTCCTAATGAGCCATCAATCGAGCACCGCGATGATGGAATCCTTCTTCCGTGGACTTTTCGCGCAACTATTCTCCTCGTTCATCCAAACCTCCATCATCGACTCGTCCAAACCAACTCCGCCACCGCCGATCCAGAGAATATCCGTCTCTCTCAAGCTCGACGCTAAGGGCACGTACAGCTTCTCCGGCATGCCTGAATACGCGGTCCTGCAGTCCGTGACATGGTGCAAGCTGCCACACATCATCGAGGAGGCGCTCGCGCCGTTCCCGGACAAATTCGAGGGCTTGGAGGTGGCGCTCACGGTCAAGTCGACGATAAGTGATGCGCAAATGGAATTGGCAGATATGTGCGTGAGAAATGGTGTTTGGAAGCGGTTTTCCGAGAAGACCAAGTTCCGGGTCGGCTTCCTCCCTATTAATGGGATTGATGTGGATGAGGATGGGATTTGAACGATTGGCTTTGGGACACCTTTTGTTTTGGGATGCGGCCAGGGGGGGTTGGCAGGTGGCCTCCGACGAGCCCGTTCCAATCGTCTTACTACCACCACTCCTTTCCTCAAGATTCGCATCGATCGGCGCCAGGGCGGACATCATCTTCCACCCGTTATCTGCACTGCAGCTGGGGAAATAGCCGCAGGGTTATACCATCGCGTACGCTTCGCTTCCCTCTCAAACACATCCAATGACCCGTGTTCAATGCGTTGTCCTGTCTCCATGATATGTATCGTCATCTTCATATCATCGCATCTGCCAGAGCCTAGGTTCGCGACAAGCGGCCGAACAGCAGCTGCGTGAGTCCAAAAAGGCTGGGTCGGGTCGGGTGCGTTCACGAATGGCACAAGACCTTTCATAACTTATCTTTCATGACATTTTCTTGACTTTGTATTACCCTTGTATCGATATTCACAGCTCTTCCAAGAACCGTTGCATTCGGATCTTCTACTTCATCTTTACTTTGACAAGTTGTAACTGTATTCTCTGTACTTCTAATGAACTATTCCTGCCTTGTGCATGTCCTATTTGATTATTGATTATATCTCGTTAGGACGACCTCAGGTCTCCAAGCCCTGCGCAGCTTCATCTAGGTATAAATGGGTGCCCCAAGCAAAACGCGCATGCTGCTCTTTGACGTACATAGCTTCAGATTGCCTCGCCATGAACCCAGAAACGCGCTTAGATGGAGATACAAAATCGCACTATCCTGAGCGCTATGCTATGATCAAGATCGATCCTAAGTAAGTATACTGAAGGGATATCTACGGCACCGGGACCATTACTTCTAGACCAAGAATAATAATAAATTACTTTGTCCAATGAACGAAGTTCCGCGGCGTTCTACTATAATTATGACCCTAAATAGGGTATCAAATCATGCGTGCTCCCGCATTTTAGCTTGCTATCCAGGCGAGACTTAGGGTAGGGATCCTGAGCTTCTTCCTAATGAAATAGCGCCACGAACTCCGAATTTCGACGAATCCTGCACAATCGGTGTACATACCTATGGGGCCATGGCCGCTCGGTCACCAAGTGGCTAGAATAGATCCAGAATCTGATTAGATTGTTCTATGTCGTACAAGTTAAATGAATGGTCTATTTCGAATCTAATCGCGTGTTCTGCCTGTGCCACTTTGCCCAGTCAAACTTGAATGTAACCCTCGACGTCATAGCGTAAAGGTATTACAGTAAGCCGTTCTTGTTCCTGGGGCCCTGTGGCGGCGAAGTTCTAAAGATGTGTTCGATTCATTACGCAAGTCCTTCGAATACGTACAATGTTTGCCTACTGACAAAGATCTCCATGTGTTCCGTGATAATGGTGATTGTAATGTTATACTTATGTCGAGAGCAGAATGGGTCGGTTTGTTTTGTTTTAGGAGGTTCCACATATGTGATTTGATTCACTCAAGTTCAATCAGCAATTCGAAGGGGCGACCAAAAGGCGCCTCATCACAGAACACAAAGATATATAACACAAACCAAGACTTTAGACACTACTAAATGACTATGATACTACGAAGACCAGGTCCACCAGGGGGTTGGGGATTGGGGAATTAGGGATCGAAAAAGGGCGAAGTAAAGCGAATTAGACATAAACACGATAAGATATGATACAGGA
The DNA here is from genome assembly GCA_015484465.1 of Pholiota conissans. Taxonomy (NCBI): domain Eukaryota; kingdom Fungi; phylum Basidiomycota; class Agaricomycetes; order Agaricales; family Strophariaceae; genus Pholiota; species Pholiota conissans. Next base: position 246,392 of record MU155140.1, read on the forward strand.
AACACGACGATGACTTGGGGACTTTGAGAGTTGGGGGATGACAAGACGAGACTAGACGAGACAAAAAGACATGAATATAGCGCAATGGGAATGGGGGATACGGGATGGTTCAATGATATATACAGGAGAAAATGAAAATAAATGCAACAATGGAATTGGATGGGATGGGAGCAGTGTATGTTATATGATGCAGAGAGGAAAATCAAAAAGAGTCGCAAGATGGATGGGGTGTGGAAAATGATGCAAGAAATGGGGTGGTGGGTGGATGAGAGAGACGAGCGAGGGGAGCGAGGACGAGCAGTGGGGAATACAGACAGATGCAGATTCGGATACGAAAAGTTGGGCGTTGATGGTGGTGGTGATGGTATATGCGACAGGTAAATGTGGATAGATGGAGAGTTCAGGAGAGGGCAAGCAGAACGAGACGAGACGAGACGAGGATGCCAAGCCAAAAAGTATCTACAAAATAAAGTCAAGAGAAAAGAAGACGAAGGGGAATGGGAAACGGGGAGAGAGAGTCGAAACCACTATTTGTTGATCGGTCAAGGAAACACTGAAACGCAATGTCAATGATCAGAATCAGACTTTTTTGAGAGTTGAGTTGAGGGTGTTGGAGGTGGGGTTGAATGTTCAGGCCTTGAGCTTGAATTGAAGATGCGTTGAAGATGCGTTGATATGTTGCATTGAATTGAGGGGATCTTGAACTTGTGCAGTTGATCTTGAGCGACGGAGGAATGAACTTGAGGGCACACAGAAGCGTGGGGGTCACAGCAGCAGAACGAGAGAACTCAGAGAGGAAGAACGCGAGGCATGCAGAGTAGAATACATCTTGAAGGGGCGGGCGAAGCGTTGCTGAATATTGGATCTTGAGGCAGTCCAGAGTGGAGAAATCACAACGTTTCGCTGCATCTTGCATTCGGACAAACACAAAAAGAGATCTTGAAGTTCCGAGTCTTCAATCCAATCTTCGATCTTGAGTCTGCTTTGCGAACTTGAGTCTGCTCGAAGTACTTGAAAGAAGTTGAAGTCTTGAACTTGCCGCACTCGAGCCCCTCATCTTCATCTTCATCACACGCACGCACAGAGAATAAGAATCACACAGACTCAGACACTCAAGCCAAGAAATCTCAATGCTCCTCACCGACCCTCGACGATGAATCACAGCACGGGGATGAGCACCTCGTCGTCCTCGTCGAACGGCTCCCCGCAGAAGATGGCGAGGCTGAGGACGCCATCTTGCAGCAACGCGTGGATGTCTTGATACTGTTGGGGTTTGAGTTGGGGTTTGGGTTTGAGTTGTGGTTGTGTAGGTAGGTGTTCGGGCGTTCAGACAGACGTTTTCGAGCGTTGAGGTGTTCGGGAGTTCATGTTCAGGCGTATAGGCGTTCATGTTTGATTGTTGGTTCGGTCGTTTAGGGGGGATGAATAATGGGAAATGATAATGTATTTCGCAAGTAGATAATCGATTTCGTAGTCGTCGCGATCGAAGAAATTGTTGATGAAGCATTTGAAGCACAATGTTGAAGCGTTGAATTTGAAGCATTGAGGACGTTGAGGTTGAAGCGTTGATGTTGAAGCATTGAATTTGAAGCATTGGATTTGAAGCATTGAGGACGTTGATATTGAAGCGTTGAAGTGGTCGACGGCGTTGAGAAAATTGAAGATTGCGTTTTGAATTGCAGCATTGAGGATCGCACATAGATTTGACGCACGCAAAAAAAAGGGAAAAAAACACGGAGAGCCCATTAAAACCTCGCTCACACAGATTCACAGAGAAAGAGAGAGAGAAACCAAAAAAAGGAGATGAAAATTGGCACGCGGACAAGAACGAAAATGGAATGACATGAGTGACGAACAACATGATCTTTAAAAGAATTCGGAAGGGGCGGCGCAACACCCAAAAAAACGCATAGAAAAAGAAGCAACCAAAAAGAAGAAAAAAATAACAAAAAAAAACAAAACAAGAAACAGAACCACGCACCGTAGTACTCTCAGGGACCTGGATAATCCTCCTCGACACTCCATAGCGCCGCTCGCGCAGGTTGGGATTGACGAGTCGGTTGAATTTGGGCAGGGCGGGATTTCTAATTCTCCTTGTTTCTTGGTGTTGGTGTTGCTGCTGCTGCTGCTGCTGGCGTGTTGAGGTTGATGGCATTGAAGCTGGCATTGGCATTGAAGCTGGCATTGACATTGACATTGAGGACGTCGGCATCGTCGGAGTAGGCGAAGACGACGTCCGCGAAGGCGCGCGTCCTTGCGTTTGGGTAGGCGACGCGCCTACTCCACTCACTCCGGGCGTCCCAGCTCGAACCCCTCCTTCGCCCTGTCCTTCACCTTCCCCTCGTCCTGTTCCTTGCCCTTCACCCGCACCCTCATCTCGTCCTTCCTCCTCCTCTTCCTCTTCCTCTTCCTCCTCCTCCTCCTCGCGCACCACCCTCCTCCTCTTCCCACCTCCAGGACCTAACCCCATCTCAGAGCTCTCCTCGTCCTCCTCTCTCTTCCTCCTCATCGTCATCGTCTCCCTCTCTCCTTCCCTCTCGCCTTCCCTTTCTCCCACTCCTCCGCCCCATGCCCCCTCCCTTTCCCTCCCACCCTCTCTTCCACCCTCTCTTCCACCCACACCACCACTCACCCCCACACCCCCACCAAAAACAGGCCGACTCACCGCAACCACACACACATACTTGATCCGATTAAAAAAACACGTCCCGAGGCTCACCTCCACGTTCTCGCGCGCCACGCCGGGCAGCTCGAGCGAGGCGCGGAGGGTGCGCGTTGTGCGGGAGTAGGACATGTCGGTTGGGATGGGGCGTGGGTGGGGGTGTTGTTGTGGTTGAGAATGAGTAGGTTGTTGGATTTGGAGGGAGGTGGGTTGGGTGAATGTGGGCTGCCCGCCAGAAACGCTAGGCGCATACATAGGCGCAGTGCGAATACCCTGCGCATGCAGAGGCAACGGTGCCACACGCGCCGTACTCCCACTCCCACTCAATGGCGACCTATCCTGCAAAACAGACGGCGAGCGTTGCCGACGCGCAGGCGATTCGGACGAAAACGAAAGATCAATAGGACCGCGGGATAGAGGCGAGTGCGTCTGTGGCGAATGCGAGGCGGCGAACGCTGCGCGTGTGGTCGCTATTGATGGTGGTGGAGGTGGTGGTCTAGAGAAGAGAAATCATTAAGTAAATATGTACATAGGAGATATAAAATAAAATAAAGACGTACTCCGACCCCAAAGGCATCCTCAACGAAGGACGCGCCGTCACCGCGGGCGCAGCAGCCGAGACCTTCCCCCTCGAACGCGTCGCCATCCCCACACCACTGGCAGGCGTCGTCTTCGGGCGGGGTACGAGTCCCCCAGGCAGCTGCACCGTCGTCGCCTCCCTCTCCCTCTCCTTCCCTTTCTCCTGCTGCGAGAACCGCACACTAGGCTTCCTCTGCCCCTGTCCCTGCCCCTGCGCCGCCTTCTTCGTTCCCCCACTTCCACCAGCACCGCTCCCAGACGACACCCCGCTCCCTGCAGGCGACGCCCCTGCGGAGGACGACGACGACCCGAGGAGGAACGCTGCTACACCTCCCCCGCGTGCTTGGGGGTGTTGTTGGGGTGCAGGGGTAGGGGTAGGAGCGGAGGAGGGGGAAGGGCGGTAGTAGTATGGATTGGACTGCGCTGCGCGGGTGTCGCGCGTAGATGAGGATGAGCGGATGACGCTGCCTGTTCCTGGCCCTGGGTTGGAAAGGGGGAGAGCGCTGAGGGTGCTGGCGGGCGTGGGAGGTTGGGAGGATGGCGCGGACGAGGTGATGTTGGTGTTGGTGTTGGTGTTGGTGCTGAAGAGGAGCGGGCCTGTGGAGGAGCTGGGGCGGTTTGTGAGGTGTTGTTGGTGTTGGTGATGCTGTTGTTGGTGCTGCTGCTGGTGCTGCTGGTGCTGGTGCTGCTGTTGGTCATAACGTCGATAATGCCCCTGCTGTCCCTGCTGCTGACCCACCCTCCTCGGATCATGCAACAAAATCGGCGAATCATCCACCACAGGCGGAGCGATCTGCGACGGCACCATGAACCGCGGACTCTCCAGCCTCTCCATCCCATGCCCATGCGCATCAACATCAACATCAAGCCCGAGATCGACGTCAAAGTCCAAGTCCAAGTCGATCTCGAGGGGCCGGTTCTGGAACGACGCGGACGTGGGGGTGGGCATGGGCGTGGTGGTAGTGGTGGTGGTGTTGAGGTCATCTAGGGGGGAGTGCATGGGCATCTGGGTGTCTAGGTCTATGTCGTGCATTTGTTGTTGGTGTTGCTGCTGCTCGAGCGTTTCCCATTGGGGGAAGGCGCCGGGGGGTTCGTGGCGCTGTTGTTGAGCGTGTTGGGCGTGTTGAGCGTGGTGTTGAGGATGTTGCGGTTGATGTTGATGTTGAGGTTGTTGAAGCTGCTGAAACTGCGGCAGCGCCGGCGACGCGGAATGACTCGACGGCGCAGCAGCATACACATTCATCCGCTCAAACTCGCGCTGCTCCTCCTCACTGAGTCCATACGGAAAGCCAGAGCCTGACATCATGCAACGCGCGTAGCACAAAATTCGAAATCGCAATCGCAATCGCAATAGCAACGAAAGACCAACTCAATCGTTCACCGGACGGGGTAAAGGGGGAAAGGTGTTATTGGTAGGTAGTTAATATCAAGGAAAGAAAAGAGAAAAAGGGCGTGCCACGTCAAAACACACCATGACTTATATACCACGCGCAGCTGACTCACGGGCGTCGTTCGCGCGCTTCCGCAATTTACAACGCGCTTCTCTTATTTTCCCGCGCATTGTTCTTGTATGTATTCTATTAAAGAGCGGCGCGTCGGTGTCTATAAACAGACAACAATGCCCCACACGAGGCGTAGCGACCCCAGATACCCCCCAGTTCCCCGTCCCCGCCATCAATCCGCCATCAATCCGCCAATCACAATTACGAACCGCGCGCCTAACTCCGGGGTCCTGCCGTAACACCACCGCCCCGTCGGTATCATGTGATGCCTATTAGCCTTTTTGGGAACGGGGAACGCGCGGCGCGAGCCTGCATCGTATGCATCGTACGCTCCGCTGTACGTAAAGGCGCGTCTGATGCTGATGGTAACACGGAGAGAGGGGACTGTATTGAAAACAATGTCTAGCGCGCGATGCGGTGTATACCGTGTCCGGGATGACCCCACGCTTGTCGCAACGTTGAAACGCGTCTCGAGGAGGGGACAATGACTTGAGTCGTTCTTCACTGATTCAAATTCCCAACCCAATGACTTGACTCTTGCCTCTTGACCTTGACTTTCATAGACGGACACGGACACGGACTCCGCCTCCGCGCCTCCCGACTCCCACCTCATTCCCACCATCCCCCGAGCCCGTCTCGCTCGCAATCCCCCGAGCCCGTCTCGCAATCCCCCGAAATCGCATCGCCTCCACGTCGACCGGAAAGCCCCGCCCCGTCCCGCCCCACCCGCTCCATCGCACCCCGCCCTGCATTCGCGCGCCCATCGTACGCGGTGCGCCGCCCCTGCATAGCGTTTGAATTGATATTTACGTTATGTTACGTTTTACCCCGACGCATCGCGTCGGGACTTGCCTCGGCTGGCTCGGAGATCGACTTGCTATGTTCGAGAATCGATGCCTCATGCAACGACGCAGATCGTAAATTATTTCATTTTACACAGCGTCCAGAGGTACGTACATACAGTAAGAGACACTGCGCCATCTTATACTGGGTGACTTTCCATAACGCTAACTTGAATATCTAAACCAATAAACCTTAAAACAAGGGTCCTAGCCGACGTGCCGTTGATGATAAAACATCCGA
>MU155140.1:252227-267667 GCA_015484465.1 Pholiota conissans
TTTTGCAGGTAATATTCAAGTACTATATTTCTTTCAATGTAGCATGATGCAGTGAATACTGGCAAAGGTGCCCAGACGTCACAAAGATGGAAATTACCTTGGAGAATGACATCATATTACTAAATATGGGCGTGAGAACTGATTACATAGTTAGTTAGTCCATGCCCAGGAGCTCTTACCAAAAAAAATGACACCAGGTCTGTTTTTTTAGTTCCCGGCCCCCCTTGAGAAAATGCTCCTTCGTTGGCTGTGAGAAAATTGTTCAGGGATTTGGTGATGTCTGATATTCGAGAAGGTTCCGAAAAGACGTCGTTGAGGATTGACTTTGAGCGCATTTCGGGGATGGATGCATGTCGCGATAGGCCCGAATCTTGGCATGAGTGGGGCTCGAGGAGGGTGTGATAATTTATACATCATTACAAGATAGTATGGCTATGCATATAACGATTACTCGCTCGTTACTGACAGATATTTTAGTGCTTCTGATAAAAGACCAAGTGCTTTTCCCAGTTATTAGAATTGTCTCAATTATTTCTTTTTCGCGGTCTGAAGTGTGTCAATTTTTCCCCCTTTTCCTTTTCTTTTCCTTCTTTTCTAAAGGACTTTTTATATAAACCCAATGTCAAATATGTATCCCAATTAACTAGTCTTCGAGCTTCATTTGGTGTGTTCTTGTGCACAACACGTATCAGATCTTCGGGCCGTCAAGTGCACGTGGGCAATTCCGAGTTTTGTTCTGCAATTTGAAAATTGAAACTGATGTTGTTCGACGCCCGTCCACAACTCACCCTCCAACTTCCACGTTCCCAACGCGAACAGATGCATCTGAATTGAAACGATCTCTATATTATCAACGTTACTGTTACAGATGCCGTCTATGAACGTCATCCTCGACTCCCTTATCCTCTTCACAGGCTGGGCGCACGTCGTCCTCGCGCCATACACAAAAGTCGAAGAAAGTTTCAACCTCCATGCAGTTCACGATGTCATTATGTACGGAGTTGGGGCTGAGGGTCTGCCAAATGTACGTTCCAACGCGTCAGAGTGAATATGAGCTGACCACCTACCAGTACGATCACTTCGTATTTCCAGGCGCGGTACCGCGTACTTTTGTCGGGAGTGTGCTGCTTGCGTGGCTGACGAAGCCGGTTTTACGATTAGCAACACGTCTAGGCTATCTGTCTATCAAGTTCGATATGCAGTTGCTAGGTGTGTGGACCCACGGAGAAACCGTCGTAGAAATGACACTAACCCTGCCCAAGTCCGTCTTGTTCTAGCAACCCTGAACGCAGCAACTCTCTGTCTCATCCAAAGAAGCACACGTCGTCGCTTTGGCCTCACTGCCAGTACCTTTTTTACATTGTTTACATGCTCGCAATTTCACTACCCTTTCTGGATGGGACGGACAATACCGAACATGTTCGCAACGATACCTGGTACGTCGCTGTATCTTTCCAATGCAACGCAATCTCATTCTACTAACAGTGAACATTGCGACTTATATATTGGCCACCCGCAATTACTACTACGGCAGACCTTCCGCCAGGAGCATCACTGGGGCTCTATCTCTTGTCACGTTTACTGCCGTAGTCTTCCGAGCTGAGGTCGCACTGTTCCTTGCTTCATTATCCATGGAAATACTTTGTCATGAGCGAATCACCTACACGAAACTTTTCAAAGTTGGGTTGGTGGCAGGCCTGCTGTCCATCGGTGAGCTTTCTCTGAGTACACGCGCTTATGTATGACGTGACTGATGAGGTATCATCAGCGTTAACGATGTACGTTGATTCCTATTTCTGGCAAAGACGCTGGCTCTGGCCCGAATTTTCTGCGGTCTATTTCAACGTCTTTCAGGGTAAAAGCGCCGATTGGGGGGTATGTACACTTCTTTGACTTTTGTTCTTCGGCTCATCTGGCATTTTCAGACATCACCATGGTACACATATTTCTTCTTATTCCTCCCGAAGCTGCTCCTTGGTGCCCTCCCGCTCTCGATCGTAGGATTTTGCATCGACCAACGAATCCGAACGATTATCTATCCCTGTCTCCTTTTTATGTTCCTAATAAGCTTCCTTGGACACAAAGAGTGGCGCTTCATCATCTATGTCGTTCCTGTTTTCAATGTTGCCGCTGCAATTGGGACAAAGTTCCTGTAAGATCTTATAGTTTCATTTGAAGACGACATTAATAACTGACCCGATAATACAGATTATACCGCTGGCGGCATAGTTGGACTGGCCGGCTTTTAGCTCTGGCTATCACGGGGATCTTCTGTGCCAACTTTTTCGCGACAACTTTGTCCATTCAATCTTCAATGCGCAACTACCCCGGCGGCGAAGCCCTTTACCTGTTCCACAAGTTATATCCTGTTGATACATATCGTACGTCTTCCTCTCTAGAATTTGCACCCTAGTTAATCTTCGATATTCAGCCACTCCACACCTCTATATCTCAAACCTCGCTGCTCAGACAGGCGCATCCCTATTCCTCCATCTTAATTCGCCTCCTTATGGCCCCTTCACTCCTACTTCCGAGCAGCTGAACTGGACTTACAACAAAACCGAGTCGCTCACTCCCAAGACCCTGTCCTCGTACACCTCGAGCATCACTCACATCATATCGGAGACTCCTCCTGAAAGCGACCGTTACCTCGATGCTCAGTGGCATTCAGTGGCTGTTGTCCGCGGGTTCGATCGGTGGAAATTTGATAGGACGGCGCTCAAGGGTAAAGGGGATGCGGCAGGGAAGAGTCTCGTGACGCGGTTGGGGGATGTGTTGACTATAGAGGAGAGCGATAAACTTTGGATCTTGGAGAGGAATGGGTTCAAGAGGATTGGTTTTTAATGATCGCGAACGACTATGGACTTTTGTAGTTATAGGTGCTGTACAATATTTTTTCCATTTCGTTAGATATCTCAAATTTTTCCTGCTTGTAGCTGCTACATGTCTAAATTACGCGGTCGTGTCCTGAGGGTGAGCGATAAGTTTCAACCCGGAGACACTGTCAGCTTCGAGTCTATCAAGACCTGCAGAAATCCCTGCCAGACCATGGGGTAAAACCTCGACTTTGCTAGACTATAAAAAACCTCGTGTCAGAGAAGCCTTCGAAACAGACCAAGCACGCACCTTGATCAGGCCCTTCTCTACCAGTCCGAAGAGGTGGTCGTGGTACAGCGGCTCAAGAAGTGGAATATTTGACTCATACCGCAACACCCCAGACACATGGACCACTGTCTTTGAATTCGTGGATTCGATGACTGGGGGAGTGACGACCGGAGGGGTGACGTTCACAATGCGTCCCCCGTCATCGAGGATGTCGAAGCCTGCTTTCTGTGTCTCCGGGGAAGAGATGGCGTCATAGATGTATTTCAGCGGCTTGCCGTTGCAGAACTTTTTGATCTCTGCGGAGAGTGCAACAACGTCGAGGTTACGATCGAGGATGGCGGTCGCACCGAGGGATTTCAGCCACTCGGTGTGCTTCATCGAAGCAGTTGTGATGATGGGGGAGAAACCTGACAAGTGGGCGAGTTGTAGGACTGTATATTGTTCACTTTCAGACCCCGGTCTCTTCCAATAAGAAGTACATACCGGACTGTCCTACAGAGCTCGCGCCACCGAATATGAGGATCGGAGTGTCGGGATATCTCTGTGGTGGATTGTTCAGCGGAGAAAAGATGCCCAAACCGTAAGGTATATGATTGTATAATCCAACATAAGCTGCCGTCAGGACTGTAGGAATAGTTGCAGCCTGGTCATACGTGATATTCTCCGGTATCTTGAGAGGGCTGACCATTTGAGAAATAAGCGCTCAAAGGTAAAGGTGTAAACGATACCTTTGCTGTAGTAGACGCGAGCGCCACTACATATTGCTGGAACGTTCCGCGGTCTGGTCGGAAGGGAGCTTGACCAAATCTATAAAATTCATAAGTAAATGCGATTCTCAAATCACATTTGGCAAAAGAAACCGAAAAACATACACGCGATCACCAATGGCAAAATCCGTCACACCTTTGCCGAGTTCAACGACCTCTCCAGCCATGTCATTTCCGAGAATGGCGGGGAAGTCTTCGAAAAATATGCCCCACTTGTGTATCTTCCAATCAACAGGATTAAGAGATATCGAATGAACCTTTATGAGGATTTCTCCGGATTGTGGCTTGCTGACTTGTACGTCCGCAATGACGAGCGATTCAGCTTGCTTTTGGGGAAGCAAAAGCGCTTTTTCTGTAGTAGGAACACTGGGAGCAGTAATCATGGTGAGTAAATGATATGGGATCGGCGGGTATTCGAATGCTAGCATTTATAAGTATTTGTATTAGCTATAAACCTGTCAATGTGAAGTGACATTACTAAACCCCATTGAAAGCTTCTTACTAAGTCTTCACACAGCGATCCTGTTGGTAAAAGTAATCAAATGATTGACATTGGTAAGTTCCCAATGACGAATTTGTGTCCTACATTTGTATGAGCGAAAAATAGGATTCGGAAGATGTGTCAGCAGTAGGAATAGAGGCGATACAATAAGAAACGAACGACAACAATATACAAAGAACAAGTATACTAGTATGTGAATTTCCGCGTTAACTATCTAGAGAAACGACCTTTCAAGGGGCTGTATCCTGGGGGCGAGCGACAAGTTTCAAACCAGAGACTTTATCGGCTTCGAGCCTATCGAGTCCCGCTGGTATTCCCGCCAATCCACCAGGCAAAACTTCGACTTTGTTGGGCTATGGAATGCCTCTGATTAATGAAATCTCTCAAAAAATTGTCGAGAACATGAGCTTACTTTGATGAGGCCCTTCTCAACGAGCCCGAAGAGGTGGTCATGATACAGCGGCTCTAGAAGAGGAATATTGTGGGGAGTGCGCAGCATGCCCAGTACGTGGATCACTGTCTTTGACTCGGTAGATTCGATAAGAGGCGGGGTGACAACGGCTATTTGACCCCCATCAGCGAGAACGTCAAAGCCCTGGTGCTGTGTCTCCTGGGACGAAATTGTGTCGTATATATATTCGAGCGGCGTAACGCCGGTGAGCTTCTTGATTTCTGATGCGAGGGCGGCGGAATCGAGGTTTCGGTCCAAGACGGCAGTCGCACCGAGGGATTCGAGCCACTCGGTGTGCTTCAAGGAAGCTGTGGTAATAATTGGATAGAATCCCGATATGTGTGCTAGCTGAAGAACTGTGCGTGCAATAAATTGAGAGGGCATCGTCTCAGAGAACGAAATGCGTACCAAATTGTCCTACTGAACTCGCTCCGCCGAAGATGACGATAGGAGTGTCAAGATATTTCTGCTCTGGACTGGACAAGGGAGAAGTAAGACCCAGGCCATGTGGTTGTCGGTTATATAGACCGACATAGGCTGCCGTTAGAACTGTTGGAATAGTGGCGGCTTGGTCATACGAAATATTAGGCGGTATCTTAAGGTGAAATTTGAGTCTGGAAATAGACGCCCAAGGAAAGAAAAAAAAATTGGATATTACCTTTGAAGTCGTAGATGCGAGTGCGACAATATATTGCTGGAAAGACCCGCGATCTCCTTGAAAGTGACCTTGTCCAAACCTAAAATGTGTCGCATGTCATTAACTATAAATACAAGAAAAGATAAGAACCGACGTACACACGATCTCCAATCTTGAAATCCGTGACTCCTTCACCGAGCTCGATCACTTCTCCTGCTATATCATTTCCGAGAATAACAGGATATTCTCCAACAAAAATGCCCCACTTGTGAACTTTCCAATCTATCGGGTTGAGTGAAGTCGAGTGAATCCTGATGAGGATTTCTCCTGGTTGGGGCTTGCGGACTTCAACTTTCCCGATGATGAATTCAGCTTGTTTTCGGGGGATCAATAGTGCTTTCGCGGTAGTAGGAACACTCGCCATAGTGAGTGACTGGAGGGTGATATTGACGGTCTCTGTATGCCGATTTGTGTTGCTAGCTGTTATATAACTGAGGCTCGCTAATGGCGCAATATGTATGAACCGACCGCACCTTACTAAGTTTTCACAGTCGGATAGAGACTATCCTCGCTAAGTGGGTTCCTTGGTAAGCCATGTTTGATCGATAAGTACCGTAAGTCTTAAAAGCTTCAGGACGAACGAATCTGACCAGCGCATCAGATTGGGCGGCAATTGTGTCGGGCAGCAGGCCACGGAGATTTCGCCTAGTACTTCAGAAGATTCTTTGCTCGCATGGATTTGAGTTGTTCGTGAATAAAAAGATGCCGCAGGCATATACAGCCTCGGAGTGTGTCCGACATGAACGTTTGAACGTTTGATGCTGACTGATGTTGAGCGGCATGATTGCCGACGGCTCCCGAGCGCCCCGCAAGCAATCAATTTTTGCACCGTACCCAAAGATTCATGGTGACCTATATTTTTTTGGTATACCAAAAAATTAGATCATAGATACGCTACCCAACACAGCGTTTTAATGTACACATTCATGTGGCATCCACTTTTGAAATGTCGCTCGACTTCGCCCAAAAGTGGACAGAACGCGATGCCTTGAATTTTCAACACCTCTATTCAAGGAATACTACTCAGAAATAAGATAAGCCAAATAAAAGTTATTATACTTACGGTTACGAAAAGGAAATTCAGCTATCACCGTCGCTGGCTTTGGCCCGTAAAAAGGTGCCACGATGATGACCGCAAGCTCAGTAAGCGCCGTTGAAGTATCATGCAGGCAGTTGAAAGTGAAGTCGCCGACAGATTCTTGTGCAATGGTAAATGGATTTGCGATGATGCCCGTGTACGATTGACGATTGACGAAGAGTACCTAATGATATAAAATCTGCGATTTTAGCACCATTTGAGAACACATAAATCTTGGCGCTCTCGGTGTCCACAGAGGCAGTGGTTTTTGCGAAGAATGGATCAAGGCCAACATAAATTCCAGCGGAAATTTTTTAAAATATTGTGTATGAGTAGTACTCGCAAAGTAGGGACAACGTGTATGAAAATTGTAGAGTATAAAAGTGGAGGTTAACATCACCGAGTGGAGACCTGCAGGAGTATCGAAGAATCGGACGAATATATCGGGTCGTGACGTTCAAGAATCTGGTGAGCCACCGTGAAGTATGTGCCGAGCAGGCCTATCCCTCCAATACACAGTAAAAATCATTCAGTTCAGTTTGAATCTACGCAGACAGTTTACTGGTAGGCTTAAGTTTGTTTCCTACAAGCGCAATTGCGGCCCTCCGGTTCAAGAATTACCCTAGACATGGCTACTGCATACGGCTACGCTCCCAATAACTCGGAGGAATGATCTCGGTGCTTCTGATCTCCAATTTCCCTGTTCAATTAATTAACGTCAATAAAAGATAAAACCGCATACCAGCGACATTACTCACTCCTACGAGGATACATAAACTGAAAGTGAGCAAGATGCTTGGATCGGAGAATATCCTCCGCGCTCATCATAGGCTTCGGGTAAACCATGGAAGGCACGACGATGACTTCCAACTTGCTAAGTGTGTGTGGATAGCTTTCCGGTTGTTCGTTGAAGGGAAAAGTGCACGGCGGTACGGGGATCTTGAAATGCGGACAATATCCTGTACACGCTCCCTCTTTGAGGCTGCTTAACAAGACGGGATCCTCCACCATGACCGAATCGATGAAGATGTACACCATACACGTAGTGGGGTCGATGGTTGGAGCAGAAGGTCCTGCAGGGGGATACCCTGTAGCATGGCTGGGGAGTTGGCCAACGAGGATCACAGCGGCCATGTTCTACATCCAATGCCAATATGGTCAGAGAAATTAGAAAAACGCAATGTTCATGAAACGGGAAAAAAGTAGGGCGAGAAGCAAGCAAATAGGACGCACCATCATCAGTTCGTGAGGTTTCCCTCTTATCCAGGCAGAAGTCAAATTCCATCCCTTATGCTCCGTGAGGTGATCTCCGGTTGGGCTGAATTCGACTATGCCTTCGATGGCCTCAACAAGAGCACAATAGAACCTGTTTGCCGTTAACATAGTGGAAGTTCTTTACAGTAGTGCTTCGTGGGTTGGGCGGGACAGAGTGAGGAATCGAGTGGTGAATTAACTTGCCAGTTAATTACCTTTATATATATATATCTTCCCCGGTGGCAGCCCGGATTAAGCGGTGGCCAGTCGTGGCTCAGAATGAAGGGTAAGCGCCAAAATTAATCGTCGATTGGTATCAAGATTTGCGTTCGGACAACGGAAAATGGTATACAAGCCATTGACCTGAAGCATTTCATTCCATAACACGGTCGATAAATCTTGGTTTAAGGCGAATGACAAGTGATCCAGTGAAGTCGGTAGTGATTTGCGTTCACCCGGTTTGGGTGTTCAAGCGCATTGAGCTTGATAGAAGACAGACAAAAAAGCGACACAGTGAGGAGATCAAACAGCAGTTAGTTCGATATCAACGAGGAACGGTAGATATGATTATCCCAGGATCGACGATGACAGCAAGTGCAAAGGAGTCATATTTATTAGCGCGGAAGTCTGCCTGTGTAGAAAATTAGATCGTATCGTCGTTACAAGTTCCATTTCATCCCGAAAAAGCAGTTAAAAGTAACAGAAAGCGAACAGTCCGTATTACGCTTGACTGGCCAGAGCTACGACTTTTGTGTCATTTGAATCCCCAGCAGCGATATTGGTCTTCAACCCAGTATGCGACCGAGAGACAGAGCGCAAAATGGACCAGATCGCGAGCGTCGCTGTAGAATATGTGACATTCATCAATATCGCAAGTTTTCGAGTGAAGTGGCAATTTTCAGCGCACCGACGATACTTTGTATAATGCTCAAAGAGCCAGCAGTAGCACCGGCACCACACCATCCGTCCGCTTCTCCGTCTGAAAATTCCTTCGTATGACAGTTGAAGTGAATTTGAGAGAGGATCATGATTCCGACGGCTATCACATTAAATTCATGAGCCTGGTGGTGTCCAAGTGCGTATGAGTAATACTCACCGAAAAATATTGGCACCAAAGGTAAAAATGAGTAGAAATGGGCCCTCGCGCTCGTAAGCGCGTGCGTAGATGTCGGTCGATTATTATAGGCAAGCCTGTTTTTTGATAATGTCAACAAAGAATATCCCACATAACCAGGACGTGACTCACAGAACACTAGACCAAATCCACGTCAAAAAACAAACAGAGGCGAGAATGATCGAGAAAATCCCTACACGAGAGCTCAGGTAAGGACTTCACACTCTTTCTAGCTTCTGGTGATGCACGAACATTGATGTGGCGACAGATCGACTGTGATACCCAGGAATAGGCCGAATCCTTGATTGCAGAACGCCAATGCAAGGGATAAACCTAGTAGAAAATGGGATCAGGTACGCCCAAAAATGAAAGAGAAAGGACACACTGTAGAAAGTCGTCCGCAGCGTGAAGTTTGACATCATGATGGACTCAAACGGACAGAGGCCTTGCAGACAGGAAAGATCAAGTCGCAGCAGTTTATGTACTCTACCGGACCATCTCACGTGAACTTGATGTCCCGCACAGCACAACACTTTCTCCAGCACCGCCATGCAGACAATTGATGGGTGCTGTTACTGCTCCTCAGTAGGCTTGGTACGTGATAGCATGCAGGGTTGCGAATTTCGCGATGATTATGCGGACAGCCTCCCAACTCCAAGTAATACCAATCAATGTATCGTCCATGGCGGGTTTGACGGGTTAAAAAGGGCGAGAGGATGTTGACGACGTGGACCTGATAGTCTGTATTATTGCTGTTTTATGGCTGGTGTGTGTTCATCGTGATAGACTCGTTGGGCGTGAAAGGTGAACTAAGGTCATTTCGGAAAAGCTTTTCAACGAATGAATTTCGTCTTCTTTTGGGATGCAATAAGTGAACGCGGTCTGACTTCGACAAGAAGGTTCGAACGGAGATCAAATATACAGTCTCCGATTTATTTTTCTTTCCCTATTCCCGCCCCTGTGCTCTGAACACGTCATTTTCTACCTGCCAAGAGTTGCGCTAACCGATTTATCAGTATATGCAGTACACCAACACTAGCTTTTCGCCCTTCCATCCACTCGTTCAGGTTTCCGGCATCCGGTCCTCCTGGCACCGTATGTTGCCGGATGATAGAGCGCCGACGAAGCCTAGAACTCTTCAATCATGATCACGATTCTTATATTCGTCCCACATCGACGATCCAGTAAGTTCAAGGACTGAAAAGGTGCGCAGAAGAAATCAAGCAATGATTAGGCGAACGAACACTCTGGATTTGCATCTTTCGCACATTTTTGTCCATTTTCGTGAAGCGACGATGAATCAATGGGAAGCCTGCTTGGAGTTAACGAGCTCGTACCCTTCCAAGGTTCCACCCAGAAAGGTGGGTTCTGTTGTCGTCAACTAATTTGAACCTGAAGCTATACGATTTCCGGTGAACAAGTGATTCACAAGAGTAGCACTAACACGCTGCGCTTGCGGTGAATGTGCAGGGGTAGCCGCAGGCAAGTCCTTCTATTGTCCTGTAAGCAGCTTTGACGTGAACGTCCATAGTCATCCCAGAAATGGATGATAGGCCACATGGAGGTCCATATCATTATGCAGCTCGATCGCCGCACTTTTGTCGCGCTGCTGTCAATTCGTTGTTTCTTGGAGGAAGGTGGTGCTCAGCGCCCAACTTCGCTCGTCCGCCACCGCATAAAACGTCGTGCACAATCTACATATGCTGATCAATCTTGCGAGACGGAGAGCTCAGGAAGGTTCGCCGACGCGTCGGCTCGAGGCGCATCCAGTCACAAGGACTCTATCAGTTCTGGTCCGAATTCATTTCCAACTTGGGAAAGTGCAAGGGTCACTGCACATACTATAGTTGGATCAGCCACGATTGGATGGAAGGACAGTCTCGGTCCAGGAGTTTCGATATTTATAACCCTTTTTCCACCCTGTTTGGACTCCCTTCTCTCTATAAGACACCGAGAGGCACCAGCTTCTCTAGTTTTACCCCCCAACACACTACCATGTCGACTATCGCCGTACGCTTCAAGTCAGTTTTCGTCCCTTCAACCCGACGGGCGTCGCAGACGAATGCTTCACCCATCCATACTGCTACGCCTGTTACTAATACCACCCTTCCTGCTTCTGAACCCACTACGCCGATCATGATACACTCGCCATCTCAAGTACATCCCCAAAACTCTTCTCCGACAGCCAGCACGTCTGGGAGCAGCACAATTCACTTTGTCGAGCCAGCGGACTCCGCTCACGTTCATCAGCCCAACTCCCCCGTTATGGGACGTACCATGTACCAAAGAAGCCGCGCGCTTACAACATCGTACACTCCCCGGTCGCGTCCTAGGTCTCCAACTACAAATAGCTTGGAGCAGCAAAATGCGAACGCGCTAGCGTACGTCAGGGTTCCGGTTATTCCTGGTGTGAGTACTCTTCACGTTCTCTATCCGCCTCCTAACTTCAATTGACTCTTATTATTTTTAGTACTGCTTCTGACCTGGCTCCCTTATGCATTTCATCATTCCATCTGTCATTTTCGTCCTTCTTTGTCGTTTTTTTGGGGGTAATAGTCTTCGAAACTTCGCGTTCTTATGAGAGTGCTTATGATTGTTTTTGCAGTGTCGTTTTCTTGTTCTATTCAACTTCTGTTGTTGTACACATATCTGAATACCTGCAACCATGTATTTTTATGCATCTTCCACAAATAGAACCGTCGAGATGCGTGTTCGTTCAATGCAGTTGCTAAATCACATCGGAAGTTATTTATCGCGACTGTCGACCGTCATTCAACGGACTCTCATCAACACCAACGAAGCAGACTTGGGTTGTAAGCATGACTGGAGTACTGCGTCTCGTATGACGTCAACGCCATCGACTGGAGTAGTCAGTCCGTCAGCCGCATCCCAAGTCCTCCTCAAAACTCTTCTCTACGAACGCTCATCCAATCGCACCGAAATCGAAAGGATGAAACTCCTAGCAACGCCCACAATTTGCCGCACCGTCTCCAAATCACGCCGGCGCCCCACAGAACCCACATCTCCCAACCCACGCGGTGATGCTGTGGCGCAGAAATCACATTACACGGCGTCTCCAAAGGACCTCAGCATCCATATTTCTCGAAGGCGAGAGGAGGTCGTCCAGAGACAATCGGGGCGGTCTTAGTGCGAGAGTTCGAGGGCAAATGAACGTCCATGTTCCTGTTTGACTGCTTTTCGCCCGGGCGAGTCAAAGGCGAGTACCATTTCGACCCCGTATCCTCTGTTGTTTACTATCTTCCTCGCAGGTTCCGTGTCGTGACAGTGGTCGAGATTTATTGTTGTATACTAGAACACTATCCGAAATAACATATTGAGGCCCTCACCTTGCCCTATATAAGCGCACAGTTAGAAATAGCCCCTGTCGCTAACTTGACGTCACTGACCAGAAAAGTCCCGCAACGCGAGATTCTCAGACATTCCACTGCTATCCATTTAACCTCGACGACAAAACTACTTACGAGCAGCCCTCAATCATCATGTTCATCAACCTCATCATAGACCAGCTTCTTCCTCTGAAGCCACGCCTCGCCACCCTCGTCCCACGCGCCTCCTGGTCCATCACATCTTCTTCCACCTCCACCTCCAACCCTGGCGCACGCAGCTATTCCAACAATCTAACGCAGGACTCCCTACGTCGAAAATCAGACTCCATATCCCAGGGGCACGTCACCAGTCCGTATAACAAGAACCAGCAGGATATCCAGTCCGCCTATGTGCGCGATGCGAAAGCGGCGCGCGAGAATATGGACAATTTCAGCATTGATGCTGCGTCGCAGAATACCAAGCCGGATCCTAGTGATAGGACGCAGGGCAACCCGGAGGGTATGGGTATGTTGGATCAGGTCGGGAGTGCCACTGGTACTGCGAAGTTCTTTGAGGGAGGAGGAAAGCAAGGCGTGACGAAAAATTAGGTGAGTTTTTTTTTTTTTAGAGTTTTCAGTGGGTCACCGGTCAAGCTTTCAAGACTAATATATTCGATTCATTTTTTATATATGCCAGCTGAGCGCTTAGCTTTGTCGGTTTTCAGTTTCTAGCAACTTGTCGTTGGCCTCGGGTCCTAATTTGTACTATATCTGTCTGTTTCAATTTATCCGCTTTCCTCCTCCGTCAGGAAACCACTGGACTCAACCGCGATTCACGCAAGCTTGAATAGATGGGTGAGTTCGTCAGCTTTTTTTTATCCTGAGATTTGAAGCGTTCTTTGTCTTTCTGTACCCGCAGATCTTACCAGAATCTTACCGCGGTTTAGGTATGGACGCATAATGATACAGGTAAATAATAACCATGAATGTTTCTCGACGAAGCCGCTTGCGATTGAGAAGTGTATAACTTCTTCAAATCAATCACATCTCCATGAGTCTGCGTATGTTAAATTATTGCGCGAATCAACTCCTTCAAACCCGCCTCGGACGCTATGACACTGCTCGCAACTAACGTAGCTCTGAATTGTCTTCCGCGGCGCTCACATGGTATCGGCGTGCTATTGAATGCGTACCAAGCCCTCATAGCAAGGTGCAGCAAAGATGGCAGTGAGTCAACCGGAGAGCTTGCGCATTGGTCTATATTTCGTCTCGTTCCTCCAAAGAACAACATTGCGGTTGGGGGACCTAAATAATGGTGTCGTTATATCCTCAGCTACCCAGGCATAATATCTGCAGTACTTTATTTTAATACTATTCTTGGGCTTTCGTGGAGAATATGGATGCAAGGACATTCGATTTGATTTTTTGAATTGGACTCAACATACTGTGTACAAGTATAACGATCCTTATTTATACTTATGCACTCGATACACTTTTGCTTCCACTTTGCTTCGAAAGTCAAATGTCTTTTTTGGTTCTCAAGCCTCAAGGTCCGGAAATGCCCAGATGCTTGAGGGCTAGCCAAGATATTACCAAGAGAAACTATATAACCGTACTAACTCATTCCATCGCATTCAATCCCCCCCCATGTTCCTTTCTGCCATCATCGTCTACAACCCAGTTCTTGCTCGTCTCCCTATTCATGTCTAATTTAACTTTACGAACGACGTTCTACAGTGAGATACATTGTTTCTGGTTCATTCTGTGGTACCTAATGCCATGAAGGTCTAACGCTCGCGCTGGCATTTTGTAATCAAGCGTTTGGTATATACCTATGCGTCGTTGATACAGGCTACTTCTCCCCCAATTCATGTCAGTAAGCGAATGAGCGCTCCAATGAGTCCCTAAATCACACATTTCTCAGGGATTTTCTCAATCATCCTCACTATTTTCTGCTTCCTGACGTGGATATGGGCCAGTGTTCTGTAAGTTGACTCGAAAGTCCGGAGTGTGGTTCAATATTAACAGAATTTGCGAACAAAAGACTCGCTTTCAATAATCGACCAACATCAACGCATGCGCTAGCGAGAGCGTCTTCGCACTTCTATTCCTTCTTGCTATTGACGCCCATACACCTCGGTGAGCTTGTTTGAACGATTATGCAGTTGTAAAAAATCTAATAGTCGTAGCTATTGGAATCATGGTTCTCTCTCAAATCCACTATAACTGCAATACAATCCTGTATTCCGATGGTGAGCCCGACGGTTGTGGAACAGGCGCCACCGCTGGTTCTTTGAGTATAGTACAGAGTATAATTGGTGCGTGAAGCAGATCTGACTCTGTACAAGGTACACATCGTGTTGACAATATATGACTGTCTAGCTGGGCTCGCCATTTGGTCTATCCTTCGGTCTGTGACAGGCTCGCCTACTGGGCTGAAGACCAACATCGCCTCGGAAGCCTCTGACAATGAGAAGAGCGCGATGTTGGCAAGCCAGGCATAATGAACATTTGGAACAATTATCGGCTCAATACCCTTTTAATTTCTATTGTCGAATCTGTTGCAGCTCACGAATTGTGATGGATTATATGTTGGTTGCACCTGGATGTTTTGCACGTATACCATTGAAAGATAATCAGACTAGTGCTTTTTATTACACAGTTAAATTCATTATTAGTGAAACGCAGTTGAACTATACCCGCATTCTAGCTGGTCGTGACCTCCCTTCCGGGCTGATGATCACCTTTCAACAACCTTTCAGAAATCATTGATTTAGTGCCGACCTATGTCACGTGCACGAGCGTCTATTTTTGCTCTTCGGTCTGGGCTCAGCCTCGGGATGATTCCGGATTCAATGCCTCCATGCGACGAGCCAGGACTTTGGCACGGTCTTGATTGACCTGGCAGGCTTCGAGTCTCCGCCCTGATAAGTAATGAAGAATGATAGGTAAGCAAGTCTCCCCGTCTTGAAGCATTGGTATTTTTATCATTATTGGGTGACTTTCCATAACGCTAACTTGAATATCTAAACTAATAAACCTTAAAACAAGGGTCCTAGCCGACGTGCCGTTGATGATAAAACATCCGATCTGTCAACATGAAAGCCGTTTGACATTTCTAAACCTTAAATTTGGAAGAGGCCCCC
>MU155140.1:271640-309962 GCA_015484465.1 Pholiota conissans
GCCCATGGCTCGGGAGGACGGTCAAAGTTTCCAAAGAGGTGTGCGACGCGCCAAATCAAGTTACTGACTTCAAATAATCCGACTTGACGTTATGGAAATCGAGGTATTCATCGTTCAAACTCCGACTGACATCGGTTAACGACGTATCAAGATATTGAATCAAGTTATCGTTATGGAAAGTCACCCATTAGGCTAAAGCAATCCTTTCCTTACACAACTCCTTCCGATTGGACGATTCAGTGACAGAATAGTTCTCACCATTATTCTTTCTCTCACAGCTGTCCGAACCTTCCCCTCCCCGAGGCCCGTTCTCCCAATCTGAGTACGTTGAATTTGATTATTTGATTCCGGCATGCAACCGCGATCAATCATTTATGCAACCAGTTCGTGTAACCGCATTTTTTTTTTGCTTGTGCTGGCCGGATTGCAGGTTAAAAAAAAGATCTCTACGTGAATGGCTCACAGTTTCTCGGTTCGGTCTTTCTACTCAGTCGCCAGTACCACTGAGCGTGTATTTGTTACACGAGTATGAGTCGGGATGTTCAGGATAATTATCATCTGGAAATAATTTGATGTCCTGTGTCTTACGGCGAGGCGACGCCGGTGTGATGGAAATTTCATAATCCCCGCGCTAAAACCTCCCAAATGTTGCCTGAAATTCTTTGTTCCCAACCATCATCTCGCCAGCTGTCGTTCAACACTACAAGGCGTTTTTTCGCGCAGCGATGCTGAACTTTCGCTATGAATCGCTCGCCACGAACTGGCATACCAAAAGCCGCTTTGCACGCACACGCCTTCAGCGCTGGATACTGGGCGGTGTCCTTGTCACGCTGATTCTGACAGTATATGGTTTCTCGAGCCATGGGCGCCGACACATCAACTCTCTGACAGAAAAGCTTGCACCCCACTTCGCCGGAGCCCAGCCCATCGACCTTGACCAGCCGCCGACGTACGAAAAGCTGAAGAAATGGGAGATGGACCTTCCTCAGCACAACCTGGACTTGCCTTTCCCCGAAGGACGCACCGGGCGATATGTTTTATTCAAGAACCAGATTCAGATGCTCGGATGGAATAACCAGTTGAATGAGGTGTAAGTACCCTTTGATGCTCGGTGGAATGACATTCTGATACCTTCTCGACCTAGGCTTATGAACACGTGGCTGGCGTACAAGTCAAAGCGCGCATACGTTTTCCAGGATTACATCTGGAAGTCAGACTACTACCCATGGCCAGAGAGCAAATTCCGGGAGTGGATTCCACACACACCGCTCAACGCGCTCATCTCTGGGCCATCCGCTGGTGGACCTTGGGACCCAAATGACACGGCGCCACGATCAGTTTCAGAACGATGGTACGATATCGTTTGCCCGAAGGAGGAACGCCGCATCATCAACACGCACGACGTCAAACCCGCCATCTACTGGGAGAACGGCGACGTGATCTTTAATCACTGGCAGAAACTACTCAGCGAGGCGCCCGAGCGCTGCATCGAGATTCAGCCGGCGCCCCGGGAAGAAGACGGTTTCGGCCAGACTTTCGATCTGTTCCTCTGGGGCACAACGCGCATTTTGCCTCTCTGGGAAGGCTTCAGGGATTCGCCCGTCAGTCGCCTGTTCGGAACATCGCCCATCGTGCAATCTGCCGTAGACAAGAATGAGTACTTATTCCTCCCACGCGGCCCTCGCCCGCCCGTCGCTGCGTCGAACAACCCGTACAACCGCATGCTCGCGATCCATCTGCGCCGTGGCGACTACAAGGAGGCATGCTTAGGCCTCGCCAACTGGAACTCGACGTTCTACAGCTGGAATCTCCTTCCTGAGCTCCCGGACAAGTTCAACAACCCGCCAGGATACGAGTGGGGTCACAACACGCCCGAGAACGTCGCGTACTACCTCGAGCACTGCTACCCCACGGACGAGTTCATCGTGAACAAGATCAACCAGTCGAGGAAGGACTACGTCGATGCGGCCAAGCCGGGCGAAGTGAGGTACCTCGACGTGCTGTTCCTATTGACGAATGACAAGACGGATTGGGTGGATAAATTGAAGGAGCAACTAAAGCCTCACGGATGGAACACCATCGTTACCACACGCGAGCTTGAGCTGGACCAAGAGCAGAAGGATGTGGGTATGGCTGTCGACATGGACTTTGCGCGCAAGGCAGCAGTGTTCATTGGCAATGGCGTATGTTTTTTCATCTATGTTCTCTCGCGAAATCCATATTTACTTTTTTGCATTCATAGTGGTCGTCTTTCACGAGCAACATCCTTCATCGGCGCCTGGTGGATCGCAAGCCATGGATTAGTAACCGTTTCTATTAGTTCTACGTGTATATGTGGTTGGGCATTTGGTTGTTGTTTGTTTGTTATTCTTGTACTTACCCATATTCACTAATGTCTAGATATTCGTAGTTATGAGCCAATGTTGTTTGTATACCCAATTGAAAAATTGTTATTGCTACCCTCCGTATTATGTTGATGGTATCCCATAAAACACTCTTCCCGCTTCTACCAAATCAGTTATTTCCGAAGGCTGGCATGCGTCGTCATCAAAAATAAAACCTTGTATCTTCCATTCTACCCCTGCTTCTTTCAACCATAGAATGTCTTCCACTGCTTCTTTGCCCATTTGTTTGATCATATCATAGCCGGAGAGTTTCGAGCTTAGAGCGTCTAAACTGACGGATTGGAGAGCCTGTCTATCTCGTTCTCGAGCTTTTACGTTCAAGATCCGCGGGAGCATCCGCCAAATGCCTCGTGGAATATCGCGGTGCTTGATTGCAAGCGAGCGCAGAGCAGGAAGATATACAAATTCATTTTTGCCATCAGCGACCGCATATTGTGAGAGGCGTTCATAAAGAGAGGACGAATTTGGCGTTGGACTGTGTAGCCGCAATGATAGGTGTTCGAGCGTCGGAAGTTCTCGACAAATTGACGCCGCACCTGAGCCAGACACATCATCAACGATAATTAAATTCTCCAAAGAGCATTCAGATTTTTTCAGGAAGTGGACGGCCAAATCCGCCAGCCCAGCAGTTTTCTTGAGCCCAAAACGACTGTAGCTGTCTGCGATTTTGAGAGTCTTCAAAGATGGACACGTCAGCTTTTCGAATACGGCGTCGCATAGATGAGGATGTATTTCGAGAGACTGCAACTTGGAGTGCGTAATCGCAATCACTGGTGGCTCCAAATCTTTCACTTTCATACTGGTGACGTGTCTAGTAAGAATGCATTTTAATAAGGTTTGGGGCCTTATTAAGCGCGTCAATCGATACCACACTTGTGGCAGATTCTATCGTCAAGTGCGTGAGGTGATTGCAGTCGAAATGGATTTCCTTGAACGACACTCCGCTTATCGACAGCGTGTCAAGTTGCTGAGGATATAACCGAAAATAGGGACTCGGACGAGCCCATGATGTCCATACCGACAAATGAAGCGAGCGCAACTGCGGAAGGTCTTCTGCGGGGCACCAAAGATGCATGAGGGGGTTATGAGTGCCAAACG
Source organism: Pholiota conissans (assembly GCA_015484465.1). Taxonomy (NCBI): domain Eukaryota; kingdom Fungi; phylum Basidiomycota; class Agaricomycetes; order Agaricales; family Strophariaceae; genus Pholiota; species Pholiota conissans. The sequence goes on from MU155140.1 coordinate 275,144, forward strand.
AGCATCTAAGCTCTCTCCACCGTTTCGAATGTTGCTTGAGAGTGGCGATTATTCGAAATGTGTTTTCTTCATTAGGAGCAAATATATGAAGGACGATTGACAATGGTAATTGGCCGGCGCGATTTATCCAATCTTGCACAAACGATGGGTCAGGTAATCTGGCGCGCCCGCTTTCCTTCGATTGCGACAGAAGGGGAATCGTACTCCACAATTGAGGCGTCGAAAACGCGAGATCTCGCCACTTTTTGCAGCCAGCCGTTAGAAAGAGTACAGTGTAGAACGTGGAGCGGATCTTTGAATTGATAGGGAGAGAGTACATTATATCGTTCGGAACACACAGCATGAAGATCGCTTTCAGAGTTTCCAAGGATAGCCGCTGAACGAATTTGCTGTGCTTTTGGTTCATTTGCGTTTTCAACTTGTGGCGTTGCCTTTCTAGCTCCTGAAGTCGGAGACGGATGGTATAAACAAAACGTTTGCAGTAGAGGAAGATCCGGAAGAGTTACAGATGAGGGTCCAAAATCGACATGTGTGATGTACTCGTCGCATCGTAGCTCCCATCAGCGGTTTGAATACTTTTGGAGAAGTGCATTATCTGCTTTCATCGTTTGGAGTCGTGATAACTTGCAAAAGTAATGATCGACAACGGAAGCTGGCCCGCGCGTTTAATCCATTCTTTGACAAAGGATGTAGTAGGCAGAGTGTCCCTCGTGGTCTCTGCGACCTGAGACAGGAGAGGAAGGGTAGTCCACAATTTCGGTGTCACATACGCAATAACTCGCCGCATTCTACAGACAGCCGAGAGGACCATGGGAGCGCAGATGGTGTATCGCAACTTTTTATCAACCACATCGCAATACATTAGATTGTCGGGAACACAGAGCGTGAAGATTTCAGCAGAGATTTCGACAGGTAGGCAGTTGATCAATTTGACGTGCTGTTGGTTAATTTGCGTCTTCGGATTGTGGCGTTTGCGATACAAATCCACAAGCCGCATACGAGTTGCCTTGACCTAAGTTCTCTGCATGGTTCGCAAACAAGAGATCCGAGGTCGCACAAATATACGCTGGCCGGATCATTGCAAATTTGACAAAAATCAGCTATGGAAAATCGCACTTTTTGTGCTCCTAGTCTGCAAAAAAGAATATGAATAAATCGATACAACCTGAAGCGTGAAAATAGACACATACTGTGACGGGAGAGAAGTTGACGTGCGGAGGCAACGTTTCGATTCTGGCGCAGATCACGTGCAAATAAAGATCTACAGAACCTCAGAAACCTCTCAAGCACTACCACAATTTCCTGACACCTCCCAGCCCATCCCGCAGCACGCGAACACCGTCATTTCCATAACAGAATAACCAAAATTACTACAAGATGCCTCCCAAAGGAAAGCAGCCCTCTGGCTCCTCGAGCAAAGTCAAGGAAGACAAGGTAATCAGATCGCACTTGTCCTCGCCGGCGGACGGATGAATTGACTTCGCAAACAGACTTTTGGAATGAAAAACGTTCGTATTTATGCTTCGATATTGCATGCTTTCGGTTCGATCAGAAAAACTCTTGTAGAAAAACAAGTCGGCCAAGGTAAAGGCAGAGGTCGCCCGCATCCAGCAACAGGCTGCGATGACGGGCAAGTCACGCGAGGCGCTCGAGAAAGAGAAGGAAAAGGCACTGCGGGAAAAGGCCAAATTGGAGGAGGAGAAGCGCAAGAAAGAGGAGGCGGCGCTCTTGAAGCCTGTGCAGACGCAGAAGGTGCCGTTTGGAGTGGATCCCAAGACGGTGCTGTGTGCATTCTTCAAGTCAGGGACGTGCGAGAAGGGCAACAAGTGCAAGTTCAGTCATGATCTGAATGTGGGGCGTAAGGTAGAGAAGAAGAATTTGTATGCGGATAGTCGGGAGGAGAAGATGGAAGGTGAGTATTCTCGCTCCCCGTTACGGATGCCATACATTTTCGTGTGGATGTAGGGCTAAGGAGTGCGCTACCTGTCGCAGGCGCAGCGCAGTGATGCTTTGGAGACAGGATTTTTGTTGGAACGTTACTGATTTTTTTTTGTCAGATACCATGGACAAATGGGACGAGGAGAAACTGCGTAGTGTCGTGCTATCAAAAGCAGGAAACCCACGGACGCAGACAGATGTACGCTCTTCTCTTTCATATACAGCGAAAACCATCTGACTATCATCATCAACCCTTGCTAGATCGTATGCAAACATTTTATCCAAGCCATCGAATCCCAGAAATTCGGCTGGTTCTGGGAATGCCCCAACGGCGACACCTGTCAATATCGACACGCCCTACCACCAGGTTTCGTGCTCAAGTCTCAAAGGAAAGCTTTGGACGATGCTGCCAAGGCGAATGTTATCAGCTTGGAGGAGTTCCTGGAAGTCGAGGTGGGCTTTCCATCATATCTCTTGGGCTGATGGAAAATCTTCATGACGTTGGATGCAGCGACACAAACTGGGTACCAATCTGACACCTGTCACGCCCGAAACTTTCGCGGTATGGAAAAAGACGCGGATGGACAAGAAGCAGGCGGAGGAGGAGGCGCTGCGGAAGGCAAAGGACTTGCAAAACAGTGCGGGCAAGAGCAGTGGTATGAGCGGAAGAGATTTGGTAGGTTTAATTATTTTTCTTCTATCCTATGCGAACCACATATACTGATCCTCCCCTCCAGTTCCAATACAATCCCGAATGGTTCGCAGACGAAGACGAAGGCGATGCGTCAGACGACTTCGATCTCGAAGCGTACAGGCGACAGCAGCAGGAAGAAGAGGAGGCCGATGAAGTCGCCACAGAGACGCAAAGAGTTGCAGACCTCGCTCTCACAGACGACGGAAGCGGAGGCAACGAATAAATCTCTGGACAATGCTTTAATATGTACCCATCGTGATTATTTGCGATGAATGTATGATCAACACCCGACACGCTCGCGGACCACTCCATATGTCATACTTCTACTTCCTATCGATGTACCTGTACAATATATGTGGACAACTCCCCTCGTCCTCATCAGATTTGTCTAACATGATAGTTATCACATCGCTATGCGATGTCTCGATGTTTTTCGTTGGTGTAAGAGAGAAAACATCATAAAATACACAAAACAAGTAAGCTAATCGTCTTCGTCGCTTCCGTAGTCTGCCAGGCCTAGTCCAGTGGTAGCAGGAGGTGGAGGAGCACGCTGCTGTATCGGCGCGGCACCATTCCGCTTCCGGATCTCTGCGAAGTATTTCAGCCCCTCCAATGTATCGCTGCTCAGGAGCCCAGTAGGGTTTGGAGGCGGAGAAGGAAGCTGTTGCTGTTGCTGCTGCTGAGGTGGCGGCGACACCTCATCCTCGCCTTCTCTCTCATCTTCCGCAGGCCCGTTCTCTATCCTCCTTCTCTTCGTATCCCTTCCGTCCTCCTGGTTTTCTTGTTCATCCTCATTGTCTTCGTCCATAGCATTGCCCTCCTCGAGTGCCCGCACTGAGCGCATGGCATCGACGATGCGGGGATCCATGCGAGCCTTGATCGCCTCTTGGCCCATCTCTACCAGCCGTCGCTTCTCAGCGACTTTCTGTACGGGGTTCGGGTCCTCAGTGGCCCAGCGGACGTTTAGAATTTCATCGTTATCGAGGGATTGGCATGCCATCGCCTCTTTTGCGAATTGAGCGTGGAATTCGGAGACGTACGTCACGAAAGCGACGCTGCGGTATTGTAGCACACGTACTGTGAAGAAAGATGGCGGAGGTCAGATATTATTCCCGAGAGAATTGAAGAACAGAACGTACTTCGCTCAATGGTGCCCCACTCTCTAAAATGCCTCGTCACGACTTCCTCTGTTTCCTGGCCATTCCCCGTCTCCTTAATCCGTCCAACGTAAAGCGTCCTGTTCTGCCGGTTGAAGCTACCCACACCACCCATATCATCGCGGTAGTCTGCGAATTTGTCGCGCGCGAAACAATCCTTTGAACTGTCGGGCATAGAGTCGGTCGAGTCGGGAAGAGTGTGGCGGTATTCGCATTCCCAGCCATAGGGACAGCAGCCACGCGCGAAGAAGAGGCAGATATATTTCATCCCAGTTGTGTTCGCTCGTGTGAGACCGGAGTCGCGTTTGATTTGGCATCGTGTTTGCGATTTAACTTTGCTGCAAGTTCAGAGGTCAGAGGATGTTCGCACAAGTGTAGTTGGGATGAATTTACTTTGAATAACTATCTTCTCGGTCTCCTCCTGCCCATTTATTGTACCAAATATCTGCACGAAAGAGAAGGGTTAGAAAATGCCTTCTAGTACACAGGAATCAAGACCCATATCTAACTACTCACTATACTCTTTGCCCGTCTGAACCGCCTCCGTCTTTTCAACATCGCCTGGCTTCACCTGCTTTCGAGCGGGTTTGAGCTTTTTTGGGGGCCTTGGAGCCTGTGGTATGGGTATAGGTTGAACTATCGCAATCTCTTCTACGGCCAGTGTTGAGCTCATCGTTTCGGTTGAAGATTGGAAGTTGTGGAAGCGGAGAGGTGTACGGAAGGGTGACAGTGACACAATGATCACGAATACAGTCACGGATCATCTGATCGGCAATTCCCGCACCGTATCACCATTCCTTCACGCACGCGCGGCGCCCCCTGCAGCGGAGAAAGTCCTATAGATCAAGATGATGTTCAAAACCGGAAGTGTAGGCAGAGAATATGTGTGAGATTTTATAGGTAGACTAATATTGCTTTGAGTACTTTGGAACGACTTGGGAGTTCGTCCTTGGCCGCTTTGAGCCTGTTCGACGTGGTGTTTGACCGCATCGTCGTTCTCGGTGTATAGTCGATATATTTATGGCCAAAATTCCTTGAATTATTAAAATGTAGTTGAAAGAGAGTAAATGCTATTAAGGCAAGTCATACACTTGGTAATCCAAGATCGCCTCTATTCAAGTGTAACATTTCAGCGTCGGATGGAGGCGCGAGTTGAACTCGATTCCTGATACGGAAACCAAATCGGATTTTTGGATTGCGTTCAAAGTATGGACCGCCTCTCAGACCTCGAGTCAGCACACTTACACTCACCCTCGACAAAACTTCTATTCAGGGACCTGTGTGTGAATTTCAAGCCCTTCTACTAGAAATTTCTTGAAGGACGCGTAGACCTACTCCGTCGAGTGGATGGTTCCCAACTAAAAAGTTTTTTTCATCGCTTGTCCCAGAGTTTACAACAGTGTAAAGACATTCCATGAACCTACCTGAACTATTTCTTCTCATGGACTGCAAAGCAAATTGAGCGGAGAAGGCACATCGTTGACTTTGCGCATCTTGATCAAGGAATTGATAAATTGGGACTACATCTAGGCACGCACACCCATGATGCGTTTATTATCGATGCAATTATATACTACTGATTGGCTATCGAATAAGTACAAGGGCAGTGCAAAGGGGCTCCCGTGTTGGCAATCGCCTAACAATGTGCACGCGGCTGGTCTTTAGCGAGCCTTCTCGAAGTCACTCGCCCACAGGGCACACTTTCCAAGAGATATACATGGGTACTGGTGGCCCAATTATACTTTTTGAGAGGCTGCTGTGCAGATTGAGAGGGAGGGAAGGTGGCGGGCAGGTGAAGATTAGAATATCGACATAGTCCCGCCTCGAGGTGGTCTTATTAAGGCGCTTATTTCCTGATCACGGTGTGTACCCTCAACCCAAAGCACTATATCTTCCGCTTGTGTTTCCCGAGTAAAGCTGCTTCTACGGATATACATATCTTCATATCTCGATGTGAAATGAGTCGATGCTCAGTAAAGAAATCACGGTTCGACACATGTATGCTTAATCTGGAACTCTCCGTTGACGTCTAAAATTTAGCTTAAACCTTGGCCAATTTCCCTGGCTAACTGTCACGGCCTGCATCTCTGACCTGATGTGAATAGGACTCAAAGCTCAGCGACAAGGATGAGCACGGATACCGCCGCCATCAGTGACAGTCACGCGAGCTAAAAATATACCAAAAAATTCCCCGAATTAGTAAAATCGATCGTCAGTGCGGCGCCACATACTTTTGCTCCAAAGTTTTATTCCTCCGCTTGTAGGTGTCTCGCTGTAGAACATTTTACTCACACTACTTGACTATGCGTCTTTCTTAATGCCGTGCACTATCGGCGATCGAGAGAAGGAACGCCTCAGGTGAAGCGCGGCACAATGCGATGGGGAGATAATGGAAATTTTGAAAGCCGAATTACCCGCGTCGGTGATAGCACCATTTAAAATTGTGTGCCCATACATTATTCTTGAAGCTTGAAGCCTGGTGATTCGCCCCTTCGTAAAGTGAGCTGGCCAGGTGAACTGGACAGCCGCAACGGCACACGGATCGGTTCGAAAATTTCATCTCCCGAACGCAATCCGATAGGTCATGTCATGATTGTTATCAAAAGCTCACATGCCGCGTGGTGTAATTATTCATGCTTTGATATCGACGCAAGCACACCATTATCACTGCAACTCTAGAGTCACGTCGCAGCAATAACTCGGGACTTGGAAGGGGGGATTTGCGAGTTGCTATTGCGATCAGTGCGTCTACTCAAGGCGTGTCCAATTTTCGCTGCTTTCCCGCGCCACTCAGACGACATGGCTGCCCGGGCGTGTGAGTATCATCAAATTTGTTTGACAATTCTGCCTTTTCCTCAAATTTTAACTCTCCCATACCATAGCGAACTCTCAACACGCTTACCAGTCGATACTACCGTCTTCTCATAGTCTACATCACTCATATCGCGAATCTCTTCATACACCAGAATATCCAGTGAGTTTAGAAATTTCAATCAGTTTAAGCGCCTGCATGCTCTGGCGATTTTTTAATTTCTATTTCCCATTTTGCGGGTGCTGCACGTATCATCGCCTTGTTCAACAGTTTATACAAAGGTGTATCGCATCTTATGCCGTGAAGCCATGAGGATTGGGCACTTCTGTTTGTCTTTGTTCCTTCAATTCACCATTTGCCTTGGTGCAAGCGCGGATGTGTATCCCTATCGTCACTGAATGGTCCACCAGGTTTCAGAAGATGCTAATGACCTCGTTTTCTAGTTACTTCTGACCTTACCCAACAACTTTGCTATCAACAGCATGTTACAGCAAAAGCGTACCTACGCCACCATCGATTACTTCGCCCAGCTTCAGGAGCGCTACGATGACGCGGAGTATGTATCATTCGTCAACGGCTTGCGAACTGTTCGCACTGTTCTTCCTCTGGCCAGCTTCAAGTTCTCTAACTTTTATTTTAGCCGCCAATTGCGGATACAACAAGAACTGGTACGCATTTATCTTTGGCCATTTTGAGATCAAGTCTGATACTGTTTTACGGATAGTTCACGAATGGGAGGTGCGCAGCGTGCAACTGCCAGTTATCTGATCTCCGCGCGCACCTGGAACACTTAGAAAAGCATCACGGAGGAGGGCCACCGCCACTGTCTCTGTCCGTTAGGTCTACAGAATCGTGCAGTGGCGCATCGTTGTCTTCTACTTTTCTCCCGTGTACTTCGGTTCCGAGGCCATCTCATTCCAATGCACACTCGACCTACGACACTTCTGAGTTTCCAGCCATGTTCGACGCCCCTAGCTCGCCCAGTTCCTCTGAATCAAGTTCACACACGTCGCCCGTATCCCCAAACCTCGATTGTTTATCTTTGAGCAGGGTTTCTGATTCCGGTCCATTTTCCAGGGACGTAAAATCAAATGGTTTGCGGGACGCAGGTATTTTAACGACCGTGTGCGACAATAGAAATGGTGTAACGGGGGACAGAACACTTAACGAGACTGAATATCAAGGAAAAGGAACACAGGAAGAAAGCACAGGCAGCTTATTGAAGGCAATCTCTCAGCATTGCCACTCCAATAACTCGGCTCAAGACGTACCAGTTGGACGACAAATCGGAATGTTGCTGAATATTCCTACATCCCAACATCCTGGTGGATTAGCATTGTCGTCGTATACCGCACCTACTACAAACATATCACCAAAAGGCATTTCTCCCCAAGATTGTCTACCGAACTTACAATCAACCAACTCCATCCCCCCTTGCACCAAAAAACGCCGACGTTGCCGATCGAAAACGGAAAAGAAATTTCCTTGCGGCGTAAGCTCATCATGACTGTGCTTCTAATATCTTTGTTTACATCTTCTAACCATGCTCTTTCATGTTCATTTCATCAGAAAAACGGCTGTACCAAGTCATATAGACAACCAACAGGGCTGAAGTACCATCAGGAGTTTGGTACTTGCACCTTTAAGCCGGCATTAACTTCATTACAGTGGAACCTAGAAGAGGTGAAGGTCGGAGAGAACGGCAACTCGCACTCAAGGAAAAAAAGAAAGTCGGAGGCGAAGGAGTCGCCAAACGCGCCGAGTTCTTCTAGACATAATCGCCAGCTTTCGCCAATTCCAACCTCCTTCTGTCGACCTACGACGCTTAATACCGCTCCCACTATGGACACGGACGTCATGACATCCCGCCCGCCGTATAATCAGTTGGTCGTCCAACCTTCAGCCTCGCCATCAACGCCACATTACCCACAAACGGAATTTCAAAGTTGGAAGGCATCGCTACCACCCTCGACGTCGTCTGTGTACCAGCGTCTGCAGGATGTTCTGAATTCCCAAGTGTTACGTCCGCATACGCCACACTTTCCAGTGGAACAGGCAACGAATCGGAATACCTGGACAGCTACACCCAAGTCAGCATGAGAGGCGTCGATGCACTCTTTTCAATTACTGAACATGAAGGCACTCTCGTTAGGTTAATTCAGGAATGTGATCGCCGTTTGACTCTTCTATCGTCTATAGTTTTCCCCACTCGCTTTACACGTTTCACTCTGTAATATTTGCAGTATCTTTAGTAAATTTGAATATGGCTTGTATCGTGCTCAAGGACACACCCTCCTTCCCTCCTTAGACAACGCAGAAGGCCTGGCGACATCACAGGATTTTTTACGTTCGGGCCATCATCGTCGACACGCCCAATATCTCAAAATCAATCTTTGTCAATATACCTATGCAGTAAGCGGGTAAGATATGCATTCCACGGACAGACTTCAAACAAACTCACCCAGCGTCGGAAACCAGTCCATCCTCTGGAACATTAGAGCTCTCCGTGACGACCTTCAAATCTAATGCCTTCCTAGCAATGAGCTGATCGAACCCCGCCCGCAGTTGACGTTCTATGTATAGTATTTGATCTGTCGTAGACTCAGCTGCCACCTCGACAATAATTCGAATAGTGGACAGTCCAAAGAAATGCAGGTTAAGCAGTACTCTCTGGAGGTGGGTCCAATCGACACATCCCACCACTTCGGTGGAGAAGAGAGCGTTTATGCAGAATCCGATCTCAAGCGTGGTGAAGAATGGGGCTTCGATGCGTCCGAGAATTTTAGGAAGGCTCCTCTCGATCAGAGCGTGAATGGAAGAGGAGGATAGTTGGAGTCCGCTAATGGCCAACGCGCGGAGCTCGTGCAGGGAGGAGAAATCCAGATCTTCTATTGGCTAGGAGGTTAGCATCTGTCAGGACGTCGAGGCATACTATTACCTTCGGATATGAGCGAGACTTTCTCGTGCTTGAAGTCGACTACGAGACGCTGTAGTTTCTTGTTCTTCAGAGCACTTTTGATATACTGTAAATGCTTATTTTCAACGTTTCGCAGCTTCAGTTCTTGAATCTTGTTGTGATGCGATCCACCAGAATTCGCAAGGCAATTCAGTAGTATTGGAATCCCGTCATCCGTTCCGATCTCCATTGACCTTAGCTCGCTAGATGCGATGGTGCAGCTCGTGGTCAAAGCGAGGTTATGTTCCAGATACTTCAAGAAGCTGATGTTGGCCGTAAGATGGTGCAAAGAAGCGCCTAACGAGCGCGTTATTCGGGCTACTTCGCGCACGTCGTGGAAGATAACATCGTGAAACTCGAGGCGGCGGAGTTGGGAAAACTTGGAGAAGTGCGAACGCAAGGAGGCTTGTTGGACTGGGCTCAAAGAAGTCCAGTCGACGTTGCGAATCTGGATGGCATTTACTTGGGAGAGGCATTTCAAACCCGAATGAGACATCGCGTCGTTGAACATGATATTCGAGTTCTCGCCCACATTTTCCTGTTGTCCTCGACCTTCAGGTTTTGTTTCCACTCGGAATTGACCGCCATAAATCTTCTGCGTTCCTTGGATTTTGGCATCGTCCATCTCGATACGCGTAATGAAGTTGGTGAACGTGCAATTTTCGTCAGTCGCAAGCGATACGAAATGCTGCATCCGCCACGGCCAGAGTTGAACAGTCGAGAACATATGGTAGCGACTTCGAATAAGCCATTCTGAACAGACCGCGCCGCAGACCCCCAGAGCGCGTATGTCGTGGCGGAGGTGGTCAATAATGAGGTCCGTGAGCTCCCAAGGAAGTACTGGATTCTGCGCTAGTCGTTGAGGATGTGTGTCGGTCATGGAAAAAGCTGTGAAATTCGACCAGCGCAGTGATGAGAGTTGTGTGTTAATGACAGCTGAACAGATGAATGAGGGAATGATGAGAGGCTTGCTCGGGCAAGTGCAAATTAATGAGGCAACGTTCGAACAGCGAGAATGCACCTTATTTGCTCCCCGTGATGGAGCCACCAACGTTTCAATGCTATTGAAGTGTCACTGGGGTTTCGAAGTTCCTCCCGGCCCCATGACCGCAGTCTTCGGACAGAGACGTGAGTCATCCGACTCCATGATCCTTCCCGTAGTATACTGAGCGCTATACACAGGCGCTAGTGAACACTGATCGCTAACATTTTCGGAACAAGCCCATTAGCCTGTGAGTTTATCGTATGCACAACATCGGTGACGAATATAACGAACCTTCATGTTCAGTTCGTTCGACTTCCATCTCATCCGTTTTCTAGGCATCTAACCTCCATTTTCACGTTCAGTATGGCTGCGGGGTCTGTGGGGCATTAGATCCGGAAATTGAGGAGTGTGGGGAAGGCAATACAGTCATCTGGGGGAGGAACATCAAAGAAGCATGTCGTCAACTGTCGTCAGTTCCAATATACCCAGGGCCGTGTCCATCGTTGTGGGAATCTAAATTCAAACTCCTTGCAAATTTCGGTCGCCCTGAGAGCTTGAAGTTGAGAAGTAACTAAGTATAAACCGATGTCGCAGGTTATGCGCGTTTGAGGTCTCGCAAAAAGACGAAGAAATGATTGACCGCAGACTCAACTTCACATTAGCGCCCGGCACAAAATGTTACCAACCGTAGTTAATAGAGCGAAATTACATCTAATTAAGATACAACAATAAATCCTATATAATATTAGCGATGAAGCGCAACCAAAAGTACACACGAAAATACCAAGAAAAAGCAATCAATTCCCTAACACATTCTTCCACTTCACTCCGCCCACATCGCCCAATACCTTCTCGACCTCACCCTGCTCGATATTGAGGAACATGCGCTTCTCATCGGGGTGCTTCCGTGCTACAGCTGCATTGTTCTCGACGACAACCGCACGCGACGCAGCGAGAGAATCGAGGACCATGCCCAACTCTGCTGGCGTCGGTTTGCGCCGCGGGTCGTCCTCCGAGGGCAGGGTGTCCATGTATATGAAGTGCTGATGTTGGACCTATACAATGTATGATCAGAATGAGGAAAGAGAAGACGAAGACAAAATAAACAGACGCACATCACCCCATTTAATCTCCTCCACGCCCTCGCGCTTCACGCACTTGACGAGGGAGGCAAGCATTAGACGTTCATGGAAGCTCAGATCACGCAGGTAGGCCGCTGTGGGCGTGTTCTGCATCGTGCTTACGACTTCCTGTATGTGCGGCGGCTTCACTGTGCCTTTCACGGGCTTCACCAGCTCCACTGCGCGTCTGGGCACGTATATATTCAGTCACGCAACCGAGAAAATGCGATATAGACAAGACTCACCGGCAAATATCCAACACTCTCCGCGCATCGCCCGTAATGCGACTAACATTCATCGCCGCCAATTTGATCGCATCAGGCGCAATAATCACCTTAGCCTTTGCGCTTTCCCCTCCATCTGCCCCCTCCTCGCCCTCATCGTCGTCATCATCATCCAAACTTTCGCGGGCACTGCGCAGACGCGCCTCAACGATCTCCACCAGCTGTTCGCGCTTATACGGCTGGAAATTAATACGTATCATGCCCAGCCGACTACGCACACGTCCAGTCATGACGCGCTCGGGCAGATCCATAGTGTTGGCAACAGCGATGACGACAAGGCGTGAGTTGACAAGAGTCGGCCAGTTGAAGAAATTGTAGACGACGTCTTGTTTAGCAGTTACAAGTTGATCAAGTTCGTCCATTAGCACTACGCTGGACATCAGAAAATTTGCTTAGTATTGATATTGGCAAAGATCAGGAATAGGATTTCACCATGCATGTCCTCCGGGGCCGCGATTGCCCGATGTGAAGTGCCGCGTCAGCGCTTTGAGACTCTCCTTTGCGCTGACGCGTAAGTGCCCTTCTTTGGCAACGTCGTGTCCCGAAATTCCCTCCCACAAGAGACTGTACGCAGCAGACGGTTCAGGGATCTTCAAACCGTTGATTTCGACGTAAGTAAACGGATTTGTTTCCTAAAATTTTGGGTCAGTAAATGAAGAGAACAGCGGAGCAAATAAACCCGAACGTACACTATTCTTCGCCATGCGCTTCAACTCCTTCACGACTGAGTGTACAGTGGCCGTCTTCCCTGTCCCAGGTACACCGGAAATATCTACACAAATTCATAATAAGCATTCAAAGTAAAACAAAATGATGTCAAAAGACTTACAAACACACCCTCCACTCCCCTCCTCCAAAAGCTCGCTCACATTTCTCAACACCCTTGCATACTCCTCCTCGCGACAAGGAAGCACGTCGGGCCTGCTACCCACATGCAATGCGTGCATTGAGCGCAGCCACAGGTCCTTCGGGAGATGCGCCATACTCGCCTGGAACGTGAGCGACTGCTCTGGATGCCGGATGGCGAAAGTCGCTTTGCGTTTGCGGGGCGAAGACGGAGTCGAGGTGGGGTTTGAAGAGGTATTTTTACGAGGCTTTCCTCGGCGTGCCAGAGCAGCTTTCGAATGCGGGGTGGGCTGGACGAAAGTTTTCATGCGTTTCCGCGGGGTGCGATTTTGGGCGTTTTTCCGTTTGCGAGGGGTGTGCGTGTCGCCGGTCACGAAGTCGTCATCGTCATCTTCTTCGGCGGGGTCGCCTTCTGACTCGGTGTGTTCATCGGGATCGACAACGTCTTCGTCTTCGTCGTCGTCTTCACCGCCCTCGTACTCGTCCGAATCGTCCACTTCGGATTCAGAGACCTCCTCCAAGGGATCTTGCTTCTTCTTTCCTTTCCCTTTCGTCTCCTTGGTGGGCTTCGGAACGACATCCCAAAAGGCGCCAGCCCCCCATGCTGCGGGGTCGCTCCCATTTGAGCTCGAACCAGAGGCATCCGAGGGTGGTTTTGAGCGCAACAAGCAGTTTGCGCGATGCCCCTCCCAGTTGAGATCATAGAATATCCCTCTCCGCGAGTCGACAGCGAAACGGCAGTAAAAATTCATATCCGGGTCAGCTTCCATTTCCTCGGCAGGTTTTTCATCATCGCTTTCCGATTCGTCTTCATCGAACCGCGTGCTTTTCTTGAGAGGCGAGCTTGGACGGCCTCGGCCGCGCTTCGAAGGCGTAGCTGGAGGATTTTCCTCTGGTTTTTGAACGTAGATGTAGCCAGGCCTCTTGATTGGATGTTTCTCCTTGGTGATCTTGGTTCGTTGAGCGGACACAGCACACCGAGAAATGATAGCGCCAGGGGTAATGACATCTTTCGATGTGAGGGTGTAATATATCTCGTTCTATAGCAATATATCATCAGCAAGAGAAAAAACAGACGTGGCTTATATCTGCGAAAATGCGTGAGATGAGAGGACTATGGCTTCAGCCTTGAGCCACTATTCCGCCACTTTCACGAAAATGCGAAGCAAAAAAAAATGCTCCGAGGTAGCGGCAAAAAGTACGCACCTCTTCATGTTCGCGCTCAGCCCGGTGGTTTGCCATCTCAGTGTGCCGGAGGAACCAGTGGACACGAATACACATCTTGCTCGGGTCGTCCGCGACATCCTCGCCTTTCCTCCTTATTTGCCACATCGAGACGATGAGGCCGACGCTCGGAGGGCGTTTTATCTGCGAAAGCGCATCCGTTTCGACCATAACCGGTGTCCCAACGCGATACACCTGCATCGCCGCTTTGCATATCTGCAACCCCTTCGCTCCGCGATAGCTCGTCGCCTTGCGCTTCATCTTGAACGCCTCATAGAACAAAGTTTCTTTATCCTCCATGTCTTCGTCGTTATCTTTCTGGGCCTTTTCTTGATATTCTTCAAGGTCCTCTGGGAGCAGATCGAGCTCCCTGTTGGTCTGGCGCACGTAGATGGGTTCGCCTGTCCATGCGCATTCGAGAATGTTCTTCTGGTTCAGCTTGTTTGAGGGTGTAGCTATTGGCTGGTTGCGTCGAGAACGACGCGTTGGCGTCTGAGGAGGGGGATCTCGAGCCATGGAATCTGTATATGCTCGTAAGTAGATATTCGGTGGCCAGTGGTGGTGAGCGTAAAGAAAGGTGTCAGTGTGATGTGTAACAAAATGTAGAGCACGGGTCGTGACCGGAACGCGTCTTCGCCCCCTATTCGGAATCTGCCGCCGTGCGCGGTGCGTCAAAGACGTGCGACTTCGTATCGTTGTTAGCTTTCTTTCCCATTTTTTTTGGCTTGACTTGTTATCATAAATTGAGGCAGGTAATTTAGGAGGGTTCAATTCTATCGCTGTAAATTTTCTGCCCTTGATTTCAACGTAAATCGAGCGTAAGAAATAAATCCATGAAAAAGCTCACAGACATCTGGTGCTTTCGTACAAAAAATAATACGAAGACGATGTGAATGTCTCTTTTCTTCAATGCCTTTTTTTTCGTACGGAATAAAGGCGTGAAAAGTGGAGTGCTCATGAATCGATCCCAAGAACTGATGGGAAGCTTCAGCCAAACAGAACCACACACATCGCCCAAAGGAATCTTTGGTGTACCCGCCGCCGACTCGCTCGTCAACGTCAAGACTCCCTGCAAGCCCGTCCTCAAAATCCGTGCTGTAAGTCTGCCCATCCGCATCCCCAGATCCGCCAGACCACGGAGAGACTCTTTTTGAGCCATTTGGAGGGGTGGAACTGGATGGATGGACTCTCGACTTTGTGGATGACGACTGACGCCCTATTTGTCCTGCAGCCGGAACCAAGTGCGAATCCACCATCGCAGTATGTGCCGCCTTTTGCCCCAAGAATCATCCCTAAACTCGTCATTTTGTCGTATCCGCAGCTTCCGCAAATAAACACCAAAGACCCAGCATGATCATTCCTAAGCAGAACAGGCGCATCATCTACGAGAACCTCTTCAAGGGTGCGTGGCGATTTTTTGGAGGCAGTTGGATAGTTTGGCCGACTTTTTTGTTTTGCAGAGGGTGTTCTTGTCGCCAAAAAAGACTTCAATGCGCCGAAGCACGAGGAGCTTGACGTCCCCAACCTCCAAGTCATCAAGGCTCTCCAAAGCCTGACTTCCAAGGGCCTTGTCAAGACTCAATTCTCCTGGCAATGGTACTACTATGTCTTGACCCCCGAGGGTGTCGAGTACCTCCGTGAATGGTATGCCCCATCTCTCTCTATTTTTATTTTACCTGATCATTTGCAGGCTCCACCTCCCCGCCGAGATCGTCCCCGCTACCTACAAGAAGGCCGTGCGTCCTCCCCGCCCCGCCACCGTCCGTCCCGGAGCTGGAGGAGAGGGTGCTTACCGTGCCCCCCGCGGCGACCGCGAGGGTTACCGCAGCAAGAAGGAGGAGGGTGCTCCTGGCGAGTTCAGGCCACAATTTGCTGGTGTCGGACGGGGTGCTCCTCGGGAGTAGATTTTGGGTGCGAGTCTATTACATTATCCATTACGACGATCAGAATCTGTGGTATGAGCATGTCATATGTACCCCATGCTATGCTATACTTCGCTATGCAGGATCTTTTTTTTCTTTCCAATATACTAGACCAATATTCGTCATGGTCAACCGAAGATTTCAACAACGTTCCTCAAGCGTGATTCTCGACTTCGACTCCATTCTTCATTCCTCGCGTCGACGACCTGCTTTGTGAATGAACTTTTTATGATGAGCATTCAATTTATTCAGAGCCTCGATTCCGCTCTACCTTCTTTTACTGCATCTGCTCGCTCCACTAACAAACAGGTTGGCTTTAATACCTATGAGCTTGTCCAAGATCCCCAGCACACCCGAATCCTGCACCAGCTCCGCTTCAACGCCTTTCCCCAGCTCAATGGCCTCCGCGAAGTCAGTTAATTCCCAATTATCCAATTCTCTTCCCTTGACGAATGCCTTTCGCAGAATCTCAACTGCTTCTTCGTGCTGCACTTCAAAATCTCGAAATGTTCCGGACTTCGCGATCACCGCGGGCCGCCGCTGAGACGCGCTGCGTTTGACGATAGGATATGGATAGTCACTTGCGAACCAGACTGTTGTCACGTTCTCTGCGAGGGCCGAATCATGGAGGAGGCGAGACAGGACGTCGACGAGTGCGTGCGCGCATTCTTCGAGGACGTCCGCGTTGACGGTTTCCATCCGCCATTGGACGACGAGATACGGAGCTTTTGGCGCATATTTTTCGGCGAGGTCATGCATTCTCTTGGAATACTCCAAGGGTCGTTGGGATAAGGATGGGAATATAGGGTGTCGCAGGTCCCAGTTTACGACGAGGACTTCTGTTTCCGGCGCGCTCTCAAGACTGGTAGTACCTAGGAAGTCAAGGCCGAGGGGCATCTCCGACATATCCTGCTGTTTGCTCCTCGAAGACACCGACGAGAACGCCTCAACTACGGAGTCTCCGATGAGCCTGATGCTACCGTCTTTGTTTACGGCGTTGGTGGTTGACATGAACACGGGCATTGTCTCCAATGCGAGACGGTCAAACTTGCTGTCAAAGCACCCCGGAAGGTCACGCTCCCAAGCGCCGAACGAACGATACGCCAATACCGACACGTCAGGATTCGAGTATAAACTTGCCTCGCGAAAATTTGCGTCCAGAGGTGTACCCGTTCCAATGGAAATTAGTTGCGATTTCACCGCGCCCTTCTCCTCATGCCCATTCAACCACGCTCTAAAACTCTCGAGCTCAACGTACCCATCCCTAACCGCGCTATCCTCGCCCTCAGTCTCCCTCGAGTTTGAAGGCGACGCCAATGACGCCACATCGTAGTATGCTCCCAAATCCCACTTAAAACACGCCCCGATCTTGCTCTTGCCAACGTTGGGCAGCACAAGCGTACGGTTGAGCGCGCGTGCGAGGTGCGCGATCTGCGTCAGGTGTATGCGCGCTTTTGATTCCTGCTCCGCGACACGCAGCGGGAGGAGGAAGCGGCACGGGCGTGGGTTTTGAGGGGACTCGCAAATCGCGTCCGGCGCGTCTGGGTTGGCGGTGTGGGTGCCCGCTGTTGTTCGAAGATTGCGCTCGGGGACCCGCGTTACCCTGGGAGGCCAGTGGGTGGCGTCGTCGGTCGTCGGTGGGGGTTGGGCGCCTAGCTTGTAATAATCAGGCGCGTAGAATCGGTCCATCCTGTCGAGTTTCTCGAGGATCGTCCGGTCGACCAGGGGGTACTTCCATTTCGCACTACTCCTCCGGACCTCGCTGTTAGGCGATTTCGCGCTTGGGCGCGTTGCGTTGGATAAGGTACGTCCTCGTACTCCTGGAACGCCGTCGTGGTGTGTCTGATTAGTTCCTTCGTTGGTAGTAGTACTGGCAGATCCATCTCGCCGGCTTCCAGACCCGCTGTTGTTACCTCGACTGCGCATATATCCCCAGAGAACGACACAAAAGACAATGGCGAGACAGATACATCTCCATCTCGTCAACCTAACGCGATATCTTACAGACTTTCGGGTGCCATTTGAAGCGAACCAAAAATTGGGCATGGTCTCCGCCCGCCACCGTTCGCAATTCTCCTCTCCTCTCGAGCGCGACCGAAGCATGGACATTTCGCAGTCCGCGAATACGAATGAGCCTGTTCACCTAACCGCTCGATAATGCAAGCTGTCAATAATGTCAAGTGTACTATGTGTGCGAGGATATTACCGCGGCGGCAAAAGCAAATAGCCCCCACCGCGGTACATTTGTTTGGCATCGTCCTTCGTTTCTATTTCAGTCTTCAACCCGCGAAATTCACTCGATGAAGAACGCGAACGATAATCCAATCATGTCTTTTATGCTTTCATTTTCGTGAACGCTGCCGCCGCGCTGCTTGAGTGGCCGCGGTCGCTTCTCGCGGTCTCGGGTGGACCGGCTGCCTCGTGGCGTTGCCTTATCTGCGTGGGTGTGCGAGCGAACCCTAGCATGCCCCATCCTCGTTGCGCCAAACATACCTCGTCCCTGTCAAAGGCTTACACATCCCTTTACTCCGGGAGCCTCGACGTACAGGCTTTATCAACACTCTCTTTACTCCTGTGAGCTTCCTTTATCGCCATTTTCGTTCTCCGTGCGTGGCGTCTCCCCATCGAACTTGGACGCAAAGGTGAGTCGCGATCGTTATAAATACGTCTGCGCTGACACTTTCGATCCTTCAAAGCGATCACATATGACACTGTACAGGACAAATCGACGCCAATTTCGTTTTAATATGGTCGACCGCAGGAAATCCCAGCAACTTCGTCTAGATTGGACGCCTTTGGTATCCGCTCTGAAGAGAAACGAGCGATATCTGTTGCATGCCGTGGACCATGGACGCGCGATCCTCCGACTGCTTATGTGGAAGCACCACTTTTCCCCCATCGACACTTCGAATGCCGTCACCTGGCTGAACACGGCCGCCAATCTAATCCCACCGTCGAAACCAGTGATCAATGGCATGCCGCACGACATCCTCGCCAGGATATTCTCATTCGTCGTGCACAGCGACTGCACCACCCCGAAGGACCGTTGTTGGAAGGAGATATTACACAGTTCCGTCACCTCCGGTTCGTCGCCGACCACGCCGTTGATCCTAGGGCACGTTTGCACCAGTTGGAGAAGTTTCGTCCATCACACGCCAAGTCTGTGGTCCACCATCGCCGTCCAAGGCCCTCTTCCAAAGCATGTTGAGGTAGTGTCCTTTTGGTTAGCCAGGTCGGAGAAATGCCCTCTTGATTTGCGGTTAGAGCAGTTTCTCTGGCCTGATCCATCGTCCTACGCCATTGCGGAACTGTTTGTCGCACAGGCCCACCGGTGGAGGCGGATCTCGTTCGTGCTCGGCATCGAAGCTCCATTTGCTAAGATGCGAGCAGGCGATACCCCTCTGCTTGAAGAATTTCGCATCCGCCTGGACAAATGGAATCGCACCAAGGCCCACGCGTTCATAGAAGTCCTGCAGTCGTCTCCTGCTCTCCATACGATAAACTGGGGCAAGTCTATCTATGGTCGGGTACCTGCTGAAACTCCGTGGTGCCAACTCTCAAATATCTCCCTTCAGAATCTGGAGTTGTCCGAACCTGTTGTGAACGGACTTTCTCTGTGTACGGCTTTGAAAGTCCTTCATCTTCGGTTTATGCGGAAGGCGACTGACCACAATCTAGTGATCACACTCCCCTATCTGGAGCGGCTTGTATGTGAAAGGACTGAATCATATCCATGTATGTTTGATTCTTTTACATTACCTTCGCTTCATGATCTGCATTGGGTTGTCGCCTTCTCCGCAGCGGACAAGGGGGCACAGCTGGGCTCGCTCATCAACATGGTCGATCGCTCTGGCTGTACTCTGAAAACGGTGACTGTCAACCGCAATACCTTCGATCTGGTTTCAACTCGCTTAAGCGCCGGTGTCATCGCTCTTCACCTGTTCGACGGCGCAACTAACTCTGACCTCCTTGAGCTCATCAGACATCCGGGGCAGTGTATCATGCCGAAATTGCAACACCTATTTTTGGAGACCTGTTTCGCAGACGACGGTGTATTGTCGACGGTGTTGTTGTCCCGGTCTCCAGATTTGAAGACCTTCCGGGTATGTCTTGACCGTTCCAGGTATATCAATGATATCATCACGTTGGGGTGGCTGAAGAAAGATGGAATGACGGTGGACATTCAAGAGCCGTTTTGCCAGACCCAAGTCGTTTCTTGTTCTGTCTCTACCGCCGATCCTGATCCCGAGAGCGATGTTATCACGACTTTACGCTTCCCGGATATGGAGACGTTATGGACTTAAATTGATGGTTTTCCTCGTAGTATTTTTGGTCGAATATTCATGTATTACTACTAATTCTTTTTTGAGTACGATAGGTCGTCCATCATTTGACGATAAAGGGTCGACGTGACCGTCGATACAGCACCTTGCTGAAATACGGCTTTTTTTGAGGGTTACGGGCTACTGAAATTTAGGACTGGCGAGAACCTCCCATCTAATGGTGCTGAGTCAGACTCAACTACCTTTCTGTTAATAGCCTTAGGAACACTCTTGGGCTTGGGATAGTATTTCGTTTGGAAGCTTCGCTGGCGGAGCACACTAGACATAGTAAGCTACCTCTATGAACATAGTTACTCACATTATAAGCCGTACTACACGTTTCGGGCGCCCATTAACATCGAGCGCGCACCAAAGATGCCGTGAGAATCATATGCGAGCTGGGTTCGAATGCGCAGCTCTATACGTTGTATTCTGTGCGTTATTGACAATCACAATAATTGTTGAACCAAACGGATCCCGCCTACCGTACAGGGACAGTCACAAAATAATGCCACTCTACACAGCTACAGAATTTGTTCATCGTAGCACGTAGCAATATATATATTGAAAGTGTAAATATGTGCATAATTATATACATCTTGAAACGGTACATACAGATTCTCTTAGAATAACGGCCGTCAGAAGAAAACCAGCATTCAACAAATCGACAACCAGTTTATTAAGCGCCCGACGACGGCATTCCGGCAAAAGGTCTAGACACATTTAAGGCTGTTTGATCTTGCTTTATTCTAAGGATTTGATCCCAACATTCGCTGCACAACATTTCAGCCCACCTCCCGCGCAGTATAGTGTTTGCTCCTGTTTGGTTATTTCCTTATTGGCTCATTCAGACCGTGAAGGACCATTGCTTTCAGCAAGGTGATAGCACCTCAAACAAGTGTTTGCATCAAGTCGTCTGCCAGCCCCTGGGCTTCAGGCACCATATGCTTTGGTGGACTGGTAACTTTATGTCTATATAAATCCCTGATTTGCGACGACCTTTAATGATCTTTTTGGAGATTGAAGGCGCCTGTTACGGCCCAATTATGGCCTCGGTTACATGCATGCAAAAGTCCGAGGCTCGGCGTCGTATTGCTGCCGTTGACAGATTTTGATCCTAGAGAAAGAGAATAGTGCGATAACAATTCTCTTTCACCCCTCCTCCATAGATATAAATCGAGGTCAAGATGTAACGTTGACAAAAGAAGCGTTAGCGAGGTTCGCCTTGTCCAGATCCAAATAGATCTATTCGAAACATACGTTTCCACTGATATGTAATCTGAGGCGTACTTAAAGGTCAAAAATAACAGAAATATACTTGTGGCATCTTTCTACACCATCAACGATGCCCTCCTTTCCTCTCATCCTTGAAGACACGTCGCCGATGCTGCGGTTCTCCTCACAATGGATATCTGGGACATCCTCAGGAGACTCCTCACTCGATCAGTATGTATGAGTCTTCCAATTGGAATGTCGTTATCAAGACCGACGTTATGGCTAGATATTCAGAGATCAGCTTCATGGTAACATTCGTTCAAGGAGAGACTACGTCTTTTACATTCAACGGGACTGGGTTTTCTATAGTCGGAGGTAAACGTCCCAACCACGGATTTTATTCGGTGAACGTGAATGGTGTAAACTCTCCTGCTTTTAACGGGACTTCAGCAAACAATCTCTTCAACCAAACCCTATTTTCAAACGAGCAACTTCAAAAAGGCACCCATACGGCTGTCCTTAAGAATGACGGTGTTACGGACGTCGATTTCGTAAGTAACGGTATCCCGTAGATATTTTCTCCTAAGCTCCGCTGCTGCAATGTCTAGAAGGCTGCTGATGAATCTTAATTATCAGGTTGCGATCGAAGTTGGTATTGGGCAAGATGATGAAGATTTAATTGTCAACACCTACCAAGATATACATCCTATATTTACTTACGCGCCGTTATCTTCCTGGACAACAACCCCGGAATCTGTCGGTGCATTCTCTGGTAGCTCTGGCCAGTAAGTTCTCCATAAAGTCAAAGCTCCATAATTACAACTCTGATGTGATAAAACGACTCTTTAGCGCGACACAGGATGAAGG
Organism: Pholiota conissans; assembly: GCA_015484465.1. Taxonomy (NCBI): domain Eukaryota; kingdom Fungi; phylum Basidiomycota; class Agaricomycetes; order Agaricales; family Strophariaceae; genus Pholiota; species Pholiota conissans. Next base: position 297,487 of record MU155140.1, read on the forward strand.
AGCTGAAGTGAAAATGACCTTCGAAGTATGTTCACATTGATTCGACCATAAACTAGTATATTTACAAATTCATCAGGGCATGTGCAGTTGAAGTCGGTATATTTAACTTAGTTACTTATTTAAAGAGAAATCAAGGCGACGGAATAACCATATACGGTCCAGTTGGGCCAAGTATGACATCTTCATACAGCGTTCAAATCGATAACGGACCAAGCGCGTCGTTCTCTGCGAATAAGGCATTCTATAGGTCTCAACAAATAATTTTCTTTGCCACAAACTTGGGTCCAGGACCACATATACTATCCATGGTACTTAACGATGCGGGACAACTTGCCATCGATTACGTTAATGTTTTTACGACTGCATCCCTGGGAGGAAGGTGAGTGGCTATAAATAGAACAAAGAGTAGCACTCATAATCATGACTATACAGCTTCGTCGGAATCTTATCTGAAGCAAATACGACAAATTCTACGCCAAGTCCAGCGTTCCACTCCTCTACTTCATCAAAATCACATTTGCCAGTTGGAGTACTCATCGCCTTATGCATCACATCAGCTATTTCCCTCGTTTTCATGGTCCAGCTCGTGTGGCGCAAGATACCGAAAAAGCAGAGTCTGAATATCGACCGCGAAACAGCGATGCCGTTTCAAATAGGCGTGAGCCACCCCCACAACGTCATCGATTCTAGTTTAAGCTCCACTCCGTCGACTACACTGAGATCTCGGGTCACAGCAACATCTCCTCCAGAATATCAAGAAATTACTAATTATCTACAACCCGAACGCACAAAGGGGGCCACAGGATCGCAGTAATATTTATTTGAGTAGCTGTTCAGAGTGCACTTTACACTCGGTAGTTCGACTCTTGCCGGTGCAAGCGCCATTATATTTATTAGACCTCAAAGAATCTCTACCCAATTTGATCTTCTGTATAATTCAACGGAACGAATCCATTCAACATAACAATCACTCCCACAACCCGCTATTCCAGCATAATCATGATGTCTAAGTCGAGTGTGCCGAAGGGGAATATGGTGAGAATTTCCATATGTATGAATGGAAGCTACTGCAGCTTGGACGCAGAATCAGAGAGCCCCAGCGCCCATCGCACATTGACAGGCCGTCCCAACGCTTCGAAATTGCACATTAGTTCGAAGCCTCTGAAAATTTATCAGACCAAGTTATGGCCTTCAGAATTGTAATGCGTATAGCCTTGCGCGCTTGTACTCTTTGATGAATGCATGTTGATATTTTTCAGTCGACCATAACGATCATCGATCTGCATCGATGAGCCTTTACAGCTGTTTGCATAAAGCTTGACACTCCGCGCCCGCGCGTGGAAGAGAAAGAAACTCCGCAGCGCGACCCTAACCTAGGGTCCCACTACCTTATCCGCTCAATTCAACCGTTGCTCTCTGCCTGGAGCTCATTTCGGGCATTATTCCACTTGGTTTCACTCATCTCTCTCCAAAGAAGCTTCATCCATCCCGTCTCACATGAAATCTCACAAGATCTGCACCAATGAAGAAACACTCACAGTACAGCCCTGTTAAAGGCATTTCCTCCTCATTCTGCAACCCGCATCTGAGTATACGCACTCCTGAACATCGTCTCGAAGGTACTGGGGGTGTTGGGAACTGTAGGGATGGAACTGAGGGCTTCTGTACCTCCGGGTTTGCTTCAAGAGCCATTGTGCTGAGTTGTGATATTGTGAGGACTAGTGCACCAATTTGTGAGTTATACCGACAATATAGAACTCAATATATGATACAGAAATCTGGTCTGACATAAGTAGTGCGCAATGAGAGTCCTCTAATTGCATGATGTTTGCTATTGCTGCTGCTGATCGCTAATAGGAGCCTGAAGGCCGTTTGTGGCAAATTCTTAGACGTAATCACGCATATAGCGGGTTCAAAGGTTAACATAGAATATCGTCAGGGCATCGGACGACTGAGAGGCCGGTGGGTGGTGTAAGAGCAGTCGCTGAACGAGAAACCCTAGGTTAGGGCTCGCGCTGCGGAGTTTCTTTCTTTTGCACGCGCGGACACGGAGTGTCAAGCTTTATGCAAACTGCTGTAATTAATTGATTTGATTTTGGAACCATGTTACATAAAGCGCCATTCAACCCAATCAGCCACTTTTCCTGCGGAAAGATAGAACGTTACAGCGGGACAGTGATATATTTATATCTCACAACTCCTGATGTGGCAACTGTTGCGCCAGATTCGGGACAAAGGGTGTAAATTGCCCGCTGTTTCAAGATAAGAGCATTCATCAAATATCATGGAGTGCTGATCTTATCGACTTCAAAGTGCCTTTATTACTCATGTAAGTACTATATGAGCTGTTTTCCCACCTTCCTTCGTCTTCGACAACCACTTACAGGCTACAAACATCATGCCTTTCTTTACAATCCTCATTGAAGACACGTCTCCTCTGTTAAAATTCTCTCCAAAGTGGACACCGGGGACCTCTGCAGATGATCCCTTGCTTGACAAGTATGTGTGAGAGTAAACGGTCGGAATAGCGCTCATTAAACAAAATTTGATTACCAGATACTCAGAGAGTAGCTTCATGAAATCTAATGTTCAAGGAGAATCAATGTCATTCACTTTCAATGGGACAGGACTCACCATAGTTGGAGCAAAGCGTGGAAACCACGGCTTGTATTCAGTGAACTTGGATGGTATAGACTCCCCCGCCCTCAATGGGAGCTCACCAACCGATCTAATGAACCAAACTCTGTTTTCGAGCGTACAACTTCAGAGGGATACCCATTCTGTGGTTCTCACAAACGAGAAACAAGCGTTTGTGGACGTTGACTATGTGAGTAGACTTGCACAAGTTGCACTAGGATCTTGGCCTTCATAAAAGCCCAACTATAAAGGCGCCTCTAATTTGTGAGTTCATTATAGGTTTCGATTGAGGTGGATATAGGGGAAGAGAACGAAGACTTGATTGTCAACAGTTATCAAGACGCGAATCCCATTTTTTCATACACACCAGCGTCTGCCTGGGCAACAACCCCGGACTCTGTTGGATCATTCTCTGGTAGCTCTGGACGGTATGTACTCTTAAAACTTTATGTTTCTATTTGATTTAAAAGTCGTATTTTTTTTAAAAGCTCGACACAAGTCTCAGGAGCTGCAGTACAAATGACCTTCGAGGTACGTCAAAATGTCTCGAGGAGCATCCCATATCTTTTTAATAATAGATTTAACTATAATAGGGCAAGTACAGTCGAGGTCAACGCAATTAGCGTTCTTGTTTATCTAACAAAAATTCAAGGTGACGGAATAGCCGTTTACGGCCCAGTCGGGCCTCAAATGGCCACATCATACAACGTTCAAATCGACAATGGCCCTATGACCTCGTTTTCTGCGAATAGAGTCTCATACAGAGCACAACAAATAATTTTCATGGCAGTAAATCTGGGTCCTGGTTCCCACCTATTATCCATGACTCTGGGTGATTCTGGGAGAGAGCTTGCCATAGATTATGCTAACGTTTTCACGACTGCGTCTCTTGGAGGAAGGTGCGTGATCCAGGTTATAAATAGAACATGGAGTAGCGCTCATTGCTTTCATGATCCAGCTACGTCTCAGCTGGGTCAAGTGTTACGAGTTCCACTAATTCCACGACTTCGCCAGCATCTCCAACTACCACATCATACGTTTCACATATACCCAGCGGTATAATCGTCGCACTGTCCGTCACTTCTGCGATATCGCTCATCTCAATCTGCGGCCTTATATGCTTAGTGTGGCGCAAGGTGTTAAGAAAGCGCCAACGACAGACTGTGGAATACAGAAACGTGGTTCCTTTTGACTTGGCCTCACACCCTCACAATAGCGGTGTCACGGTTTTGACCTCGGTCGAGCCCGGTGTCAGTGTAACCACTCCCCACAGCTATTCTCATTCGACTTCCTTGTCTCCACTGACGCAGACTACAAATTCGCATACGCATTCACATACGAATTCGCATACTCCTACAATTGGGCGGTCACACAGCGTGTTAACCTCACCTCCGGATTATCAAGAAGTCTCTACCCTTTCCACCAAATTGAGTCCATGAAAGACCGTTCACATTGCATAGCGATATGATCTCAGTGCATGCTTGTAGTGGGGTAGTGTCGGCTAAATCGGGGAAAGATGGTCAGTGTTTTGATAGTTGTCTATGATCATTCTTGTCGTCGGCGCATCTGCTTCAGGTTGAATGATGTAGCACTCGGTCGTGACATTTATAGTTTTAAATAAATTTAGTCGGGCTTTCCGTATACATGGCTCATGACCTCGCAGAGGTATGTAGAACTAGGGATAAATTCTATCGATGTTAAAATTTTACTCAAACTTAACACTTAAATTCTATATACACGCCGCGCTCCGTTTCCGGCATTCGCACGATTCGGGACTTGGTATTTTCACCGCCACCAAAATGCTAGCCTTCATCTTCAGTTTGTTTTTTCCTGCTACAAAAAGGACTTCCTTTGTCCAGCTGGAGCAAAATGCAACGGTACGTTGTTTCGAGCATGATGGAATTACTGCGGAGAGCTTCTGGGCTGCTTGAATGACAGAATAGGCGCCTGTCCAGAATTCCATTCCGAGAGTGCGGCTTTCAGCTGCAAGATGGAGATTTGGCGGCTGCAAAGCCGCAGCAGGAGCAAAGAGGAGCAGATGTAATAGGAAGTAGAGTTCTAGACGCTGGGCTTGCACACCATCATACGACAGCCGACTCACTGTGGGTTCCTTTAGTCAAGGAAGGTTGGTGTGCTGGGAAGACATCCCATCGTTCCACGCTCTTTTAATTATAGCGATGCTCTCTGACTCAACTAGACTTCTAAAAAAGGCGCACAATGGGTGGGAGTTCTTTGACGTCAAGTCATCTCATTGTTAATGGTGAGAGTCGAACACTGATACTAGACTAATAGTAACAGAACAATGTACTTGTACATGTGTGTAACGAAAATGATAGAGGATAATGCATGCGAATGGCGAACGAAACAATGTGAATAATGATAACAATGCAGTGATTATGGAGGCGCAGGCGCCGAGCGACGCTCGCCGAATACAGTAATGGGTAGAGAGGCGGTTAGGGTGGGGCATAATGATGCACATGAACGAAATAAAGGCGAAAAATCGTGAAAGCAAGTGACGAATAGATGTAATGTGTCAATTAGGAAGCGCGCGCCGCCATCTGGTGACGAGGAATGACGAAGGTGTACTTGGGTACAAATTTAACAAGGTTCCGAGTACCGGCCGAAGGGGTGGGGTCGCGGAATCGGAATCCGGAAAAAGTATCTTTAGCAACTGGCATGGACTGATTCAGGATGAGTCCGTCGCATTGAGCGAAGAGCGTTATGTTGAAGTCGTGTGAGGCGTTCGTATGTGGAAAATGCGAGGGGTGCGGCGATCGACGGCGCGGGTATGCGGTGGGATATGACATGCTGATGCTGTTTCGTTTGGATCGGATGCAGGTGGTGGTACAATGCTTCGGCTCTTCTAAGAGTCGACTAGTAATGATGTGGCAGGAGGCGGAGAAGCAGGAGAAGCTCCGCGATTGGAAATAGATGAGATACGACGGCGCATCTTAGCAAACTGTTGTACAAGTTCATCCATAGTAAACCCTAATCGATGGCGACGCGGCCTAAGTCAATATTCTATTACCAGGCTTGGAAAGATGATCAATAACTCACCCTCTTTTGGTGGTGGAGATGGGCTTGAAGTCGGTGCGGCCGCTCTCGACGAAATGCGAGAGTACCTGGGCCCAGTCATCGCGGATATCCCAACCGATCTTGGCGGGTGGGTCGACCTCGACGGGCATGACCTGCGAGGTACCGCCGCATTGGATGATGACGACGAGCGTTCCGATGCCACCGTTTTGTCGGCAGCGCTCTTCGCGACGCTGGATGTCGGCAATGACAAGGGGATCGCGGATGTAAGTTCGTGGAACGATATGTGTGGCGGAAACAGAGAATCTATGGGCGTAGAATCATTAATATTCTGTAAATGGAGTTGTGGCATGGATCATGCGCACCTGCGGTGGGCTTCTGCGTGATTATGGTAGCTCAATTCGACGACGAGGGCGTTTTGGCGGACATTGGCAGGCACGCGCTTTAGTTGGAGCGCTTGGAAGCCAGCCCATCCCAGGAGAGATGAGTGAGCGGAGGTAAATTTGCGGAGAGTCTTGGCGACATTTTCGTCAGCGTATGTGGACGCGGCTTGCTTCACTTGTGTCTGCGTGTGTTGGCAGATGACTTTGTGTGATGGCCAGTGGACCTTTTGGCAGTCTTGTGACTATTGGGCGCTTTAGTGAACTGTGGGCGACGACGAAGATTAAACTGAGTACATACACAGTATTGGGTGGTCATCTAAGGAAGGTAGTGATCGGTAAGTACAAGGCATGAGTCAAAGTGTAATTGCAGACGTACGCATCCACCACATAGACGGAACTTCACAGCTGGCGTCTCGACCGTTCCACATTGGTCGCAAATGCGATACCCGCGTTGTCGTTGGGGATGGAGAGGTGCCGTGTTATAGTTGGCCGCGGCAGGCTGGGAGTAATAGGTGGCCATCGAGTTCTAGATACGATCGGGATGGATGAGGTTGGAGGTGAGAACGAAGGATGTTCGAGTCAGACAAGAACGAGCATTAGATGGGATGTTATATAGGACTCCTATGAGATGCGAATTAAGGGAGCTGGCGCGGTTAATTTGCGTATACGGATCTGGGTGACTGGATCTGGAAAGGGTTGGCGATCGAATCTGCAGAGTGGACGAGATATGAGTCGAGAACAAAAAAGAAAGAGCTTCTGTGTATAGGACCGGGAAATGGCCACCGAATGTGAATAGAGAGTGTCATCTTGCTGGTCTCTTTCTTTTTGTTTCATGACAGTGCACACGGGACAAAGAAAAGGTGCAGCGCGGTCGGCGGCTTTGCTGTTGTTGTTCTTCCTTGCACCGCTTTTTTGTTGTTTTTTTGTCACCGAAATCCTTTTTGTTTTTCCCGATTCCGAAAGGGTATTGATGGGGATAGGCACCCACGCTCTGCCTGTAAGATGAACTGGACTAGTGGGCGGCATACGTCTTCTTGCTTAATTTGTGACGCCTAATTGTCCTCGACTCCCTATGACGGTCCCACCCCCGTCAGGTGGTGCCCGTAACAAAAAGCCACAGACCGTGCGACCTTCCTTTTTCGGACAGCAAGACAATTGAACCTCCCTTGCTTCGCTAATAGAATATACTATTTCTCTTTCACGTTACCAAAGCTATCCTATAGACAAAAGACGAAGAAGTCAATGAAGATAAGTGACTACAATAGCTGTGGGGAGACTCTATGGCGCTCACCCAATACAGTATCTTGAACAACGACGTAATCATCCGATTTTCGTCTGGGATTATTCCACCCCCAGCGCTCCCACCTACCTTGTCACGGATGCGTGCGCTAACGCTACGCGCAAAAAGAAACCCCCAAAATCCAAGTCGCCAAAGCTCCCTAGGCAACACAACGAAGGCGCCAATCTGGGAACTTGGTCATAATGTCTATAGAAGGACAAGGCCTTATTAGGACCCTCTTTGAAATTCGGCACTGGCTTTTTTAGCGCTATCTCCGTTCAAACCACCCCTGGCGTTCACCAAGCCTCAGCTCATGACTCATCCTTTCAATCGATACTTCATCGCAACCAGCTTTCATTCACGGATTCGCAGGCACCATTGCTTTGTTGACGCTCTAATGTATCACTTCAGTCACATTAAATCACATCTATTGCTGCATCGGAAGGCGTTCTTAATCACGGCGAATAGTGAACGCGAGCTGTATCCAAAATAAGACTGATTCGGTACTGGAAAACATTTGCAATATCTTCGCGTGGCCGATAGAAATCAGATTCAGAACTCACGAACGACAGCAAAAGATCAATCAATTGACTACAAACTACCTTCTCGTAGGAGATTTACCCGTGTTCTGAATCTCTAACTGGTGAGCGAACCTATCTACTGTTTGATAGGACATCACAATATATTTCTAATCTTCGGCCAAGGCGCACTGCTTGCTGGCACTCGTATCAAGAAGACATCTACGAAAATAATACATTCATCCAAATCGACCACATGCCGTCAACCACAGCTTCCAAAATCCCGACATTAGAGGAGTCCATCATCTGGTCCATACGCCCAGCTGTCTGATATGTTACAGTATATTTCTGTGTGCCCTGCCCAGCTGCCTATCGATCACCGATCACATCCACAACATGCCTCGTTGCCCGTTGATTACATGCATTCGACGGATATTCTGTATTCAGCGAATCCAGGTCCACGGTTGGGAGGGAGACGTCAGCGGACGATTTAGTTCTCCTTTAAAAATATGTACGTACGTACGTACTTACACTCTTGATTCGAAAGTGAGATGATATGATTAGTTGGGTAGTGTCGATTATGGGAAATGTTTGGCTTTGACTTGGCTTGTCGACTGATAGAAGAGAAAGATAAGAAGCAGGAAGGGAAGAAGTGCGCGGTGATCAGCTAGCATAGGAGACATGGAACGGTGATTAGGTTCAGAATCCTCGCTTCCGCGGTAAGTACGCATAAGAGCCATTTCATGAGTCCCTAATTCCACAGACAATCAGATCCGAGAAGAATGGTGCATGTACTTTTGCTTATTGTAACTGCGCATCTCAATCGCCGTGCCTACCCAGTTCAGAGCTAATCCAAATACTCAACCTTGTGGATAATGATGAAATAGATAGAAGCTCGTTTCGTCGTCACCCGTCGCTCCTTTGAGTGGACAGACCCGGGCCAGAGGAAAGACCGATGCCTACGGGATACCCTCAGGCTTAGCACAACTGGTTGGGAATGAATATCCCCATCCCTTCTCTAAGGCTCTTGTTCATCGGCTGCCGATATCGCGGCGTGGGCGCCACACATACACTCGGGAGCATTTGTCACACAAATTAATTCAATTAGATGACAGGGTGTGCGGGACCTACAAGTTGTCATAAGTCCACAGTGCCGCGAGGCTGATTTAACATGCACTTGAAAGGCCTATATCACCATTCGCGAGTAGGTGGACATTTAGAGGGTGTTGACGCCTGGATATAGCGTCGCCACCGAGATGGTGTTGTGGGCGCCTATTCATTGCTCGCCACCACTCCAACTTCTGTGTGCATGCACATGACAGCGAAAAGCACGGCAGAAAGCTCGGGCGAGTGCACAATCTAGCCAAATCAGAGTACTTCAGAAATTTCCACTCATTGTGCTCATATTTCAAATCGAACGGTTATCGGCTATTGCTATTTCGCCCTGAGTTGCCAATGACGAGCCGTAGCGGTGTTCGCTTCCCAATTTGGTGACCTTTGTTCGCAAAATGGGAATGTCCGAATTTGGTATACCCCCCATCATCGTCGACAATCATCCATGTTCAGGGTCTATTTCACCAGGTGTTCGCATGCGCTTGCGACATGCATGTTCGCGTACATGTCGGTTTTTGAAATTTGTCGTCGAGTGCCTGGGCTTACTCCTAGGTTGTTTTTGAAAAAGTGTCAGAAATACAGCGCCCCATGATGCAAATTTTTCTGTGGGCGCTTATCTTGAGCTGACAGAAAACTGAGAGAATACCTCGAGAACATTGGTTAACTCCCTGCCGCGATTTAATTAAAGGTTCGCTGTGAATAGGTGATATGAGTGAAATACGACAAGTCACCGGCAGATTGAGGTCAACCCTCTCTACTCTTCATGTCTTCACAAAGCACACACGTGTAGATAGGTCAACACACCCGGCTCCTGTCAAGCCCTTCAGCGTTCGGAACACTTACAGCCAGACAACAGCGGAGTTCACTCCAGTCTTAACCGGTAGGCGAATATGATATCAGATAAATTAACCGACGCAAATTGAGACCCTGTACATACCGCCCAACCATCGGATTCATTGGCGAACAGCGATGGTAGTGAGGATGCCTTTGTACTCTTTTCGTCATTAAAGTCGAGAGTATTACACGGTGGAGTTGTCCGATGCTGGTTCTCGGAAATGTAAGTTGGATGGAACGTCGGTAGGCCTTTTGCATATCCCGAGCAATGCCTTTGAGTTTCAGGATACTTTTTCGAGCGATGGATGGCAGGGCGACTTCGAAACTCTTGTTCAGTGCTCCAGATCTCGGGCATCATATCAAGCTTTTCCCCTGAAAACAAATCCATTTTTCAGAGCCCTGATGGTGGAGATCCGTCGTACGGAGTGGAGAGGTCGACAGATGGTTTAATTGATTCAATCCTCTTTTGTATACACAGATAAGGGGATGTTTTGGGAGTTAGGAACATAAATAATTGTAAAATACATCATACATTCATCCGGCCTGCCCACACGCGACGCCTTCACGGGGTGGGGGGAAATTGGGTATCATTTTGCGTTCCTTTACATCAGCGCTCCCTTCGTTTGTTCGCGCACACTTTTGAGGAATTGGATGAGGTCCGTCCCTCCTGTCCCCTTCAGAGGCAATTTATTGGTGCCCACGCTTTGATCGGTCGACGCAGGTTGGCGACTATGGCGAGCAGGTCCAATTATATACAGCGCCACGATAATCATATGCGCATCGCGGAATTCCTTGAGCGCTATGACAGCAGCGTTGTACGCCTCGAGCAACGCCACCCCGTTTTCTTTGTCGGATTCCGATGTCGAAGTAGAGAAGACGAAATCACGGAGCGGACGCGGGTTATTAGAGAGGTGATTTAGGAAACCGCGATGATGTCTGGGCATGTATGACTGCATGCGCTTGAGGAACGCCGCTTTCGGCGTCTGCAACGCAGAATCCTCTAGCGTGGCGTGCCCGGTGATCTCCTTCCCGTGGGAGAACTGGGCGACTCCGAGGAAAATGTCGATCGCGTGGATGAGAGCACTTTGGCCTGCGCTGGGCCCAGAAAGCTCTGTCGGTGGAACGAGAATAGGGTCCTGCTCAATCCCCTCGAATACCCATTTTCGGCCGCTTTGCGAGTCTTCGCCACGGAACCATGGCCGTATGTCATTATAGAATACATCTGGACGACAACCGTTTTTGACATCCAGCAGCAAGACGCGGAGACGGCGGATGACAACTTCGAGTTGATGGAGATATTCTGTGATACGGCGGATAGCAATGTCATCGCCAACGAATGCTTCGTCCATGGTCGCTCTCATGAGGTCTAAAGCATCGACGCCAGCAAGCTCCATTCGCGCAGAGGTCAGGTAGAATTCGGCTTCGTCATTGGTTGAGGTGAAGGTAGTTTGACAGCGTATATTCGATTCCGTCGGTAGGGCATCTTCGTCTGTTTCACCCAGATTCCAGTTGTAGAGAACATCGTCTGAGTATGTCAACATAGGAGGAAGTTGGAGTTGGGCTGATATTTGGAGCAGTGGAATTGTGATGGAGGCTGGAATGCGGATTGGTTCGGTAGGAGGGAGAGAGTGCACATAGAAGTGCATTATCCACGCAAGAACAAGGTGTGCGCGTCGCAGAACGACTTCGGATGTTTTCATCTCTTCGATGGACAGGACGGGCGCCTAACGAAAAAGGAAACTGGGGTCAATCTACCAGCTCAAGATACCTTCAAAGGATGCTAGACGTACATCTCGAACCCGTTCCCTCCATCGTTCAGAGACCTCCTTCTCAGACTCTAGTAATCCAGCCTTTTCTCCTAGCTGCAATGGTTCTGCTATCGCAACGTCAAGGAGAGTTTCCCATGATCCCCACTTGGAAGAAAGGCGTCGAAGTGGTGTTTGGGGTGGCATAAAGCCTGTTCGTGTGTCAACGTCGAAATCATGGGCCGCAAGTGTGGTGGTATCGACTATGCCCGCAGATGGCCCGGTCTGGATATCTGGACGGGGAAGAGACAAAAAGTGACTAGAGCCCAGCTGAGCCATGGTGAAGACTACGCTAGTTGTAGGGTAGAAATGGGGGACGAGGTTAAGTGACTAATCCAAGTGGTAACTGGATTTCAAAGATTTTGCGATAAATGTTGTGATGGCGACATTTTTGGGCAGATCTTATCAGATTTCTGACTCAAACATTAACGGATCAGTTGAAAAATTCGTCATTCCCAGGGGGGTCTAGGTGCCCTACTTTCGCATTTGGGAACCCAGGGGAATCCCCTCTTTCCGGCAGTTTCCAGCTCACCCTACCCAGGGTTTTCCCCTTTGGGTGCCGTCCACCGGCGTGTAGGTACGCGTCGCGCGCCTACAGACGCTCATCGGATTCTTCCCGCCGCAACACCTGCGCTGAAATACTTCGTAGTCAAAAGTAGTTAAGTATTAATATAGATGTATATACATTAAATAGAACCTTCTTTTAAAAATAATTTCTAAGCTATAAGATCTGCGGTATGTAGTTCTAACCTTCCAAGCAGTCAAGCCTGAGGCAGCGCTCGCCCCCGATTTCGAAAATCAACGCCTGGCACATATTCCCGTCAAGCTCGCAATTGGGATAGAGGCGAAAAAAAGTGTGATTGTCAAATACAAT
>MU155141.1:0-300193 GCA_015484465.1 Pholiota conissans
GGGGGTAGGGCCCGCCGTTGATGGGGTAGGGGGGGTTCATGATGTAGGGGGGCGCGTAGGACTGGAAGACGGTAGGACGGGGCGGGGGCGCGGAGGCGGGCGGGGCGGGGGTTTGTGCTGGGGGGCGGGCGGGTGAGCATGGGGCGGGTGCGGGGTGGATTGAACTCACGTTGTTGGGCGTCGGCGCGCTTCCTCTGCCGGGGTCTCCTGGTCGCGGTGGAGGTCGGCTTCGACGGCTGGGCTGGCGGCAGCGGCTGGGGCGGCACTGGCGGCTGGTGGGGAGGGCTGGGTTCGGCGGGGGGAGTCGCCATATTGCTGTCCGGGGTTATATGCAAAAATCTGTTTGCGTTTGCGTTGTCTCGCCGATGTGACCAGCTCCTCTTCCGAACCGTAAACCTGCTTAGTCAAGTCAGTCACTGTCTCGCAGCCCCCCTGCACCCTCCCCCACAAACAGTCCGCTCACCAGTAGCTGTCCTCAATGCGGCTTCTAGTCGTTACTCACCGTAGGCGTTGCCGACACCCCAGGGACAGGTTTGTGTGTTGATGCCGTCCCACCCATTTCGCGCGCCGCTTCAATTATTGTCCCGCGCACCCACATGACCACCCCCGTCACACCAACGGGATCCCTTCCGTCGGCACAATAATATTTCCATCCTAGTTGCCCTCCTCCGTTTCAGTCTCCCCGCCTCTGCCCGCCCCGCCCAGTCCCCACGGTCTCGGCCTGGTCGGATACGCGCCCTCAGGGTCCCCCGCTGCCAATCACAGCCAGCCCTTGTTCACAGAATCTGCTTTCCATTTGAGGGGTCTCACCGCCTCATGACTGTGGAGCATCCCTTTTCTATCCATGCCAATCAGTCGCAAATTTTTGTTCCCATCACACCCTTCGACGAATTCCTTCCAGACTCGAGCTCGATAAAAAAAAGTGGGAGACTTGCCATAAATAAGTTTGTGTCAGCATTCACAATCTTATCCCATCCATCATCCGTCCATTCATTCGCTCATTCATCCATTCATCTAGTCTAGTCTACCCACTTGATCTGAGTAATAATGCACCCCGCCGGTAATCCAAAGTTTCACCTCGAGCGCTGGGCTGACAAGCATTTTTCGAACCTCACCGGGTTCAACTCCCCATTGACATCCACTGCACCCATCCCCATACTCCCAAAATATTCTAAGCTTTCTCCCACCAATCGCAGGCGACCAACCCCCGCCGGCGGGCCCTGAAGGTGTACACCCCAGCGAATCACATAGGATTACCAGGTTTAGTAAGCGGAGCACGTACGTACGCACCTACATCATCATCATTCGATGCCTATCTCACTTACCTTACCCAAGCTACTTGTCAGGCCCCATGTCATTCGCAGGTCACCGCAAATTCATTCTCAGTGGCGACTTAATTGACATCTGAACCACCTGATGGAAAGGACGAACGAACGATGGAACCTCCAGAAATGAACACGAAAAGCGCAACAGTTTCACCTCAAACATCCAACTTGAAGTCCCCAACACTAATTAATCATCCACCTAGGGAAAAAAAACCACGATTCACAAGGACCTGCCTACATCCATGCCCAAATAACCTTCTTTCATCACAATCGGTGTCGAGAATAACATAAACGCCTTATGTCACTTCCCCAAACGCCGCCTAAAGGGCTTTCTAGTCAACTTACCAATTCCGTCACAAGTGTATATTGTCAATCAAGTATTGTATCCGCTCTACAGCTCCCGACACCTTCGGACAAACTTCTCTCGGATACTCGAGAGCAATAATGGCAGATATTCCAGGCAACTTTCTAACCTACCCGCACTCTTGTCTTCGAGTTCACCTTTCACATATCCCCGGACTCCCCACCTATTTCCCAACCCCACCACGAGTCTCCCACTTCCCAAGCTCACTAAAACGCCCCGGCGCTACAGCCCTCGAGAAACCGTCTCACAAATAACCTCACCCGTGAGTCCGATTCCCACTACCATTTCCACGTAGTTAATTGTTCCAAAAGCATCCAAGTCGAGAATGTTGAGTGTTTCTCCATCATAACAACCCCCGCAATAAATCCATACGCTCTAATTATATTCGCGCCTCCCCGCACACAACCCACAGGTATATAGTAACTAAACTAATGCTAGCTGGTATATCATCAACAAAAATAAACCCCTCCAAGCCCGAGGAATAGAGGTAGCCGAGCAAGCTGACCGACGTACGGAAGAAATTGGGGTGTAAGCACGAAGGGTGCACCACGAAAGATACGCGCTAGTAGCTACCCCAGCCTAAACGGTATGTATGCAGTAGTAGTAGTAAAAAGTAGTAGCTCGCTACCAATCGACCAAATCTATGTATGGAATGAATCGTTTGTTAGGAATAATAAAAATAACGCAAAAGGAACCCGCGAAGATGTTATGCCAAATGTGAAATCAAGGAAATAGAAATGAAATGATGATGATGGTGGCAAATTGGCTAAGGAATAAATGAGATCAAACGACTTCGTGAAAAAAAAAAGCTAGCAACGTAAAAAAAGAAAAGGGGAACTAGAAGATGACGTAGAAGTCAGGAAAAACCTGGCGCACACAACGCGCAAGAGACTCAAGTGCGAGATAGACCTAAGAGCACACTGCGACCCTTCGATCTGGCGTTCTTCCAGTCGTCGAAGAGATAAAGCAGAGCAAAACGGCAGTCCAACCGATCTCCGCCCCATCAACGCGTCATATGCCAAACGCTTGCATCTCATCCGGTTACCCACCACAGCCCAACGCGAAATCTTCCCGCCAACCTCCTACCCTGATAGCCGCTGCAAACGCGACCACGACGCGAAGCACCATGCCCCGTAAAGGAAAAACCATCGCGCCACTAGCCTCGCACCCTAATCCTGCTCGTGCTCACGCCGCTCCGCCTCCCACTCACCCGCACTCTCATGCCCCACACTAGCACTGCGGGGCTCCTGCTCATGTTCATGCTCGCCATCCGTCCCTACACTAAAGACGCGTGCATTCACCATACGTGCACGAGTCTCCAGCATCCCAGGGTTCACCTCGCGGTTGTCCGTCGTCACCACCGACCTGGCGTCAACCCACGAATACCCCTTCGGGCGACACAGTACAGCGAGCAGGTTGCGCCGCCAGCCACCATGCGAGAAAGGGTTCGGGGGTGGAGGGCCCGGGACGAGTGTTTTGTGCGCTTGGTTTCGGATCTGATAAGTGATAAGGTTAGATAAATTATAGTGCGAGCGAGCGGGGATAGAAAGAATCATTCAAAGGAAGTCAAAAAAACGCAGTTTAGCCCTTGTGTTACACGTTCACTAATCAAACGGGGAATTGAATGCAAGAAGACAAGAAAAAACCACGCATGGGCAAGAATAGAACGGACAGAAGCAAAGATAGACAAGCAACGAAACTGTGAGGGAAAGAAATGAGGAGGGAAGCAAGGTACAATGGCCCGGGTGTACTTCCGGTCGTTTGGCAGATAATGACAGATCGGAGGAGCGAGGGGAAGGGTAAGGAAGTTACCAGTCGCATGCCTAATAATATCTTCCCCATCTATACCCCAAAACATACGGTGGGGAAGGGAAGAAACCGAATTCAAAGTAGCAGACAAAGTAGAAAATTTTCACTGCGATGAAACTAGAGCTCACCTGTTCGATGGTAGTCACATTAAGGAGCAGCAGCTGTATTCAAGCAAAGAATACATGTTAGTAAATTGTCTCCATAAGGATAGAGGGGTTGATAATGATATTCGGGCATCCACGAAAGAGAGAACGCGAGGATCAGTGGGATTTGGGATGGACACAGGGATGGATACCAATATAGTATGACGTGTCTTTTCTTTCGCCGTTATGCAGAAAGGAAACCCACCCAGAAAAAAAAAAGGATAGAAAACACTCACCCGCATATGATATGACAACAGCGCCCCAACCGGCCATATCACACTGATCGACATGCAGAACACAACTGCGCTGCCAGCGCCTTTGTTAAGAGCATGTCGGAAATCCACATGTTCTCTCCGCGTCAGAAGATACAGATGCAGGGCAGAAGTCACAATGATGAGTATAAGTGTTATTGTCTGTAAGAAAAAACGTAAAGATAGAATCATAAACGGAACACAAGGCAGATGAGTATCCAGATGTGTACGTTTTGATAGGATGAGAATACAAAGGCATCAGATTATCAGATATGGTTAAGGGTTCCAAGGGATGAGAAGTACTTACGGCTGACAGGAGCAGAGCAATGAATGTGGTATAATTTCGACGACCAATGCAATTATTCACCCATTGACAGTGGTGGTCACATCCATCGACGCAATTATCACACTGTGGACGTATTATTCCTAAACAATGTCCCTGCAACAAGTGATAACGACATACCATCTTGCAATGACTTGACCGGGGAGGACGGTAAGTTCTACACGTTGGACAGTACTTCACACGAACACTGCCATTCTTTCAGCATGAGTCAACGATATCCAGGACAGTTCACTCACACATCCGTTCGAACCTTCAAATCACGAGGCATGGGTGCACGATTACTGCCATCAGAAGGGGAAGTTGCTGGGTAGGGAGGGTCGGGATCCAAATTGCGCGGAAGTATGCCTGGATCAGTTGTTGCCTTTTCCCGATTCAATTCAGCTCCATTGACAGCCAAGAGAATAAATAACGAACGCACCGTTGCGAGCATCGTGGAAATTATGATTAGTGCGAGATATGCACCTATCGCTGCCACCGCCGGACTTTCATTATGCCACCACCAGACTGCTGTTGTGCCAAACCATACACCGGCAATAACGAACACCAGCCCGAGAGAAGCAATAAATGCCCATGGCTGGTCCCCGCCGAGTATCATCCTTCCGTTGCAAGCAAAACTATTTCTTGAGGGAAGTATCTGGTATCTGAGGACAGGTTGTCCAGTCTGAGGGTCGACTACAGGTATTGCAGAAAGGGGAGGGCGACGTCGCGGAGGGGTTGGGATGAATGAAGGATCGGGTGAGGGTGAAGGTGCAGAATGAAGTTCAGAATCAGGCGGACCGGTGTAATGGTGCTTGTAGTTCGTCGGCGAGTATCCATTTTCCTCGTCGCTAAGTTTGTTCTCAAAATTGAGATCGGGACCACCATCGGCGACGCGCGTGCTGTTCGATTTGCGCATCGAGTCGAAGCTGATTCCACGACTGATACTCAGCACACGATCAAGACTATTCCTTACCATTCGGGAAGCAGGTGAGAGTGGGGTCGAATTAGAGGCTGTCATTGACGGTCTTGAAGGGGGAAGCCCATGAGGGCCGGGTAAAAGTGGCTCACGACTTTGTTTAATTCTCTTCAGCGTCATGAGCTGCTGCTCCTGCTCGCTCTCATTGCCGCCCGCTATACTCTCCGCAATATGATGATCATCCGAATCGTAGTGGTTTCCTAAAGGCGCGAGTTGAAAATGATCGTCTGGAGGTACATTCATAGACTCAGGGGAGCTCGCTCGGGAATAATGGGTCTGGTAGGTGGGCCTCGAGGGACGAAAAAACGCGGCTGATGGCTGTATGCCGCCTGCATGTGTCGACCGATGGATGGCGGGTGGCGAAAGAGGGAGAGCAAGCGTAGTTGGAGCAGTTGCTGGATGTCCTTGATAGGTTTCCGGCGGTCTTGAAGCGACTGGAAAAGCACGGGGACTGCTGGGTCCAGGAGACCCTGGTGTGACCGATGGTGTTCGAGGGGTCATGGGAGCAGTGAGGCCGCTGGGAAGAGGAAGCTGAATGGATCCAAGAGAGTTTCTGTTGGCATTTTGACTGAGAGATTGCTGAACAGAAGAAGAGAAGGTCAAGGAGTGTGGTGGCGCCGACATTACAGCAACTTGAAGGGAGTGGTCGAGACGTCGTACCGCAGAGTCGGAATACGAGGAGGCTGAGACAGAACCTGTCGTTCTACAAAGCACTAAATGGCGGTGGACCGGGCGATGGTTGCACCGCTGGCCTTTACGTTGGCAAAGACGCCTTGAATGTGGTGAAAAAGGTGAAAGCACTAACATCATGCACAGCGCCAACGCGTCCAACTAATTTCCCACGTTTGCGTCCCCGACCCCAAGCCTGCATACATAGCACAAGGACTATTTCTTACGACGAAATGGATAAAGACTATGGACGTATTCCACTTGTGCAATAAGGCTAATCTCGGCGACTCGAGATTCAAAAGAGGGGACGAGTCAATTACTACTCTTCGTAAGATACGCCTTCAAAGTGCATACGAAATGCGTAGGTGGACAGTTATGGGCATCAACGACATGAAGTCCTTGATATCCCCACACAACATCGAATTGTGATCATGAACGGAGACACGTCCACCCTATGAAGGTGATCATCGTCCACCAAGAACCCCCAATTAAAAGGTTCCATTTGAAATCTGGCTGAAATTTTGAGAAACGAGCACCTCGGAAAATGGGGTTTGAATGACGCACCAAATCAAAAGATACCCGAATCTAGCAGCATATGTCAGTTACTTTTGGCTACTAGAGGAGCGACACGACCGCCGATACTATTCCATGTTCGAAGCATGCCGATACGGTCGATCTGGCCCTTTGCGGGCTTTTTTCCATTAATTGTAGCTTCATTCAAATCCAATTGCCAAACACCCATCCCAGTGACTTTGATAAGAAGTCTCGACGGTGCTTGTCCGGAAATAATAGAACATTTCTCCACAGGGAGGGCAATACCAAACCCTTTCGTATGGCTTGCTGTCTGGAGGTAGAGTGTTCCTGGACGTTTTGCACCAGTACCACCCCTGGAAAAAGTGAGAGCTCGAAGGACACGCGACCTGGACGCTAGGATCGCAGCACCGAACATGGCACCCGAAAGTACGAACATCCCAGAAAAGATGGTCTTTTTCCACACAGGTTGCAGCTGCAGATGCTCTGCAAGGTGCTGCGGTACGGTTTCGGCCTCCACACACTGTTCGGCAGGTTGAGATTGATCTTGTGGCACAGGTTTGCTGGGATGCGATGCTCCCGAAATATTCCAGGTATACTCAATGATTGAAGTGCTGTACGACGCGAATCAGAAGAGCAAAGCAGAAAGACGCGAAATCACACACGAACACCATCATTACATCCAAAGCAACTATTACATGAGCCCACTTTGCCCATAGAGGAGGCGACTTCTCGTATATGACGGTTACTGCGCTTGGGGCATCGGGGCGAACGGGTGGTATGGGCACCCATTTCAACGTTCTTGAACCACGGATGAGGCCAACGACTTCGGCTATACGTTGACGAAATGCCATGGGCTATTGCATGGGATTCTGTTTGCGATCCGAAAGCTTTGAATAGCGCAAGCGCGTCGGTGGAAGAGTAAAGGAGGAAACAAAATTCGCTTCGGCAAACATTGACAATGCGAGGTGTCCTGCCGTCACATGTGACTCAACCTAAAGGATGCAAGTTGGACGAAACTGTCAAAATCCACGCCGCGCTCCGTTTCCGGCCTTCGCACGATTCGGGACTTGGGGTACGAGCAGTATCGTCAATACAACTTGTGTATGAACACACTCAGTTGAACGAGACTTGCTTATAGACCTCTCAAATTCCATTTTACACAATTATCTCTGCTTGTCATGCAGGAATTTTTTTCAAGAATTTTTTTGTTGATCGCCTTGGCACTTCCTCATCACAATTGTTGCCGGCGCCTATTTTCTAAACGCCCAAAATACGTCTAAACACTTGCAAAAATCAGTTCATATAGTATCAGAGCATTTATTTATTCAGAGAAAATTTATAAAGACAAATAATGAACCATAGAATGGCTAGTGCAGAACACACTTCACTAAACGATTCGTTTCCGATTACTTCTCGACAGTCGCGAACGTTACGGTCGAGTCCATTAAGAGTGTTGAACCCTAGATCAAATTTAAAATCTCGCATTATACACAATTTATCTTACGGATTACTCACTGGACAAACCAACGGCCGTCGTCCGCTACACAGAGTCCACCGTGAGCATTCTGAGTGGCCTGGCAGTTAGGAGCAATGAAGTCAACAAGGGAAGCCTACAATAATCAGGTTCAGCTAATATTCTTGTCTAAAAAGTGGTGAAATCTCTTACAAAGTCAGTGCGGCAATAGGTCAAGGATGTGGTCGCTTGGTTCAAGAAGAAAGTGGTGCAGCTCGCAAACGAGAGGGAGAGCGTGTTGTTGGCCTACAGAATAGTTAGACTAATAGATTCGTAGATATCATGAGACCACATACGCCTGTGGTAACAGTGAACACGGGGGCTATGTTCTGGCTGTCGAAGCGGAGCGCGTCCGCGATGATATGGCAATCATTGGGGTCCGGACCTCCACCAGAGGGGGTGAAGCAATGAGTGGTGCCTATATAGTTTATTTAAATCTAGAAGCTTTCGTAGAAGGAGAATTTACTGACAAGTTGCGCCACAAACACTGGGAGACTGGCGTGCTTGGAGCAAAGCACCCTTCTCGGCAGCTTCCGACGCGTTGAGCGCGTCGCAGGTGATGGTCTCCAATTTGACATTCTTGTCCTTTCCAATGAACTGGGTGGAAGTAACGACTTTGTTACCCTGGCATATGTCCTCTAATTGCAGCTCGTTAGCCTTGATCAGAAGAATTAAAGGACAGGGAACCCACCGACGACGACAGGGTTCCCTGTAACGAGGCCAATCAGAGCGAGGGGGAAGACAAGAGAGAGGAATAACATTTTGAAGTTGCTAGATGTCCAGTAGGCCAGTAGCTGCAGATACTCGACGCGATGCCTGGCTTTTAAGATGTTTAATGGTATGCGGGATGCATGTGCGTGAGGCAAAGAAATCACACACTTCGAACAGAACAGAAGTAAATTCAGCTTGTCAGCGTAATGGTATAAAAAGTTCCGCATCGGAGCACATGAAAGTAAGTCCGACGAGCTTGGAAGCAAGAATTAGATACAACTCAATAATATCGAATACAATGCGCCATCAACTTGTACCACCTATTCCCCTTCGTGCTTTGTCTTCGTACTTGTACTCGACACGAGCCTGCGGCTCATCTCTATGGTTTTACAAGCAGATTCTCCAGAATGCTCATACATTTCAGTAAAGCGAACGGTTTGCGTGACACTGATCCTAACCACTTTCGCACAAAGAATGCGGTGACTTCATCCCGAAATGAAGGCTATTTTAAAGTAACAATACACATGACTATCCGCGCGCCATGTGAAGGCGTTGGTTCTCCACCGAGAACGGATTGTTCCAGAGCTGGATGGACGAATATCCCTAGACAACCCTTGTCATCGCCTATTCTTGATTATGATCATAATCAAAATGGCGATGAAATAGATGTTCCATTTGATGGAATCGTTCTCCAAAGGATTCGATTATCCTTTGGATAGTTTCCCGCTACACACCTAGCTAGAATACTGGCCGTTTGAGCATCCAAAGCAGGCAGAAAGCACGCGTGCTACAAGTCGTTCAGGTTGAAGCTCGATGAGGTCCGAGAGCAACATACCGTGACTCGATGGCACGCAAAGCTAAATTATTCTAAGTCCAACTTCGGAGTCCACCGTGATTGGTGCTGATTGCAATGACTTTATGTGTGCGGTAGGTCAAACTCTTCAGAATGCAAGACGAGCCTAATTTGGTATCCTTCGCTAACCTTTATTAAATCCGCTTTACACATTGACAAGGACCGAGGCTTTCGAAGGACATTGGCGATCGCTCCGATTCCTTCTAATTTACATCCCGAGAAATGACCCTCAATGTATGAACGAAGACAGAAAATATTACAACTTTAGTACAAGGTAGATACAATGTCTTTATGTACACAAAATGTCCTTTGATTCGTGTCCAATGCGTTGGTACTTAGACTGCGATTACCTGCAGAGGCAATTAGGAATGTTGTACTCTGCAGCAAACAATTTCATTAGCGCCAAATAATCAGAAATTATACAAAATGACTTACTGGACGAACCAACGACCATCGTTGGCTACACACAATCCGCCGTGCGCGTTTTGTGTGGCTTGACAATTTGGAGCAAGCCAGTCAACCAATGCAGCCTGAAATTTCACGATAAATCGATTGAACTTGTAGCAAGTAATGAATCAACTTGCGAAGTCTGTGCGGCAGTAATTCAATGGAGTTGAAGCTTGGTTCAAGAAAAATGTTGTGCAGGAGGAATAAGTTAGCGAGAGGATGTTCGCCGACTAAAAAATGAATTCATTAGGCTGTATCTTGAAGGGAGAGGGCGACGACTTACTCCGTTGGAAACAGTGAAAATCTGGCCGATGTTCTGACTGTCGAAGCGCAATGCATTTGCAATTACATGGCACTCATTTGGGTCTGGTCCTCCTCCAGATGGAGTGAAGCAATGTGTTGCACCTATATATTCAAGGTTAAATAAATCTATTCCACTTTATGAAATTAAGTGGAATACTTACAATTTGCGCCACACACGTTAGGAGTTTGCCGAGCCTGGAGCAATGCACCGTTTTCAATGGCTTTAGAGGTGCTCAATGCATCACAGGTTATGAGTTCGAGCTTGACATCCTTATTTTGACCTATATATTGAGTCGAGACGACAGTTTTGCTGCCTTGACAGAGGTCCCCTGTAAGCCATAAATCTATCAGAACGTCTTCGAGACTATGGTATAATGGTTGAGTACGCACCAGGGGCAACGGGACTGGCGGCAACCAGGGAGAGCAATAGTACGACAGGTAGGAATAGCATTGATGATCTTCGATGAAGGTACTGGAGTAGACACTACAAGAACGATGCTCATTTATACCTCTCCAGAGACTTCTAGATTTCTAAATGATTAACATCTCCGCTCTCCGATGGAGCTGGAAGACTTACACGAGGAAAGAACGGTCCAATATTGTTGACGAACGGCGAACTATGAGGGATTGTATAAGAATAGATGATTCTGGCCCTAACACCGTTCCACGTCCGGATAACCGCGTTGCACTTCTTTTTATAACACTGACATCACATGTTGCCGCTGGTGGTCAGCGGTGACGAATTGGATTGCAAGAACGCGCACTCACCACCTTGCGCAACCCAAACACGACTCTGATCATGAGATATTGTTTAACCAAACCCGAAGTAAGAATCCAGATGATGTTTGGAGAGGCGGTCAAATGTAACCGTTGTAGGGGTTAAGTGGCAGGTATATTGATCGGTAATGTGCCTCGGCGGCCCCATCGATATCGAGAAACTTGGCTCTTTAGATCCCGGAGGCTGGAATACCATGGATTGCACTAGCGCTGTAATTTCAGCGCTGTTAATTTCTATGGTCCGGTGCACGTTCATATTTTTGTACAAATCTGAGATTGCTCCCAATCATCAATGTGTGCGCTTGGACACCGGGCCCCATCGTAGCTCGCGTCAATCCCTCCAAGACTTGAGACATAGAGAATATGCATTATATGTGGGCCCGGATGGTGGAGAAGGGGCCGAATTTTTTCAAAGCTGTGCGTCCAAAAAAACCCGAGGCCCACTTTTCTTAAAATTAGAGTGATTCTAGGCCATTAAAATACTGAAAGTCGAAAATGCAACGCCTACTACATACATAATTTCTTCGTCGTGAGTTTACGTCACCACGTGATGAGAAATAAGCGCCCGTTTGACACCTTGGGCCTTGACCGGACCCATATCGGTTTTCAAGTGCGATACACTGCCACACATTTTCTCTTGCAGTGGTTGTACTTCTCAGCGAGCGACAAAAGTCGAAAAAAGCATCGTTCTACGAGTAAGGAGACCGCGTGGCCTCCGTCCGCATCTTTCTGGTTACGGGGAAATCCGGGCGAGCCTCCAACCTCCTCTGCTCCTTACCACTAACTGACTCTCGTCTGTCTTCATTCACTAGGGGAGCTTGAAAATATGAAAGTACTCGGTGGCACAGCACGCTTTGAAATACTTTGAATCGGTGATGTACACTTACTGCCGATGGAAGACCTCCCTCGAGTCGACGGCGAACCTGCTATACTTATATACATCAACTTCCTCATTAGTTTTATCTGAAGATGCAGGTCACTCTATCAAGCCAGAATCTCCTAGGCTGGCACGTACGATCATATCGACGTAGCAATTCCTTCCACGCCGTTCCCTGGACTTCTCCATTGAATTTTATGCGTCTCTCTACACACACATTTTTCGAGGGCTTGAAGGGTTATCATCGGGTTTGGATTTCGATACTGAAGATGCTCCTATCGGGCAGGCATAGACCGGAACAGTTGTCGAGGCTTTGAAGGAACGATGAGCGATGCTTTCCGGTGTCCCCGAGCAGTGTGAACAAAGAAGGGGAAGGGAAAGCTCGGGAAGGGGACCTTTCCAACGCATCCATATCTTAGGTTCAAGGAGAAAGTATTATTCATACATATCATAATTCATATGCTTGGGTTGTCGTATAGTACAAATGCTTTTAGTATCTACAAGATGATGCGTAAAGTACAGTGCTGTCCCATGGAAACTATGCTACAAGATCCATCCCAGTCGAATCATGGTGATACAGCTGGCGGAGGCGTCGTTTTTTCTCGCATAGCAGTCAAAATCTTGGCCCATGACTCGTCGATGACATCGTATAGTGATTGTGAAGGGCCTTCGTTACTCAGAACCATCGTTTCGTCCACGACACCAAAGCCAACCGCGTTGCGATGTACATCCACAATAGTCTTCGCCTGTTTCATGACGTTGACAACACTAGAATCCCAGCCCGGCGGAAGCAGTGAAGCCTTGAGGGCACGAGTGTCCTTCGTGTAGAGGTAATGGTGGAGTATAGGGAATGTCCAGGCGGCGGGAACGACCAGTTGGACAACGGGTAACGTTATCGTGGCAGCTTTGTTGCCTTCTTCTGATGCAGCCGCAGATGGGGGAAGGGGGATGAACGAGGAGCAGGATGCGGCGAAGACGAGCTCGTGGATGGGATACAACGTGTACTGGATGCGGTTTACACCGTTTGCCTGTCGTATGGTGGTTGGGATGGCGAGCAGATGGGTCGGGCAGACTGCCCGCTTGAAGACAAAGTCGTTTATGGGCACGGTGACCTCTTTGGGAAGAGGAACAGTTGGGAGTAACGAGAAATCGGCGCTATGTAGGCCGGCCACGAGTCTGGAGAGAGGGAAGAACAATGAGAAAAGCTGACTTCGCAGGATCAATCAATGGTGGTACTCACGAACTGGATTCAGCCAGCAACTGCTCGCGCACAATGCGAACAGGTACATCCTTGTACGCTGGAGCGACGGCCTCAATTGCCTCGGAGCTGATCGTCTTGATATTGGGCCGTTCGAGGTGGGCAGGAAAACGGGCGATGGAACGGGACATTCCTGCCTTGACTTTAGCCTGTCTTGCGAAGTGTTGAGGAGTGATTTGCAAATGGTTTTGTATGAGGGTCGACGAAGTTCGTCGAGGTCGTTGAGGAGATGGAGGTGAGCAGCAAGACGTTGGCAACGGCGCGGGGGTGACGCGGGTATTGTGATTTCTGTGATAGACAGTCATGGCGATCGAAAATATTCAAGGCAAGTGTCGAAAGGCTGTTGGGGGACTTCGCTTTGGAGGAGCTGGTGTCCATCTTTGGAGCACAAAGCATGGTTTATATATTCGCGAGAGACAATGTGCACAAGCGCTTGAGTTCAATCCATCTCGAACTGGATTGGTCGCATACGTAAAGTTTGCCTTTTTAGGCAGTTGTTCGGGCCCAGTAGGGCATCACGGCATCCTCTCCATCTCTTATTTCCTTTTTCAATCATCTTTATGGCGCTTGATTGCTCCGATTGAGTCGCCAGGGAACCATTGGCGTGGGAGCCCAGGAATAATTGCGACACCAATCCATTGTTGCGATCAATGTGGAGTGCAATCAGGCATGGGAGAAATTGTAGGATTGGTGTTGATAACCACTCAGGTTTATTGACTCTACTCAGAATTCCAGAGAGCTCCATTAATGGAAGGTTTAAGTTGCGTCCTCCAAGTAGGCTATTCGATTTTCATCTTCACAAAGCAGTATGCGCTGAATTTACTTCGATTTGATTGGAATCCGACGTGAAACCGTAAATGTTTCCCCCTTCAAAGTTATTTTCTCGTTGGATTTTCTTTGCGTTAGGCTCTCGCAGGAGTTCCATAAGTAATTCCATTGTTGTGCGAACAATAATCGCGCTTCGGGGTCGACGTTATACTAGAAATCGCAACATTGACTCGAGAAATGCGCTATTCAGCGCAGTGAAGTGCTAGAAATGTTCCCATTGAAGCCACATTCACCGAATTTCAACTCGTTGCATGGATGGCTGCGAAGCGTTCAACACCGACTCATGCCAAACCAATGTTGGCGGGAACATGATGCAAACACGATGCGGCGCGAGCTTTCCAGGCGCAAGTGACTTGGAAAGACTATGCTGATTCCAAGTTTCCGGCAAAGGGTGGTAGGGAAAAGTGACTCGTTCACGCTTAGAAGACAAAAAGACCTTGACCAGATCTTAAAGTTGCTTAGTCCAACGTGGCAAGGGCCCAAGATTGTGATGAACGCCGACAACTTACACTTCGGCGTTGACAAAGCCCAGCAGGATACTTGTGACAGAGTCTATGGGGATAATAAAAAACCAGCTGTCTACATCGGATGGTCAAAAGGTGTGTTGGACGCAACCCGCAGATGAATCATGGCGTTTAGATGCTTACGTCCTTTGCGCCCAAATGAGCTTTACGGGGCGCCAGTCGTGAACCTGCATAGATCGAGGTTCATCGAAAGCAACATCTAGGTGTTTGACGACGTATTCGGCCAAAGGCGGCCATTCTGCTGTGGGAAACGATCAAAGGAACTTGCGTCCTTGCGACGAAGGATAGTGGCTTGACCATTGGAAGCAATTTCAGGAGGACAGCATTGAAGGGTCGAAGACGGATAACATGAATAGAAGCGTAGGTGAACTGGCTCGTCAGAAATGCGAAGGGAGGCCGGAAGGGGCGTGAATTTAAATCCGACTGATGCAGCGATGCAGGGTAATCAGGAAAGATGAGGTTCCAATGACGTATATAGAGGTGTTCTGTATGCCTTGACGTGAGCGTATATACTCGACGCCATTTTCTAGCCTCGAGTGTATGCGTGCGCACTGCGCGTCGGGGCCCAAAACGTTGAGCAAACTCAGCAAAGTCAGGTTGACGTAAAGTACAAGCAGGGCACGTGATAATGTTACTTAGGGCAGGTTCTTTCCACCTGGTCATGATCAGTGATACTAGATAATAATAATATCGTCAGTTCTTCGTCAGACGACAACTACCTGGTCTTCTAAAGTTTGCTGTTGTGATTATATTCGAAGATCGTGACCTGCTGGCTGTCTACCGTCAACTCTCTTTACATAAAGAAGCCCGACGTTGCAATAGATGTCATATGCATCTGCTGTTGCCCGACGTTCGCCCGCTCACCGGCGACGCGCTCACGTTGGGCTGGAGGGATTGCTGTCTACTGTTCAACGTTAACGTTCAACTTTCATGGCCTTGTGCTAGATCCTGTTCTCCTGAACATGCCTCTTTTTTGTAAATTGGTTTGGGGCGCTACGCTCTATTCCTTTCGAACGTCTGCGCATCTAGTAAAGAAAACAATATTTCTCCCAATCCCTTGGTCGCACTCGGTCACACTCGGCATGGTTTGTTGCTATCTCTCGATGGGTGAATACTCGGTGCACATTTTCTCTGTTTACTGTATCTTCTGTACGTTGGATGGATCCCCACCCTTGTCGTGGTGTTGCCATGATCCATCATGATTTGTTTTCAGACAGAGTCTAGACCCAGCCAGCGAGCCTTTCTTCACAGGAACACAATCCTCAAGTTTCACCGACCGTCGAGGGCAAGTAAATGGAGTCCTTATTGCCTCCTTGGACCTTAATGTTTCCGAAGCCACAACCCCAAGAGGGATGAATTTGCTCCAGGTCTGTGAGATAAGTTTGTAGGATTTATTTCCCTTCGTTTCTCTCCGATTTCGCCGCCAGAATGCTGTCCTAACTTTGATTGTTTGTAGTCTGTCATACCATTCTCCTTGATTGATGTTTTGTAGCTGTATAAGGGTCGAATATGTTTCCTACAAATCAAAGATATTCCTCTTGTATTCTGTATTCCTCATAGACCCAATCACAAGGCCATAGTTCAGAGCCAATGAGCGTCGATTGATGGAGTTTTGAATGTTCGTTGCGAATGGATCCCCACGTGCCGTGCATGGCCGTGTTGCCATTCGACGATGATTTCGGGTTGGCTACATAGAATTATGGATTCCATGTAGTTAGGCTCCGAGCTATATATTTTCTGTCCACCGTAATGTCTGCCTTTTGATTCACTTCCAGCTTACCCATCGCTTTTATTTTCCGCTTTCATACGCCCTTGCTTGACTCATGCTGCAAAGCAACCCTGCATTGCTTGCTGACGAAGGCTTTATAGACGGAGAGGCCTTGCATCTTGCTGCATCTTCCATCCAGATGACCGACGCCGATGAGCTAATACTCTCTGGCATGGGCTCGGTACGAGACACGGAAGGTGAGCTGGAGCGTTTCGCGTTGAGGTACTCCTTCACTGACCCTTTGTGCAATGTAGAATTGGCGTACAAACTTCTGGCGTCTTTGCCCCGCTCGCGATTGGCGACCATTCAAAGACGTATAGCACCGCTGCTGCAGTTCGACGTTGTTGGGGTACGTCTTTTCGTTGAACGTTGGTTCCATGCACACCTTGCACACCGCTAACGGTGAGCTCAACTTGCAGTCTCTTCCAACAGAGGTAGCATTGCAGATATTTTCATATCTTCCATTCCAAACTCTTCTCGTATGCGGACTCATAAGCAGACGATGGCAATCCCTTGCAAACGATCAATCATTGTGGAAGATCCTTTGCCAAGCAAGAGGGTGGAAATGGCAGCACGCGCCACGCGCATTCCCTCCCAACGCCCTACCACCACCCCGCGGCAACGACTGGGGCGACTCTGACGACGAGGGTATGGGAGATTCCGATGAAGACGATGACAATGAATCCACCGGCGGCGTTGATGACACTCTTGATAGCGTGGAGGCGGCCAAAGCAGAATTAACTCTGATGCACGCTGAGCTGGATTCGGGGTTCGCGTCGATGTCGATGTCGCCAAGCCATACGAGCATTATGCCTATTTTGGCCAATACAAAGGAAGCCTCGTCGTCAACATCCCGGTATGCGGGTAGGAGCCGCTATTTTTCGGCGCCCTCTATCTTGAAATCGATACAGGACGCGTATGCGCCCAAACCGGACTACAAACTCCTGCACCAGACACATATCAAGATTAGGAATAGGATTTTGTCCTCTTCCTACCGCTTCTCGGCTTTGCAGACACGGGGAGCACCTTCAAACGCGCATACAAATACGATTTACTGCTTGCAGTTGTACACGTATCCAGAGACAGGAAAGCAAGTCCTATTCACCGGCTCGCGAGACAAGACGATTCGAGAATGGAACCTCAGCACGTCGACAGTGGAGAGAGTCATCGCGAATGTGCATAACAGCTCGATATTGAGTATATGTGTGCACAATGGGTACCTCGCTAGTGCGGGTAGCGACAGACGAGTCGCGGTGTGGAATTTGGAAACAGACAAGCTGGTCAAAGTATTGTGCGACCATGAAGACAGCGTCCTTTGTGTTCGCTTTGATGATCGGCGGCTGGTTTCATGCTCAAAGGGTGAGCCTCATTTTTTTGTTAAATCTTTGCATTTTTCGATACATATATTCTGTAGATCGTACTGTTCGGGTTTATTCTTTCCCAGACCTCGAATTCCAGTTCGTACTAGGTGCCCACAGAGCTGCCGTGAACGCTGTCTCTATCTCAGAGTCGTGCATTGTTTCCGCGTCGGGGGATCGTTCGGTTAGACTTTGGGATGCGGAGACTGGCAAATTACTTCGAACCTTCGACAATCACCATACGCGAGGGTGAGTCTGCTAATTATATATCTTTTCCCTCTTGCTAACTTATTCAACTTCAGCATTGCGTCAATTGAATTTAGCCCTCCATTTGTCTTATCTGGTTCTTCCGACAAGCATCTTCGTCTATTCGACATGACCACCTCTCAAGGCTGGTCTACATGCCCAGAATACGACGGTGCTACACCAGATAATCATGACCATCTTCCTTTCCAGCTTCCAGGTAACAGTGGTATCAACTCAACTGGACTGATCTGTCAATCCTGTGGAAGCAATAGCATCGAGACGACATCAGTGCTTCAGGCTGCAGCAGACAAAAAGGCTGGACGGTGTATGCACAACGATCTGGTTCGGACGGTCGCGTTAGGAGAAGACTTCGTGCTTAGTGGAAGTTATGATTTGACTATCAAGGTGAGCTCGGCGTTCGATGAGTGCCAGTAAATCACACGTTGATAGAATTTCTTTTCTTGCTCTTTTTCTATACCAGGTGTGGGATCGCAAGACAGGCAATTTAGTAGCGGACCTTACTGGTGGACATAACGGGCGGATATTCTGTATAGGCTTTGATTCGAAAAAGGCACGCTATATTTTCTCTTTCTCAGTGTCAAAATCTTCATATGCTGCATTGCGTTTAGATTGTGTCGTGCGGTGAAGACCAGGTACGTTTTTGTCTATAAATTATCTAGCCTGATCGATATGTTCATTTTTTTTACATTGCAGCGGATATGCATATGGGATTTCTCGCACGGAATCGATACAAGTTTCATGGCTTGAATGCCCTGCTTACGACTTCCTTCATTGCATATTTTCTCTTTGCGTGTTTGGTTCATCTCAATGCCTTTACCTTGGTTATGATCGCGGACTGTTCTTCTGTAGTTCATGCAATGTATACCCTTTCATGCTCGTTCTGACTTTCATCGCTTGAGGCGAGTTCTCATGATGCATATATATCTCATATTTCGTGCTCTTCATTCTTGCAGCTGACCATCTCTCGGACCATTGTCGGTATTTCCGGCCCACGGAATCCGTGTTGCTCTTCTCTGCTGATTGATATAGGACCATTCCCCTTTTCTCTGTAGCCCACCCTAGAAAAATTTGCTCGACTTTGTCGCCTCTATGGGATTCCTCAAAGTTGCAGGCACAAAGATTATTGACGAAGAGGGAGGTGAAGTGGTTCTTCGCGGTGCCGGGCTTGGAGGATGGATGACGTGAGTATTCGCCCTCCACCATTAACATAAGTGGAGATATCGAAGACTTAACTATCTTGCTTTAGGATGGAAAACTTTATCTCAGGTTTGCAGCAACGCGAAGACTACAACCGTTCGACGTGCAGTATGAGCTTATTTTGATTTTCCAAGGATATCCCGGATGCGAATTTCAGATTCGTGAGGCTCTTTCTGAGGCTATAGGGGAACGAAAGGCAGAATTCTTTTTCGATAAAGTGCGTACTCGAGGCTGTTGAACCAAAGCTATTTTGACACATATTGGCGACCAGTTTCTGGAATACTTCTTCGCGGAACCTGATGCAATATTCTTCAAATCACTTGGGCTCAATTGTATTAGGATCGCCGTAAATTATCGTCATTTCGAAGGTACGTCCGAAAACTTTGATCGAAGGTAATATTGTTCAATCAGTCCTTTTCAGACGATATGAACCCTCGTGTCCTTCGTGAAAATGCATTCAAGCACCTTGATCGTGCGATATCTGTATGCGCTAAACATTCAATCTACACGGTTATCGATATGCACACGGCCCCTGGAGGTCAAAGCGGAGGATGGCACGCAGACGGTGGTACTCACATTGGATATTTCTGGAAACATAAAGATTTCCAGGACAGACTCGTATGGATATGGGAACAAATTGCGCAGCACTATAAAGAAAATCCTTGGGTAGCGGGCTACAACGTTCTCAATGAACCGGCGGATCCACACCCACAGCATGACGGGCTCATGACATTCTACGGCCGTGCGTACTCCGCAATACGTACGATAGACACGAACCACATTCTCTTCTTGGATGGCAATACATTCGCGGTCGACTTCTCAAAGTTTCCGGAGGACGCGGGTCAAAGATGGACTAATACCGCCTATGCTATCCACGACTATGCCATTTATGGCTTTCCAAGCTCGCCTGAGCCTTACGATGGGACCAATACCCAACTCAAGCTTTTAAGAACTACTTACGAAAGGAAGCGCCGGTGGATGGACGACAGAGGACACTGTGTTTGGAATGGTGAATGGGGCCCGGTTTATGCACGGAAAGAGTACGATGGGGATGCAACGGATGCGATTAACGAGCGACGATACAAGGTGTTGAAGGATCAATTAGATATTTACAAAAAAGTACGTCGGCTGTTTGCTCCTCCTTCAGCTTTTTGCTCATAATTCTATCTCCTTATCAGGATCGTCTCAGTTGGTCTATATGGCTCTACAAGGATATTGGATTTCAAGGAATGGTGCATGTTTCGCGCTCCACGCCATACATGCAACTATTCAAAGATTTCTTGAAGAGAAAGCATGATCTTGCAGTCGACGCGTGGGGAAAGGACGACAAATACGTCAAGCACATCTACCAACCAATTATCGACCTCATCAAGAGCTCTGTTGTGGATGAATCCCATCTCAAGCTTTATCCGCCTTTGTGGTCGGTGGAGGAACGTGTTACACGTATCAGCAGGACCATAATGATGGCAGAGTTTATGATCAACGAATGGGCAGACAAGTTCCGCGGGTTGGATGAAGCAGGTTTAGAGGAGCTGGCGAAGAGTTTCTCATTTGAGAACTGCATCCAAAGGGAGGGATTAAACAAGGCGCTGACAGAGTATGCATCGACGTTATCCTAACTGCTATGACGTGATGTACGAAATGTACGCTGTTACTTCATTATTGTCCATTGTGTATAAGAACTGATTGTCCGATGTCAAGAAAGTTGTCTGCAAACCGTTAAACGGTGTCCGAAAAAATCCTTCCCTGCTTCCGTCCATTCGTTTGGCTGCCATAATGTCTAAGCTGCATCCGACTCGGGTTTGGCAATGTCGGTCTCGGAAGCGACGATGGTGAATACAGGACTGTAGTTTCCAGAGTCGCCGAACACTAAAATTGTTCAACAAATGAGTTCAAGGATCAAAGAGTGCATATACATTGACTTACGAGTAATGTAGTACGAGCCTGGCAAGACGTATGGAACAAGGAATGTGACATTTCCGGCGCGGAGATCGAAGTCTTTTGCAACAGTTCCGACTGCAATGGTTATTCCTGAGCCGCAGTTGCGGATGAATAGGACAGTGAAAAGATTACTCACAGTTGTGCAAATAAACTGAAGCTCCGTTGGAAATCGACTCGGGTGCATCTGACGTGTCCCTGCAGATTTTATGAATGGTTAGTCTGGCATATTTAGATATACCTGTGGCATAATTTACCAAACCACAGTTGCTTGTTGTCCAATCACCCAGACAGTCGACGCGTCGGGTTTGATAATTCGAGGAACAAAAACATCCAAAGCGGATTTCGCGACCAAGCTAAGGGGAGATGCTGAAACAACAAAGAGGAGGCAAAAGAGAGTGAGGAAAACGGAGGCAAATGAGTGAGCCATTCGTAAAGAAGGTAAGGATTTGGGAGAGGAGGTTGAAGTGTTTGATTTAGGTGGGGGTTGGAATAACGAGAACCATTTGTGGAGCTTGTTTTAAACAGCCGAATAGAAGGCACGCCATGCTGATATTTGGACAACGTTCTGAAAAGTCCTAGTTCCGTTGCTCGGAAGACAAGTTGATCATGATAAAACGCGCTAGAAGGTCGGATGTGAAGCGACCGGTAAATGCTGCCAGGGGGCATGTTTATTGCGTCGCAACAGCTGGTGTTTGATGCTTATGATAATGATTATTGAATGCTCCACACGGCAATTTCATAAAGCAGAATATGTCCAATGAAATGCGAAATAACGGACCGTGAATTAGTGTTTCGAAACATAGATAATTTGGTATTAGAAGATATGTGCAGACAATATACAGTATACAAACCGAGGAGACAAAAAAGACAGCATAGCTCTAGAGATACAGAAGTGTGTAGCAATAAGTCTGATAGATAATACGAAGCAAGAACGCTGAAGCCAAAAAAACTCATGGAGTGGCAAAACGGATCGTGAGTCCCTTCCTCTGTTTCTTCGTGGGCTGCAACTCTTCTCCAGAGAACCCTTCTTCCACGATAAATGGATTGACTTCAGTGATCGGGTCCATGACTCGGACTCGTTTGAGCGAAGGAGAAGTCATTGGAAGGGCGGGTATTTTCAACATGAGCGCTCCTGGATGCGGCTGCAGGAGCTCCAAAGGGAGGTCTACCAATGGGAATTTATTTATCCCAGTTAAAACGGGTGGGTGCGTGATGAACTTCGGATTCTAGAGGAGATGGTTTAACGCCACAAAACGGAGAAAATGGCGCCGGGAGAGGTAAGACGTACTTCGATATAGCGCTTCATCCCAGTCTCCTCCAGCAGCTTTGGAAGCTTTTCTTGAGTGTTCCTCAAGGCATTTCGACGCGCCACCATATTTTCCTCGGAGGTCTGTCGAATTGCGAGCGTTTTGACTATTCATTCTTCAGAATTTTGTAGTAAGGTTAAATGAAGAAGAACGCACCGGTTATGGGTCGCTTTTGACCAATTCGATGCGCTCGCTGTTGGTTTATTGGATATAAAGATATTTCGAAAATCTATATATAACAGGCTTTCTTACCTTGATAGCCTGACTCTCAACATCAGCCTGCCAGACTGGCTCGCAAAAAATGATTCGCGATGCCGATACCAGGTTCCTAAGAGCAACCAATTGAGGAAGGGATTCAGACCAGAGAAAGTCAGGTACATACAAGCCACGAGCGCCATGCTTGAGTTCCATTAGGAAGACACGGTATGTTTCCGACGTTTCGAAAGTCAACACCAATTGCTCTCGAACGAGAGGCTTGACCTGGAACGTGAATCGTAAAAACTTGACGTGCATGAGCTCGAGCGCTTCCGAAATGTGTGCAAGAGACAATGCAGATTCCGAAAAAATGAGGAATTTTTCAGTGACTGAATGTTGTTGAATCTTTGGAGGAAAAAATAATATGGATCAATTACGTGTGGGGATGTAAAGGCAGAATTAGAAGAACCTCGTTCATGATGTAGTTGAGCTTGCTAGAGGCAGAGGAGCCAATACGCATCTGTGCCAACAGCGAAGAAGCAACTAATCTCGATGGGCGATTGGATGATTCTGGGAGTGGCAATGGCCCTGGAATCAGCTCGCCATCTTCTTCAGCTTCCTCTCTTTCCAGCCTCGCCACTGCAGCCCCTAACTCTTTTCTCATTTCGGCCAAAGTTGCATCAGAAGAGGCTTTGGCAGTAAATTTGTCCATCGTAGAAGACAAGGATGCAGTGTCATCGACATTCTTTCCTTTATTCTTTCCTTTGCTCTTCAGCTTGCTCTGCCCCTTGCTTGGAGACATTTTGACTTCAAGTTTCTTCGTGAGTTCAGGCAAGGTTTCGTCGACAAAGACTTTGTCCGCTGTCTGAATCGTTGACGGAGTAGCATCATTGCTTTTCAGCTTGGTCTTCTTGTTTTGTCCTCTTGCCTTCCTATGCTCAGACTCCTCAAACAGTCTCCGAAATTCGAGGTCTTTCTGGACAATTTCCTGGGCATGTGCAACCATGCTGTCTTCCTTGATGAGCGGTTTTTGGACAACCATTTTATTCAGTTTCCAAAGCCGGTCGGCATGCAAAAACCCAGCCTGGTTGAGATCTGAGCCTGGTTCTTTGCCGGGTGTCCTGGTCCATGCATTGAAAATGCGCTCGTTCAGGTCATAGACACGGTATACCACATCTTCATGGTTTTGGAAGGATTTCCAAAGATGATCCTCATTTGCAATTTGGCTATTGGCAATGTAAGACAGAGATTGAGATTGATATTAGGGTGAAAACATACAGGTGCTTGAAGGCTTCTTGCAGACCCTTAATATCTTCGTCAGGCATTCCTCTTTCAATTGCCCGGCTAAGGGTGGTGTTCGCATTTTTTATAAGCTCTGGTGCATTATACAATCCAGAATCAACATGCCAGAACAGTATTCTGCAAAACATTAGCCAAAGTCGATGAGTGATATCCTTGGTATGACGTACTGTGACATGTTTTTCATAGTAAGTTGCAGCATCTCAACATTCTAGGTTCATGATAAATTTTGTCAGTGCATAAGACCACATTCTAGCACATATAAGTTCTTACACTAGGATGAAACATGTAGTCCTATGACCGTATATAAGGTTGGCTCAGATCTTGTGACAATGTGCAGTAAGAAACATACCTGATGGGTCCTCTCAGAATCTATGGCATTGATGAGGATAATGGCCTGCAGTGCATTGAATGACTTCACAACATAAGGATCCAGATCAAGCAATACTGATTCTTGTGTGACAGGAGGCAACACCACATCCTGCTCAACATCTTCAATCCGGTGCCGAATCATCACCATTGCCATCACCTGCTTCAAAACTTGTATAGAACCAGTAAGAGGACCACTGGAATCAAGGAGTGGCTCAATAACATGAGAGGTCATAAGTTTTGGGTCTGCATTGAATTGCGGTACGGCCAGGAAATGCGAAATCATATGTCCCAGCTTCATCAGGTCACCACGGTCATGCTGATTCCAAATCCTAACTTTGTCAGGTTCAGTGATACCAGCAGCAGATTGCTGAGGGCTGGTGGATCCTGTCAGTGATGGAGGGGCTGATGAAATATTGCTGCTTGCAGAAACTGAGCTTGGGCTCTCCATTATGATATTGGGGTCATCTTGTGAAGTGTTGGGTTTCAGTGTATCAGATTTCTGCTCACTGACAGCTTTCCTTCCAAGAGATAACCCTAGTAAATTTGTGGTAGGTGTACCCGTGACAATCCAGCGACGCTCTATACTTAGGATCTTGACAAAAGGAACCAAGTTGGAGGAAAGGCTTGATGAAACGTGACCTTCGTCAATGATCAAACGCTTCCATCGGATCTGCAAGAGGGGAGAGACATCCGTGACTTTGCATTTGCAATTGGGAACACGGGAGCCATCAAATTTGGGGCACTTGCAAGGCTGCTGAGCATGAAGCTTCATGATGTTTTGTTTCTGAGCTTCTTGGGAAAATGCTACAATAACAAAATGTTATCATAAAGGAGTTGCATGTAATATCATTTATAACTTACTTATGTAGCTCATTAGAATAATCTGGAGCATATGAGTCAAACAAGGACATTTCATCATGGCATATAAGAAGCTCACATCATAGTCAGTTGCAAGACTTTGTACACTTGGCATAGGTGACTTTGCTCGGAGGATAAGCACACGGAGGGGAATAGCACAGTGTCGAGTAATCTCTCGGTCCCACTGACTGATCAAGTTTGCTGGAACAACAACAAGTGTTGCCGCAGTGAGATACATAGCTCTTGGTGTTCGTGGTTGATGTATGCGCCGACCTCGGTGTTGATTGGTTGGTTCTCCGAGGTATTGATGGTAGAAAGGGACATTGGAATGCATCATCTGAGCTAACTGAAGGTTATTGAACTTATCCTCTTGCATGACCCTTTGTTCATATTGTGAGCTATTGTGTGAAACATCACAGTATGGATCTGTCCGAGCTCGATGGAGAAGCAGTTCAACAAGAGAAGGGACATTGGTACTATCATGTGCCAAACTTGAATGAGGAAATCCTGCCCGCTTCCTGGCTGCAGTAAATGTAGATGAAGGAAAGTGGTGATAAGCCACAGGTGTCATAACCACATGGTCGTCAATGAGGGAAGGCTCGGGGGAGGATAGCTGACGTCTTGTTGCAACAATGAGACTTATCATCATGATCGTTTTGCCAGTCCCCAATTCCTCGCACAATAGACCTCCACGGCAATTTGCAGACATTGGGTGCTCCTGTAGCACCTCCATGGTACCAGGCTGAAGGAAACAAGGTTTCCCATCCACAGTCTTGACTTGGATATAGAGTGGGTCAGGCACGTCTTTGAGATCCAATTCTTTGTGCATCATGGCTGCAACTGTCTGCCGTTGGTAGGTATACAATTTTGTGCGCATCCCAAGGCCATCCAAATCGTCTGTAGGGTCAAGCAAGCGGCTAGCAATGCTTCCATAACCTGGTACAGCCATTGCACGGGGTGATTCCAGATCACTGTAGATATCTGTGAGTGTGGCAGAGTCCTGATAGAGATATGAGACCAGGCTATGGTTTTTTTAAACATAGAAGTACCTTTGTTGGCATTAAAACAGATATGTCTCCTCCCATTGGCGTTACACCCATCCATCGTTCTGTGTTCTGTGAAATCTGAGGGAGCAGGTTACGCAAATACATTCTGGCTGAATTCAATATGCTCTCTTTTCGCACACGTAATTTTCCCTTGATATTGGCTAGGTCATACGGGATGAGATATACCCGCACATCCATCAGCCCGATGCTATTGCTGCGGTAGGTCGCTGCTATGAATTGCCCTTGTACCAGATAGTCCAGCTTTTGACATAATTCAATGTCCGTGGGATTGGATAGGTGGGGGACAACACTATGTCCCTTAAAGTAGTGCCAGCCATCTTCAGCATGGGTGTGGTCACATATCTGATGCTCGAAGGCGACGTGGAGGTTGACCAGGATAGTTCCCAGCGCTAGCAAATGCCGTAGGGCAAATGGCGAATCTGAAGTCGACGCCGGGGGTGAAGACACAAAACACGATCCGCAGCAGGACGGACACCACGAAGAGGCCATTAAGAAGGGAGCATTGAGATGCAATGATCAAGTTCGGTGCGAAAGCATTGGCATCCACAGACACAGCACCATCCAACGGTTTATTTTTACAAATCAATTTAGACGCTGTGGTCCGCCACGTGATCTTGGCTACGTTCCAGCAATATCGTCGCCTTCTTGTTCTGTTTCTTTTCCATCCGTCCCAATGGAATCCTGTATTGCAAGAGGTCTCCGCATATCAACGAGACAATCCACACTTTCCCCATGGAAAGCACCCCAGGTCTTTTCAAGGGTTAAATCAACGATAGCGACTTCCAAGGTCCCCCCTACACCCGCCAAAACCACTGCTGAGACCTCAGCAGACGGCATCTCATGGCCAGAGTATCTTCGGATTAAGAAGAGCAAAAGAACATGGCAAACAGTTCGTGTTTATCATTCAAAATCCTACAATGGGCTCACACTGCACCCACACCGCTAGGTTGTTACTGTCCCGTGCGCGTTGGTGGGTTTGGCTGCTGGTGGCGTGTATTTTGGAAACCTGGACACAGATCCTCTAAAACCTATCATGGTGTGTCATACACTGCTTTTCCCCCAGAGTTTTGGTTCACAGCTTTGACAGGGCATCGATCCTTTCTTCTTTTACGGCTTTTGTACTGTTGGATGTGCGGGTGAGTGATGAAATAATTTTTGAAAGTTCTATAGATTTCAACCGCATGTTAGGTCTTGGTGCACTCATCGGTCCTACCATTGGAGCGTCTATCTGGAGGTATACGCACCGTCGGGTACTGAGCCACATCGATAACAAGGATCACGAATTCTTCCGCCGCATAGCCAAAAACCGCGTCGATGTTTCTCTTCAAAATCCAACGCAACCAGTGCCGGACTATTATGGTAAACCAGCAATTATCTCGAGCGTTTGTTATGTGCTAATCTGCTATTCAGGCGAGAAGATTGGGTCTTTACATCAGTATAGACAGGTCAGTAACTTCTCGCTTGTCTTCTGCCTCTTCTCACTCTCTTGGTATATTCGCAGTGGCTTCGAGATCAATCTAAATACAGGCGTAAAGCTCTTCTGCCCGAAGAATAAATAGATTGCACTTTACATTCCATCCATAAGTCGTATCTACCCCTTCTCAATTATCATTACTTGCTTTCATCTGCAGTCAACGCGAAACGCAATGATATTGACTCAACAGCAATATATAATAAATAAGAAGGTAGGGTGGGGCGGCACTACACACAGTGTAATATAGTTATGCAGGAACCTCCGGGGCTTCAAAGGTCGGAAACCAAGCCGACGAATCTTGAAATATATATAAAGATACGTTCAAGGAGCAGGAGCGAGGCAGACCCTCTGGAGATGGCGCAGCAAGATAACATTAAACAAACGATAAGGTTCCGTAAAAGAGAGGCAAGGGTGTGAATAGGAAAACGGTAAAAATCAAGGTGAGTCCGATTGTTCGTCAAAATCTACACGTCCAACAAAAAGTTGAATTTACGAGAATGCGTTAGCAGCACTAACTGTCGCAATTAGCGCCAGTTAGTAGTGAAACTGGAGACGGAGCCGTTAGAGGTTTTGTGTGGCATGGCTGGAACCACCCTCTTTCGCTCTTGAAGGCAAACAAGAGGAACAACTCCCTTTGGAGCGTCGCCTTTCCCAACAAACTGCACAAAGCCCCATCCATCTTGGTACTCTTGCAGAAGACGCACGGTATCTCCGACGATGACATTCAATTCGTCTGCAAGAGTGGGTGTATACGGAGCGACAACAGTCATCATTCGCGCACCGGATCCGGACTTCGGGCTGATTTCATTGTTGCTGTTCGAAGGCATGCTGGACGGCGCAGATGAAAGGACAAGTGCAGGTGTGGGTATAACAAGATCTTTGCGCGCAAAAGACTCGGAGCGTGCGGGGCTGGGCACGGGTGCAGGCTCCGTGTTATATTGAGGCACAATCAACGCCTGCAAATTAGAGCCCTTCTTCGACGGCTTGCTATGCGAGACCTTGGTTGCGGGTGGTGTCTGGGGTGCAGCCGCTACCCTCGCTTTCTGAGGAGGTAGCTGAGGCGGAATTGGAATCAAAAAGTTCGGAGATCCATTGCCATTAGCCATATCATACGAAGGCGGCGGCGAGCCGATGAACTCTTCCGCGTTGGGAGACATCCAAGAAGACTTGACGCGCTGAGATGGGCGGCGTTTCTCTGCGACTGCTTTCGGAAGAGCGGGCATGGCCGTCTGTCTGTCTGGGTTGTTCGTCACCCTGAATGTGCCCGAGGAGTCTGATTTTCCAGTTTCTTCCGTGGAAGATGCGCTCGAAGGGGTGAGCGGAAGAGGAGGGGGTCGGACCCTTGTGTTTATGGGTAGGTCAACCTTGACAATAGGTGGATCGAGGCCTGTTGTGAAAGGGTTTTTCTTCTCCGCAAAAGCGTCGTGATTAAAGGATGCCGAAGGAGCTTTCTTCGTGTGGCTGCGAATCTTTCTGCGGCGGTAGAAGCAACACCCGGCCACTGCAAGCGTGATGGTCAGTCGATGAATAATTCACTTTTTTTTTCTAGGACGTACCCGAAATAAAAATCAAAGCAAGGACCCCGGCGACAGCAGCGAGAGCAGCAGTGGATGAAGGAAGCCCACTAACAACTGGCACAGAAGTGGAGCTGGCCGCCGCGGCCGATTGGACAACCGTCTGCATTACAACAGTGGAGGGATCATACTGGCGCGGTTGCAGGATGTCTGCGCGGGCCTTTAATGGAAGCTTGACCATGCGTCGATGCGTTGCCGGTTTAGCTTGAAAATCCATGGACGTTGTTGAGGCTTGAAGGTGGAGTTGGCTGAGAGTTCGTCAAAATAATGCAGAGCAATAGAAGGCAGCAGAAAACCGAAAAAGACAGGACGGGACGTAAAACGACGACCGCAGAGCAAACACCAACTTCCAACAACTGGGGGGCCAAGGATGAAAAGACGTCAAACGCGATCAGCTCCCATGAAATACTGTATTTACAGAACCTTAGATGCATCAATCTTCATATGTTCTTCGTAGATGTCCAAACCGCTGATAACATGTCATTTCGAATGAACTTGACCATAGGATTGAAGGAGATTGCGCTAAACATGGTGAGTTCCAACCGCCAGCCGTCAATCGCTCCATCAAACTCATGCCACCAAAATCATGGTGGTTGCGACGGTGATATCACGACTAGACACTGTTCACGCAGAGCAGAAGCTGAGTGAGTAGTTGAATGGCAGAAAGTTCACATAGCCCATCAGACATCCGGAAGCTCGAGCGCCGAGTAATGTCAAGATTGCTATTATTGGCCACCGAGTTTCCTGATTGCATCTTCATAGGCCGGACGGGGTTCCCATAGGGCTGTCATATTATACACGCAATTGATTAGATGATATCTACCAGTTGATTGGATATAGCTCTATGCAAGGATCTAGCGCCTTCCTCTGCACAGTAATGGGCAAGAGCAGTATCAATCACTTTCTCGACTCCCTCGGGAGGCAGTGATCTCGCCAACTCTCCACCTAGGGTATACAAAGTCTCCGAGCAGATAGCTCGCTTCTCCTCCAGCGTAAAAGGTACGAACGGAAGCACTGTCGTTATCCTTGACAATATTGAAGTCTGACATACGCCAATCCTATGAGCGCTCTCCTCTGACAAAGTCGGTGCGAATAAACGTACCCCTAATCGCTCAGAAACCTTAGGCCTGAGGAGTGCCATGAGCTCCACATATTCTTCTCTTGTCATTAGTTCTTCTGCATTCTTCCGCGTGTCGCGGTGCTGAAAGACTAGGTCGTGTCCGATGTTGGATGTTCCAAGCCAAATCACATTCTTCACATCGAT
Source organism: Pholiota conissans (assembly GCA_015484465.1). NCBI lineage: Eukaryota > Fungi > Basidiomycota > Agaricomycetes > Agaricales > Strophariaceae > Pholiota > Pholiota conissans. Next base: position 30,426 of record MU155141.1, read on the forward strand.
ATGTCGTTTTCCTGCTTCGAAAGCGCAGCGACCCAGTTCCCAGGGCATGAGTAAAGAATAGAGCGTCTTCGGATCCTCGGTTTTTTCAATTTCCTTGATTCCCAGTAACCACACTTTAACATCATATTCATGAGATAATTTGACCCAAGAAAACTTACGTCCAAAACTACTACACATCGCTTGCCTTCGTTATTCGTTAGAAACTCTGCGAGGGTACACGTTGTAGGCGTCTGTATAATCTTCAGAAAGATTGCAAACAGTCGGAGCAAGCAAAGTCCTACCTCATATGGACTCATAGAATGTGACTCCCATAGGTCGTGTGTTGATCGCAGAGTTGTCATATTTACAGTATGCGTCGGAACCTCCAACAGAGATCCGACTGCAAAGATAGATCGTCATCAGTTTCAAAGCATCATCGTTCAACTTTAAATTAAACTTACATTTCCGTGCTAACAAACTCTTTCCATGCCCACTAGGTCCTATAACCGTGTTTCATCATCAGTAAGATAAACAAGACGCTGACGCCACATTTGACGAACCGCAGAGCATAACGACCATCGGCGACACAGCCAACTCTCTTGAATGCATTGACAAAACCCTGAACAGCTGCTCAAGCGCTCGGTCCTGACCAATAAGGTCGTACCGAACCCGAGTCAAGGGTCGGAAGAAAGATCGATGGATGAGCACCGACATCCTCCGCGTATGGACGGCATCCGCGCGATCGAGGTAATATCTACATCATCGTATTAGTGGTCGGAAAAGCTTTATATACCGAAATCGAACTGACTTAGTAGCAGCATCCATTTCATCCATCAACAAGGTGCGTGGTTGGTCCTGAGTATCTTCACTCTCTTGTTGATGCGATGAAGGGAATTCAATGTTCTTAGCCACAGTCGGATCAGCACCATAAGCCAACAAAGCCTTCACAATCTCCAGCTTATTCGACAATTTGTCATTGGTAAGCGTGAACTCCAATGCTGACTGTGGCCCAACGCATTCGTTGGGACCTGCGTCGCCGCTCGCGAGCACCTGTCGCACTTGATCAACATTATCACTAGCAATAGCGAACATTAAAGTTGGCTTTGGTGTGTCGATGTGGTATACTGGCGGTTGGAGCATCGAAGCACGAGGGTTGGGGGCGGTATGTGGTGGAGGGGGTAGTGATCTTCGAATTGTTTCATCATAAGGGTCGCGCGAAAAGTGCCCAGTATCATCATCGAAGTCGTCCTCTTCCTCACGTTCGTAACAAGGCTCGGAAAGTCGGCTCGATGGACGAGAATAATTTATAGATCTTCGCCAGGCTGCTACCGGTGCAGATTGAGGAGGGGCGTCGAGATGTGCAAGACCGTTGAAGAATTTTGATGCAGGAGAAGACTGTGAACGTTCCAAAGGTAATAAACTATTACGAACATAGGGGCCTGAAGATGGTGATGGTGAACGTGTGGATGATGGCTAAAATTTTGGAATTAAGCAAGATGTATGAAGTCAGACAAAAAATCCATACCAGACGATTATGAGATAACGAATTGATAGATGATACACTTGCAGATGAAATGGAGGTACGATTGATATTTCCTTGAGAACAACATACTTAAATTAACGCGTATATTCAGCACAATAGTGACTTACCAGAAAGGCGAGAACTATTAACAGATTTAACGGAAGAGGACAGTATTCGTGAGTGGTTCTTGAGTCGTGAATTATATTTTGCATCAAAGAGAGTGGACTATCTCTGCAAGTTAACATACAATGCAACAAGAACAGGAAACAGACCCACCAGGCGAAGAGGCTTCAAGCCTTTAGGAACGGAGCTAGAAGCGGAGCGTGGAGGATTTGAGTCTGGGTCGTCGGGTTCCGATCCTGGGATCTCGGGATGGGTCTGCAAGGGAGACGACGTTAAGCTTCGTCCGCCGTTGCGACTGGTAATAAGAGTCGATTTGGCAGCACGGCCCTTTACAAAGGTTGCTCGGTTAGGTGCTCATTAAAACTGCAAAGAAAAGATACAAACCAAGGTGAATGAATTTCTAAACCCAAATGGAATTTTTCGAGAAAGATCGACGTCTTGCCCATACGGGCTTTCACTTCGAGTACTCTGTTTAGTAGGAATATCAGAAAAAGGAGAGCTACGACCCATTGATATGGAGTCAAGAGATGTGATAGGCGAAGAGGAAGAATTGGGAGAATCTGCAGTGATGGTTCCAGAACGTTTCCGAACTGGAGGAGGTGGGGTGAAAACACGCTCTCGCAGAGAGCTTGACGGGGTCGACGTATTCGACACAGCCGAAAGATCGGGCTGACCCTGACTGAGATTGGCATTAATTGTAGAATGAGAGTTGGAGTTCCTATCGAAGGAAACCGCCGAGTAAGCACCATAAAGAGAATCCAGAGTGTCATTTTCGGTAGACTCCATGGCCATTGGACTTCTGAGGTAGGCTAGAAAAGCTGTATCGTCGTCAAGTGAAGCTGAAGGAGAGCCTGCTGGTTTAGAAGCATCCTCGTTGTCGTCTACATCATCATCTGTATCAAAGGAATTTGATAAAGACGGATCGTCGACGATGTGACTTGCTGTCGAAGAATGACCGACCGCTTCCTCGGTTATAAAGTCCAATGTTGAAGTAAGGAAATGCGTCGGAGTTTTGCTGCTATGTATGATGGCGTCATTAACATCTTGCTGGACGGCCTCTTCACTAACATTTCCCATGAAAACAGCGGTCGCGGCGCCTTCTAGATCCCAGATAGATGTATGCCCATACGAGTCAATTTCATCTTCTGCTTGTGCGTCAACAGAATCTTGATGGCCTTCCGATGAGCCAAAATAATCAGCATCTTGCTTTCTTGAAGGATCAGAGGGACTATCAGGAGGCGTAAGGTATGTAGTGTCGTCTTGGCGGTTACCGGGAGAGTCGATGCCAAGGTCCAAGGATCCATTGTCTTCAACGACATAAGGAGAGATAGTTCTTGCAGGAGAAGCGGGTGATCGGGGCATAAAGACGCCTAATCGAGGTGACGAAATCCGAGCGGAAGGCGCGCCGAACGGAGAGGACAAAAGATCGAAAGTCGAACTGACGGAAGGGCTACGAGGTGGAGAGGAAAGCAGAGGTATTGGAGGTTTCCAAGTTTCTGCGTATCCTGAATCAAAAGAAGTTGAGTCTCTTGAGGAGTGTGAATGACGGAAGGGTCCGAAGTTGAGTGTGGACAATTCAATTGGCGATAGGAGGCCAGAGGTAGTCGAAGATATAGAATTTCTATAGCTGAACTCAACAACATCATGTTGAGGAGGCGTAGTCCAATCGACGGCAGCTGGTTGTTCATCGGCGCCCGAATTATCGATATTTTCTACAGCGTCGTCTGTGCTTTCGGCAAAGAATTCTTGAACCGGTTGCGAAATCGTGTCATCCTCGTAGTCAGAAATTGCAGTCCAGTTAGCATCGGATTCCACATCGTCGCCTTCATAACTGACAAAGGGATGCTCTGTCGAAACTTCGTCTGGTTGTGAGAAGTGCCCGAAGCCTAATTCGTTAACAAGCGTTGGCAAGCTCTCCGACCAAGTGTCTTGCCCCGCATTTGGAGGAGAAGATATGCTCCCATATGGATTGCTCTCGACAGTGTCAGCAACGACGTCTCCCAAAGCAAGCAATAAGGACGTGGTTCGAGGTGACCGAGGCGACGAAAGACTGGACTGTGGTGATTCGATCACAACGCGTGGTGGATTCGGCGGAGTGCTGGAGGTTGCAGTCTCATCTCTCGTCTTCAATTCGCGATTGACATGCGCTGAGACGGTATGGAGAAAATTGCACGACTCGGAGAACATGCATCGACCTTGCTGGTAAAAGGGACACGGTCGTGCTGCAGACGGTTGCTAACTTAGATGGCACAACGAACAGGGGGTAGAATACGCACTCTTGACGCGCCATGAAGGTTCTGGGGCCACCATCGCCAGGGCATCGACCTGCTGGGTCCTGGAGGATTTCCCGACGGCGAAGGGGAACGGAGGAGAAAGAGGTAGCGAACGGAAGGGACTTTAGTTGAACAGTTGTTGATGCCGGGCGGATTAACGTAATATTGGAGACACCACTGCTACAGCACCACGTGATCGAGATGCAAACCTTGGAAGCCGCGACCCTGCCTCGCCAGATGGCTTTTCGCAACGCTCGCATTCCCCGCCTCACTCTCTTTTCTGGGCCCAATTGCTCTCTTTGCGACGTAAGCCAATTTTGAAATCTGTGAAATGTCATTGCTAATGCACAAATCAGACCGCAAAGTCTGCTTTAGCCAAAGTCCGGGCATCGGTACGTCATTAGTTTGTGCTCGCACACCATTCATATCAGCTAACATTCCTCAAGAGAGACTTTCAACTGGATACCATCAATATCCAGGACCCAGGGCAGGAAAAGTGGAAGAAGAAGTATGTCTATTGGATCCCCGCGCTGCACCTCGAAGGCAAGGAAATTGCAAAGGGACGCTGGGACGAGAGCGTAGTCCTCCAGGCGCTCAAAGAATGGGATTTCAACCAACAGCAACAACCGCAGGAAGAGATGGACAAGGACAATCAGAAATAACACCCTCTTTTTTCTATCACCCTACACCGGATTTACTACCACATGGCTGGGAACCCTATGGCATATACCACCGCGCAGAGGATGACATCCTGGGTGCCGACGTGGAGCCATCAGAGGGTGGTGAACCCGAGGACCGCTCGCGCTGCTTCAACTGCGGCGACCCCAATCATAAAATCTCCGAATGTCATTTTCGTCTCAACCGTGAATTAATAGCACTGGCACGTCAATATTATCAGTTTTATCAGCCCAATTCCGGGCTTGGATGGAAGCGAATACACGCAGTAGAAGCCTGGCGACAACAACGTCTGGATTGGCTAGAAGAGTTTGAACCCGGAAAAATCAAGGGAGAATTGCTCAAGGAAGCGCTCAGCGCGGACTATGCCAACGAGGATGAATGGCTGAAAAATATCTCGGTTTGGGGTTATCCTCGGGGCTGGTTAAGCGAAAGTGACCCCCGCGAACGCGTTAAATTGCGCATCTGGAATGAAAACGAAGGAGAAATCATTGACGGCGAAGATGATGATGTACCTTTTGAAATACATGGAGACGATGTCGTCGAGACAGTATCTTTTCAGGATGCGTTTCGTATCATAGAACATGGCCAAAAACCTCAGTCGCCTTCTCCGAAAAGGAGCGCCTCGGAAAGTACACTTTCTGGCTGTGGCCCATCTTCATCCAAGGAGTCCGTCCGTTGGGCTGATTACCCGTCTAGCTATTTCTCATCTCAACATCTAGTGCTTTATGAGCCCCCACCTCCCAAAGAATCATGGCCGAGTACCATTTTTGAAAACACTGATGCATATCTTCATCAATTTTATCAGCTTCCACCCCACCTCCATCTGACGAACCACCACCTCTACCTCCTTCACCTGCAGTTCCGCCGCCAGGACCCCCACCATTATCTCCACCACTGCCTCCTCCACAATCAGATGCAACTTCTTTGATTACTCCTCCTACGTTAGACACTACCACCGCCCGGTCAAGTCATTATGTCCCTTATAATGAGGCAGACGACCTTGTGGAAAGTGATATGGACTTTTCCGATTCAGACTAAGCCTTTTGCACTGTAACTCTTGCCATTTCTCACCCTAATGTACCATATACCACGGCATCACGCATTTATACCATCTTGCAACTCGTCAACAGGTGTCTGACTGTCCAATATAATTTATATGTACATAAAATAATTTACTATCGGTCGCACAACTCTGTATACAGCATCGTTATTATTTTTGGGGTTGAAGCAAGTTACTACTTCCACTGGTGACTCTGTATCCTCCCATGATACCACCCAACACCCAACAATTCCCGACGACATATATGAGCCCCCTGATCCATAGTCCAAAGTAGACATTGTCTCCCAAAAACTCCAATTTATACGCTTCACTCAACCAGAGCGCCTGAGTCCCAACCCAAACAATAATATACACAATCGTATTCGCGCGTGGTATTGCTAATTGAGGGAGCAGAAGTGGTAGGAGCAAAAGATACCACAAAAAGTACTGGAATGCACAATAATTAGCGAGAGTTCAGACGAAAAGCAAGACGAAAGAAAAGCACCTGTGAAGTGCACACTTTATTGAACACAACGAAGACGACTGTCTGCACGAACCAAGTAAAGACCAGGTCCTCTTTCCTCCTTCCCAACAAGAGACCCAGACCGAGGGCGAGGCCCATTTGCGGCACGAAACTCGTCAACGGAGAACGCAGAATTTGGCTCCATAGACTCAACGGCTCCGCAGGTCCAGGTAGTGACGGATACGTCAAATAGGTGAGGTAAAAATACGGGGAGAAGTTATGCCGGTGGTCTAGTCGGTGGACATGGTAGAGATACGATTCGTACAGGAAAGGATATCCCCAACTGTGCAGATCGTCAGCTACGTTGAAGATACGCTGGTAAACGCGACTTACATCGCATAACATCCTATTCCAAGTATGAGAAACGTTCCGGCGCTAATCAGCCCGAAGCGAATCGTTTTCAGGTTTACGATATTCTTCACGAACTCGCCCATGCTGCGGATCTGTCGACCGGAGCCGCCAATTACACCCAAGCATCCAACACCATAAATTACAGGGTATATCTTCCAATGAGTGCTCAGCCCAAGGAGCACAGCAGCCAAATCCCAACGGCCCTTCATCGACGCGTATAGAGCCATCAACACAAAAAGTGATAGGACGGATTCCGAGGAACCACGCGTTGAGATGGAAAAGATGAGTGGGTTGAGGAGATGTACGGCACTGTATATAGTCGCCTTCCTCTCTAATTCCTTCATATCTACAGAAGTTTCCTGGAGGCCCTTTTTTGAGGGCGACGAAGTCGTAGTTGAGATAAGAGTTAGAGGCAGGATGTCGCTCTTGAGTAGCCAGTATATCAGGATCCCGTTGATAAGGTCGCATAACGCGAATAGATACTTCCCAAAGGAAGAGTGCAACCATCCATTAGGGGTGAGCAGGAGCGCAAGCAATGGCGTATATCGGTATGTTTCTCGCGTATAAGGACTGGTATGTATAGTCAGTCCATCAGATATTTCGAGGCAGAATGTTGAAACAAGACTTACTCTCCAAAATTGAGCGCATATCCTAATATTTCCTTCAGAGGACCATGTGCGTGGTTCATGTCTCCGGGTCCTGAGTTTTGCATGAACGACGCTGCATCGGTAAACACACGGTAGTCCACGTCAGTGTATTTCACGACAGAACGCGCATCGTGCCATTCGCTATACAGGATAAGACCAACTCTTATTAGAGTAGAAAGCAGCAACACATTGTAGAAAGAAGAAAATAAAAGTCGGGAGGAAAGCGTCATGTTCGTCCAACACATCGGCACCAGCGACACATTTCCACTTTCACACGCCTACTACTTGCCAATAAACTTATTCTTATGAGCGAAAAGTATTACGAAAGCGGGGAATAGTCGGGTAAGTGTATTGGAAGGAAAAAACTAAGGGACTACTGGAGAGACATATCATGCACGACTTCCGTAAAATCACCAGTGATGAAGAAATATGCAACCAAGTCCTGAGGAAGGCATATAAGAGGGTAATAAAAACAGAACGTCTAAGCGACATTCTAATAATGTATGTTTAGATCTAATGACAACGTCATTAGCGAATGTTCATAGACTCGTGAAGCCATACTTACGTATTGAGAGACCCAACGGAACCCTAAAAAACAAAATGGAGAATTAGGGCACCACCATATGCAGAGAGTGTAGTACGCACCTTCTCCGTAGCCCTGTCGTTGAACGACAGAGCACATAAAGATCTCAATGGGGCGAATATCGCTGAGAGGGACCTTACCCTGATATCATGAGATTCAACGTCAGCTACATGCGTCGTGGGAGAAGTGACGAGTTCACGCACCTTTCCTGTGGTCTGGTAAAGTCCAAGGTGGTGCCTCAGCTCCTCCTCGCTGACAGCTCCAGGTGCATCAATCTTGTTGCCAAGGATTAAGAAGGGCACTTTCGAAAGTTCTTCGATGGACAAGAGGGCATCAAGCTCCGCTTTTGACTCGGAGAAACGCTCGAAATCGGCACTGTCGACGAGGAAAACAATTCCGTCAACCTCGGGGAAGTAGTCGCGCCAGAGGCGGCGGGCTAAAAAGTAGTAATAAACACAATGTCATACGATAAGGAATAAAGGAATAACGGACGCACCCTGTTGATGTCCTCCTAAATCATAGGTCGTGAACTTCACATTTCCAATGGCCAGCTCTTCCGATGCTAGGAAGAAGGGAAGACGTCTGAGTAGCCGTTGCGGGCACATGCATATGGCTACTCACTTGGATGAAGAGTAGGTTGCAGAGTTGCGAGTCTGTCGTTTTTGAGCATGTGTAACAGGGTCTGAAGACTTGTAAGCACCGTTATATGATTTAATACGCTTCCAAACTCACAGTTTTACCAGCATTATCAAGACCAAGGAAGAGAATTTTTGCGTTCTTGTGCAGCAGACCTGTGCATTAGGAGCACAACACGTCAGACTAAACAGTACCAGTGCCACGGCTAATGACCCCTACCAAGCTGCGCAAGAACATCCCAGAACCAGTTGAGAATGAACATGGTGTGCAAGAGATTCTACTGAATCAGAAGCTGGAGAGTGAGGAGTTGAAAGAAACTGACAGGCGCTCAGTTGCAGACGTGGAACGCCTCCGAAGTCCTGTTACATGTGTTACGCAATTATGTCACACCTCATTTACACGTGTGTGAGTGACGTCGATCAAGGACAAAACTAGACCGCGCGCTCCGGTCAAATAATATATCTGATGCATAATACGGTACAGTACATATACTGCAAGTAATTGAATCGCGTTTTAAGACAATCGATCCTCCCAGAGCTTGCCCTTCAAATAATGACAGCGCGCGGGAAAGCCTTCATTGGTGCGTCAAGAGGCACATAGACATAATCTTGAAGTTCTGTCGTAATATTGATCTTATGCACCTTGGAAAGGTGGGATTGGGGATTTTCGACGCTATCCTGATCGATAGATGCTGACCGCACCGTAGCTTCGCAGATCCTACAGCGCTCGTAAGACTTGACCGTGATTTTTCTGAGTATCTTATCTTCATATTCTTTGGCGCGTGCAAGGTCAGTCTCTGAGGTAACCAATCTCCACCCTTCGGCAGAAATGTCGTCAACGTGCATGTAAAGATCATGAAGGATCTAGAAAAAAATTAGAAATTGTATGGATAAATTTCAACCAACTGACCGCCATGTTCCAACTCATAACATGCCTTGAACGAGCAGTTCCTCTTTTACCAGGCGGCGGCACACAGCGCATGCATTCTACACGAATATTGAGGTCGTTTAAGGCCTCAGCGGTCAAAGTATTGGGATTTTCCCCACAAGCCTGTATTATGGCTTTTGCAGACTTCGTAAATTCTTCGTCGACAGAGATGAATTTATGAGCTTCATTCCAGGTGGGACCCAACCATGAGGACATTTTATTCCAAACCTGTCGTTCATTTACGGTGGGGATGCTATGCACCATATCTGGACCGCCCTCGTCTGTAGTGGCCTTCTGCGCGGAGAATCCGCTGCCTTCGGTATCACTGTGATCTGCATCTTGGTCTTGACGTCGTGTTCTCAAGCATTCATGCATTAAAATTCGCGGATATGAGACTGCCTCGGTGCACCAATGACAGCCGAAGAATGTTGTCGCAAGTTCCAGTGGTGTCGCATCGAGTGCTTCACCATCAGCACGAGCTGATGATTTTGTCGGTCCAGTTAAGAGCCCAAGCAGATATTCATCTGCTTCAGCTCTCCATGTCTTGGAGATTTTTGGCAATCTGTCCTTCAAATGCGTGATTTCAGTATTAATCTGGATCTCATCGGCACCTTCAACGGCGCGTCCAATGACAGTCGCCAAGGTATCGGAATTGACGATAGTAGGCAACGGCGCATAGATCCACGGTTTTGGTTCCTTTTCCAGCTTCAGTCGCAAAGTCCTGTCCAGATGTGACGCTCGACTTTGAAACGCTCGAATCATCTCTTTCTCCCTTGAATCTTGTCGCTGGAATTCAAAAAAGCTAAGGAGCCTGAATTTGATCTTGTCCCAAGCTGCGATTGTCACATTCAGCTTGGCAAATAAAAAGGGAGAAATTTCCTACCTGCGTCAGTCAGTGGGGCCGCAACATTGCCACCAGGTAATTTATCAAGCCGCCAGTACCATTTACCGAGGCTGTCGTATCCTGGAATTAGAGAATTGTTAGAAAAATACTGAGTTCATGGCGACAATCATAACAACCTTCTTCTCTTAACCTCTCCCGAATCCTAGTTGATTTGTATGAGCATAGAGAATGGCGCCTAATTAATGTAAACCAAACTCACGCTACACAGCGCATCTCGCGAAGAGATTGCATTTCCCTCTTCTTCTGATCCGCTTGCCTAGTATGCCAATAATGGAGCCTTCGGCTTAGCTGGAAATAGTGTTTTAACCAACGGCCGAATCTCAGATAGAAAGCCATTACACACAACTGCATTTTGCCTTTTCTTCAGCCTTTGCGCGTCAATATAGTTAAGCTTGGCTGCGTCGTCAACGCATTGGTCCAACATACGAATGTGCCGCTCGTAGTCTGGCATTAGAATATAGGTTCCCGATGCTAATTGCTTATTACATGCTGGCAACCTAGTATGAAAAAAAAAATTAGACATACGAAAAGTTCTGGATTTCACGTGTGTAGTCCAACAAAGAGAACACGCCGTTGGATCGACCGCAATTCCTTTGATGTATATGATAGATTGAGAAGATCTTTTGGCTGGGCATACTTGAATATCTCTAGAAAGACGTCGAGAGGTAGCTTGAGGAAGCTAGTCTTTTGCTTTGTTCCCTTTCCTTTGCTGTTCTTTCTAGGTTTAATCACCGTTGCGGGCTGGGCTTCCGAAGGTGTCGTTTTCTGCCTCTTTCGGGGCTGTTTGGTCGTGTCATTCCACTTCTTGAGGAAAGAGGAGGAGGAACCAGCACTTGCAGCGCTCGGTAGTGCTTCTGGAGACGAGGTAGGCACTTTTGCCTTCGCGGCCAAACGTGCAGAGAGGCGGGGAGGCATTATTGGCGATTTGGAGGTTAGGAGTCAAAGGACAAAGGACAAAGGTTAATTTGCGGGAACTATTTACAGTGTATCGGCGGTCCTTGACACACCCTTTGAAGGGATCCAATTTTAAACACAACTACGCAAGAAACCCTCAATAAAATTTTACATTGCCAATACTACATACTGTAGCTACACTCTCTGAGATTTTTAGAACCAGAGAATAGCTACGGGTGGATAGAATCCGTATTCATTGAAAGAAGGTGTCGTGTCACGGAATTCAGTCCTTGACACAGGCTGTGACCCGCGCGAACTGTGTGACATCCCTTCTTCTGCCTCTCATCTCTACCATTGTTCAAATATACAAAATCAGCATCTTTCCTTCAGTTTTCTTAAATTTCCATACTATATAATTCCTGTAGGAGTCCTTTCTGCACTCTTCCCAAGAAAATAGACATCCAAATATATTGGAACCAATGTGTACATGTCACGCGCTCTCCACCACCCTTTTACTCAATTTCTGTCGAGTGTGTTTATCACCCAATACTCATGTAACACTCCACTTCTGTTAACAATAACCTGTTCTATATCCTCAAAAAGTTTTGTAAAGCTACAGTATGATGCAGATGAAAGACTCAGCAGGTAAATTGCAGGTTGTGAGAAGATGACACTTTTCTTGTGTATGTCGCATAGACGCATGTCTATATGACCTCCGATGTTTCCCAAAAAATTCCCTGCTATAACTCTACTATACATCTACTATAATGCAAAAATTTTAGGAGAAATATCAAGTTTTGCATGTGCTACGGGTGACTGTGTCAAGGAGTGATGGTGTGTCAAGGACCGCCGATACACGGTACATAACTTAGACGCCGGACCTTTATAAGTACAGTGATTAGCTGGCTTGCATTGGCATTGAGTATGTATTCCTCTAAGCTTATTGAAAATGAAAGAAAATATCAGCAGACCAATCTACCTTGCATCGCCACCAGTTCGCTTGACGTGTGAATAAAATACTACCTCAACCTGAGCTAAGGTTACCCAAAAATTGTTCCAGTAGTACTCGTGGTTGTCATAGTCGACAGGTTCGTATACAGGGATGTTGGTAAAGCAATAAAAGATGCCGTAAAGGGAAATGGTAGGGTATGTCAAACTTGAATCATGTACGTGTATGATTAGAAGTGGAGATAACATACAGTCTAAGAACTGAAAAAGAGACCATCGTCCATGACTGCGTCTGTGAATCCAGCCATAAAGAAGTAATAAACAAGAATCATACAAGGATACATGGGCACGGCTGCGCACTGCCTTAAGTCTTCCTGGCGTGCACATTGATAGAGCAGGGGCAAAAGGATCATGGTAAAAATACATGCATGAAGTAAACGTGGGGCTAGATAAACCTTATTTAGTGAAAGTTCACGACATACTCTGCGGAAGAACTCACAATCGTAAATAGTCAAAGTGGTTATCAATGAATGCGGGTATCCTATATCAACGAGGAAAGAGACCAGACGAGATATGCAATGCCAAGGAGACCGGATGTAGGAGGTACGGCCCACGGCAGAGCGCTGTCAACTAATGGTACAGCAGCTGCAATAGTAAAGTTCAAACAATTCAACAGCGTCGTGTCAATATTGGTGGGTAGCGGTGTGTCAGGCGTGCCGTCAGCGGCCAACGCAGCTGTATCATTATATCCGTCCAAAGAAAGCGCCACACTGCTGGCGCGGTAGTACTGTACGACTTGTTCAGGTTTCGGGGATGCTAGAGAGTCGTTATATGTCGTTGCCACGATAGAACCCGGAGACGCTAGATTCGCAGAAGTGCAATTCGCAACGATGTCTGTAATGAGTGATGTTACTGTGGTGTTGTCGGCAACCAGACGGAAGGTCGTGGGTTGTGAAGAAGACGAATTAAACGACGCAGTCATCATTATGCCGCCAGGTCTACTAGAGTTGTCGAAACGTCCATACTACAAAAACATGTGGTCAATTTATGAGATCATAGACTGAATGACGTTGACGTACTTCGCTGTCGTGTAGATATGCAGCTGTACCAACACCGGCAACACCACCCCAGGCAAGCGGCCAGAAGAAGAAGGGAAAGCCTCGACCAGCAACACTCCGAGCTGGAAGGCCGGGATAACCACTTCCATACGTCCTAAAATTAATGAATGAGCCTCCTTGCATTCGTTTCACGGGTCATAAAACGTACTGTGTCCCAGCTACTTGGGATCTTGTTCCACCACCCGCACTCCGTCCGGCGAACGGTTGTCCAGAAGGTATCGTTATGGCGCGGCCTCCGCCGCCGCCATACGACGTAGCTGACTTCGAGCCACCTCCACTGCTAATTGAGCTTGACCGAGCAGAGCCACCACCACCACCTCCTCCTCCAGAGGACTTTGCTCCACCGCTCGACCCTCCACCTTTACCTCCACCACCTTTCCGTCGGTACAACGGCTTATTGTCCTCGGAGCGCTTCGTGAAGAAGGGAACGAACATTTTTTGGAATGTGGGAGTCAAGAGAGGATATATGCGGGGAAATGGGAAGCGTCTGACAAACCGGGGCCATATATATAGTAAAAAACGGAGCGCGGCTCGATGTGGTCTTTCAGGAGCCAGGTGTGGCACACAGATGCAATGAGACTGCCAAAAGTGGCAACACCGGACCGGACACAATACGGCATTCAAGGCAGTGCCGCCAAGGTTGCCCAACGCTCAAGTTATAGAAAATGCAGTGTTTTCTCCGCGTGGTGGCCCTCGCAAAGCGGCACTTAAGGACTCTTGCATGTAAACGTTAAGAAGTGTTGCTTGGTAAGATATTCGGGCCGTCGCATAATAATCTAGGGGGTTCCGAGGGTAGTGGGTGCGGAGGTACAATTTGTGCGATTTTACTGTACTAGTATCCGAGATTTGTAGCATTTGATTACGCTGACTGAGTGCATTTGCATTTTTTTGAGCAGACACTCGAATACATATACGGCTAATACGGTGGAATGAATGACGCGTCGAAGTGACTGAATCAGCATTCAAAGCGGGAAGCGCTGAAGCTGAGTCTGCTCGCCTAGAGCACCGCCTATGGCAATGTGGATTTTATTGTGCGAAATTGGATCTGTAAAATGAAGCTGATGGCTTCAAAAAGGCATGCCCAGTCACCCTCGCGCCTAGAAGAGCTGTCCGAATTGCAACCGAAGGGCTATGATAATTAGGCAGTGATTCACAACCTATCGAGACTTGCCAATAAGGAAATGTTGAAGCATTCCACGAAGTAACATGGGTGCACAAGAATCATGTTGCTGCAATATTCAATAGAACAATGCGGATGCCACTCAACTCCTAATTTCCTCAACGACATGATCTTGTGTTTCATCCTCTGACCAAGGACACAACAGGGTAGCGACTAGTATGATAACACAGGGCAGCGCACTTTGCACTGGAGCCACGCAAGGAGATACATAAATGGTAAGCTTCGAACTAGCATAGCGATACACATGCATACAAGTACAGGTTTGATCGATGTCAACGGTCCAGAAAAAAGACCAAGGATATAAATGCAGCAAAAGAGCACAAGAGACCAGCATAAGATGACAGTAAAGCCGACAGAGTCCACGCGTTCGAGACAATAACAAGAAAAAGCGGAACCAAGACTAAGCACCCCTCATCAAGAGTTGCTGTAACAATTTCTGCGTTGGGTTTACTGCTTTAGAATCTTCGTTCTCGAGTTGTTTGTCAAGCTTGACAATAGTACGTTCTGTTAAAGCAGGTGCATCCTTGATCGTCTCTAGGACTGGATTCACTAGGGACGGTCCCATCAGCATCAAACCTAGAGTTAAGAAATACGACATACTTATTTCGTTGATGGACGCTTTGAGTTTTGCCCACAGCTTGTCACGGAATTCGTGTTCCGCTTTCAGCTCATCAAGAAGTACTGTTATCTTTTGCTGTTCTGGTGATTAGAGACTATTTGGAGCGCATATATTTGGGCATACTTGGGTCATTTCATGAATCTCCTTGATTTGGGTCTCTCGAGCATGGCAAGTTGCTTCGATAGCCGTGCTGCCCTTCTTGAAGAGGTGAAGACCTTTGCCATAATAAGGATCGACGTTACCGTCGATGAGCCCGAGTGTCTTCCTCACGTGGTTGATTGTACCAACAAGCGTGCTTGCAATGTTTCTCTTCGCTTGCGTTCCTAGTTCAGTAAGAGGCTCTTGAAGAGAATTTACCAGGTCGTCGAGCCGATCCTCCTCCGTTTGATACGGACTACCGGAAGGTGAGTTAAGCGTCCTTCTCAAAGACGGACAGATTACCCATCGTCCATTAGTTCTGCAAACAGCGTCGTTTCTTCTTCCCAGTGAAAGCTAGAGTTTTCCGGGTCCGTGTCGCCCGCGATGTCAGAGGCATGCTCCACAAAAGTCGCGTCGTTGATAGCGTCTGTATAGTCATGAAAGATACGCATTGGATTGATATCATCAGCTTTATGATTGACGGAGGCTATTCTTGTATGCGCCCGCGCGTGTGTTCTGGGAGTGTGTGTGAATCTGGCCGCAGGACGCGACGAAGACGGCCTCTTGTAGTATGGGGCTAGAGAACAAAGTCAGAACGTGTCGCAGGGGAAATGATAGCCTAGAAGAGTTCAACATGAATTCAAGACCCGAGACTGGCGGTGCCTGCGGTGAGGGGAGGATTGTCGGTCCATGGTGGTGAGGGACAAGGGGAATTGAAACTCCGCTGATTTCGCGTTGGAAGATGGGATGAGACGAGCCGCACGACTCTATCCGACGCTTGTCGTTGACCTTTAATCCTCCTCTTTGTTTCCTTCGCCCCGCCCGTCCCCTCCCCTCTTTTTGTCCTTCGTCGCCGTTGTGGCTTGTTCTTTCATTCACCCACCACCGCCTCCGAGTACCCTCCAAAAAGCCCACTGTCCATCATGAACTCCCGTCCGCACAAAGTCAGCTCATTCATCCAGATGGGTTTTTTTTTTCCGCGCCGCTTGCTAACGGTTATGACAGCAATCTATGTCTGAGCTCAAGCTTCGGCGTTTGACAGAGCACAATCAGCGGTTGCGAGAGGATTTGACCAGGCCAAGGCTCCGTGTCAGCGAGGCTAGTGCGAGGTATGTCCCATCGCGTCTTTTCAAGGCTTAATTAATGATCAGTATCTGCAATCCAGTCTCATTCGTTACTGCAAAACTACTAAAGATCATCTCGTATGTCATTCCAAGACGTTATCGCGACCCCCCTTTTACCCTCCCTCCCGCCTCAGACGTGTTTATTGATGCATTTTGACAGATTCCTTCTGTATGGGGCCCAGTAACAAAAGGTGAAGACCCTTACGCGCCTCCAGCCCAAGGATGCAACTGTGTGATCATGTAATATCTGTGCACTCCATCTACCCCTCCCCGAGCCTCAAAACACCAGTCCCTTTGGGTTGCCGCCTCAAGAATGCTTTGACGTATCCGACATGGAAACCGTGACGGTCTCTGCACCCTGACGTGTTGTCGACACGCTCCTGGCTGCTTTCAAAGGACATCCTTAATCCGTTAGATGCATATACCGTTTTCTGTTTGATACCAAAGTTGACCTCCCCCACATTCCTTACAACACAACTGCCCCTTCCTACATTCTGAACTATTTGGATAAAATCGCTACACATTCCGGAGGCATCTTTTCGGCTTATCAAATTTATATCTACCTTGCTATATGTTCCATCCCCGGACACATGCATGCCTGCAGCTTTTCTATCCAAACCAGTTACATTTTATTATTATACATACCTGACAAACCCTATACTATTGTCCGTACTCTCCTAATGGTAGAGTTTCGTACTTACAGAGATTGCTGTATTTATTGCTTCCAAGCAGGCGGATTTAAGTGCTGTTTTTCAGCTGTCTGATGAGGCTCGGTGAGTCTGATGGATGATTCTGTTTTCGGAAGTCGGTTCACATGGCCGCATACTCTGGCTTGTCAAGGGGGCGACCAGTACAGCCGCAGAATAATCAGCATCCGATTATAACTTGCACCACTACCACCATCCTCCTCTCTCACAGTCATCGCCGACTTCGAGCGCACTCTCTGCCGTTCTCGCTCCCAGCGCCCACGACAGCGCCTCATCCAACCCTTCTCGTCTTCGTAAGTTGATCCTACTAGCCGTGCCTTCTCTTCCTCCCAATTCTCACTGTTCCCATGCCCAAAAGTACCACCCAAAAACTTCATCATGAGCTCTCGAACAGGCGGCCGCCAGTCCATGTCTGAGCTGAAGCTCAGGCGTCTGATAGAGCACAACCAGCGTCTGCGGGAGGATCTCGCGCGCCCACGAGTAAGAGTCAGCGAAGCCAGCGCTAGGTGCGTCCCCACACTATCCTCCGTCCCAAGCAGCAGCTGACGCAGCGCCCCATCTTCCCAGTCTCATCCGATACTGCAAAACGACCAAGGACCACCTCGTGCGTAGCTGTCTTCTGCATACCATTTCCGTCTGTCTTCGCTGACGTGAGCCCTTCCGTCCGCTTCTTTCTGCGTAGGTGCCTTCTGTTTGGGGACCCGTCGGCCGAGCAGAGGATCCATACGGTCAACAGACGACAGGGAAATGCTGCACTGTCCAGTGACCGCCCCACAGGCAACTTCCACCTTGGCTTGCCTTCGTGCCACGGAGCCCCTATACCTCGGAATGGACATGTAGAAATTCTGCTGGCGCCCCCTCGATTTGCTATCACTACACACTCATACAGCACCTGTACATTACCAGTCGCACCGTCCCACTCTCTTTCCTCGCTTTCTTGCTGGATTCACCCGCGTCTTCTCTCTTTATCTCAGGTTTTTTCTTCTTGGCCTGTTTATTCGCTTATTTGCCTGTTTAAGCCCTCTTTTCCACACTCTCACACGACTTTCACTGTTGGAATTTGGATGGCATTTTCTATCCTTCCCTTTCTCTTTTTTTATGTTTCTGTAGCTGTACCTCGTGTTTTTATATTTATGACACCAAAAAAATCCCTTCCTCTGATAGAGTTTCGCAGGGCCGCGACACGGCTGCCCACTATTGAAATTTCTCAACAGGCCAATGTCGAATTTCAGGCTCATCATAACGTGCACTACGCGAAGCTGGCCACCGTAGATTCGTAGAATAATCCGTTGATTCTCCATGGATCGCAATTCACTCCAGACCCACATATTATATCAGATTTGACGTGGATGCCGCCAGGTGGCCTTCGAAGACGCAAGAGATATTGTCGAGTTTCTCGCAAGAGTCAAGCAGGCCTTTATCGGCGATAATTGTAGAGTTGAAAGAAATCGGTGCAATTGCCCCTTGCCATGGCTGTGAGCCCATGCGAGTGTTTCTTGGTCGTCGGCAGAAACACGCTACTTGGAAGCTAATTTAGAGTTGCAGTCGCCTTCTGAAGCAGTGCAGGGTATGCCTTCTCCTGGTTGCACAAGGCGACCAATGCCACCATTAGGACCGGCAATGCTCGCCAGAGATGATAAAGTCTACTTCGTACTGCTGAAGTATCACATGATTAGATCCTTCACAAGTCCGACAAATGAAAGATAGTCGGCGGTGGGTTGTAATTTTACAAGTTGGTGTGCATCTTTTGATTAATGAAGAACGAGGCATGCAGTATTACTTTTCCGCAGCGGTTCAGCAGTTCTGTTGAGGTTATCGAGATTGAGAGTCGATTGTGGATGTAAAGGCACATTAAATGACCAAGAGTTTGATGCTGCTGCAGATTAGGGAGCAATTTTGCTCCAATGGAACTTTATGAGCATATGGGCACCATAAATCGTGTTTAAACTCACCATTTCAAATCGTTTAAACCGTTCCACCCATTAAAGGATGAAAGTCCAATCTTCCAACAAGCGTATCCGCTTAGTTAGCCCCCACCGTTTACAAGGAAAATTAGACATCCTATCGAGGATCTTGTATCGCATGGCTAGGCGTACTGAAGGGATTACCAGTTTCTAATTGCATGTGATTCACACCGAGAACCCAACGAGGGCCTCCTTGAACCACAGCTTCCTTAGTTGACAGTTCGAGATAAAAGCTCACAACTATTATTTCTCGGAAAATCTGCGTGACGACGAGAGCGATCCTTATTGTTCTTCCAGATGCGTATTGAGGGAATAAGAACGTGTATATTGACGTTAATGGATTACAAGTCGTCCAAAAACTTTTGTACACCAGCCGCATTAAGAGCACCAACAAATTGGCTTATTGGTGCACCATCACGGAATGCAATCACAGTGGGCAGTGCGCGGACCTGAGGATGTTATGTGTAAATTAACCGAGTGTACATGAATGAATTGCGTGAACTTAATCAGCTTACTTACCTTGTATGTGGCACCTAGAAGTTGACCTTCATCACTGTCCGTGTCGACTTTGACCAAATCCAACGGAAGCCCTGTTTTGCCAGATTTGTTCGGTTCATCTGTCAACTTCTGAATTACGGGCGCAAGCTGGTGGCATGGCCCACACCAACTAGAGATGGTCGAGTTCGGTCAACTGCGCGTTAACCTCACCGATGAATCGATGAACCCGAACAACGTACTCGGCATGGAAATCGACCAGGGTAATGCGGTCTTTCGCGCTTGTCACTTGTTTGAACGTCTAAACACACGTCTTTCAATATCATTATCATCAACTCGTAGCAAGCAGGGCGGATAGATAGTCCGCAGACGACTCACCTTATGGTCTGCATTGGGATAGACGACCGCACGCGCTGGGGTGACATGGAAGGCGCGAGCACTGGCAACACCGCCCGCAAGCGACTGTCGTCTGAGAATATTTGATGAGACGGACGACTTGAGGCAGCGAACGAGCGACATATTTAGCGGGAAGGAAGAGGACAAGGCGATGTCAAGAGTGCTGCGTCATGGATCATGGGCTCGGTCGTGTGCTGATTGGTCGGCCTTTCCCGGGCGCCTCTTCTCTTCCATTGAACGATGTCTTCCTCTATCTCAGTCATGCTATCAGCGCCATCACGTCGCACCCGAACCAGTATGATAAACACAACCTGCGCAATCATTTAACACATCGAACACTTCCCCTTTCAAACGTTCATATGTGACCCAGAAAAACGATTTCGACCATTCCAACAACTTACAGAATGTTGGTATCATCGCTGATCGACATCGTTCAACAGTCCATTCTGGGAGGCTTGCAGGTAATTGGTTCGTTATCTGTCTCGCGTCAATTATTATTGACTGATACCGATAGGATGTCAGGAATAGTCCATGGCGTTCCATCTGTTGGGTACATTGAACATGTGGTGCATCAGCGACATCCCCGAGACCCTCGAGCTGTGTATTGCGGCGTGGCGAGTTATGCAGAGAACTACCCTCATTTCCGTCTTGGTTAATTTCGCTATTTTGCGGATACCAAGGAGACGCCGAATTCGAAAACTCAGAATGCTTAGTCTCCCCTACGGCATTTATGTACTCGATAAAGAACGTTCCTTCAAAAACATCCCTGGCACAAAAATAACCCATCAGAGGCATCATGTAAATTTTCTCATCGTCTCAATACAAGAATGGCCTAAAAATATCTCGATCTGTTGTTATAGAAATCCCTTACGGCTGTCCGTGCAGTCATGTCAAGGGTACATAAGATGCGCCGTGACTTTGTTGAGATCCACTCCTCTTTTTCTCCCAAGTATCATCTTTACGGGCCCAGCGTAAGTGTATAAGTTCTCCTTCTACTTCTGCGTGATGTTCATTTATTCCTTTCTCTCCTTCCAGGCTCTTGTTTGACCTTTCGTTCCTCATTCTTGCTTTGGACAAGATCTATATCCTATTTGCTTCGATTCTTTTTGCATCCACCCACTAGCCAAAATGCATTTCTCCCTCGTTGCCGCTGCTGCTACTCTCCTTTCTGCCGCATCTGTTCAGGCTGCTGATCATCTGATCAAGGTCGGCGCTAATGCCCAGGTGAGTTCAAGTTTGACAGTGAGGTGTGCGCCCCCGTTGATATTTTTGTTGCTAGCTTGTCTTTGATCCCTCGAGCATTACTGCCGTCGCCGGGGACACTGTTTCCTTCCAATTGTACGTAGTTTTGCAACTCTTCTTATAATTTCACTCAATCGCCTTCGACATATAGCCAGGGCAAGAACCATGTATGCATAGTTCATTTTGCTTTACTTACCAATATACTGATGATCCGCTTTTAGTCGGTCACTCAATCGACATTCCCCGCCCCATGCACCAAGATGGCAAACGGAATTGACTCCGGTTTCATGTCTGTTCCCAGTGGAAGCACCCAGCTTCCCCAGTGGACATTGAACATCACCGATGCTACTACTCCTCTGTGGTTCTTCTGCGCTCAGCTCAACCCCGTCGAGTAAGTTTAGGTTCATGTCCAATCTGTGCAATCCCTAATGATTTTTTCCATTAGTCACTGCTCAATGGGAATGGTGTTCGCTGTGAACGCTCCTCCCACCAAGACCTTTGATCAGTTCCAGGTAAGCTCGTCCGTCAATAATCGTCCGATTTTCGTGCTCATCACGACATTTTCTTCTCACTAGACCGCTGCTAAGGCGACCGGCAGCAACGCGACTACCACAAACAGCACAACCACAAGTGGTACGACTACATCTGGTTCTACTGCCGCCACCACCACCACCACTACCAAAAGCGGTGCACTCAAGCTCGGCGGCAGTGCCGCTGCTGCTATGACCGTCGCTGCCTTGTTCCTCGGTGTTGCTCTATAAGCATCTGTGGGCTTGACGATGGACAAGTGGTGTATTTAGGCTAATAAAAATTGAATGTAGTAGGATACATTACTCCCGTTTATTGAGGCAAACTGTTATTTGGGATCATCGTCTGATATGCCCAAGGATAATTCTACATCGGAGGTAATTCTCTAATTACTCTGCGTTGGACTTGAGATGGAATACGGCCGTATGGTTATCGGACGCGAACGGCGACCATTGCTACAAATTTGTCAATCTAATAGGTTAGATACTGATGAATGTTCGTAGAACATACAACGACTCGTTTATCACCTGGAAGATACATAAATTAAAATTAAAATTCTCTCCTTCTGCGGAGGCAGCAGAACTGATTAAACAAACATGCACAAATGGCCTTGGCACCTCTGGTGTGCAGTACCAGTAGGTTGCCTTGACCCGCACATTTGCGGACTCTTGCATCCTCCTCTTTCTCCTCCGCCTTTCATACTCACTTCCGAACTGCTTTCCACCTTGCCAACATGGATGCGATCCGGGTTTCCAAGGTGAACCATATGCGCGCTGTTCAACGGGACCTGTCATCTGAACAGCCAACTTAGGTGGAGCAGGTGCTCTTTTCAAAATCAGGATCGACCTCCGTAGGTACGATCCATTTGACGGCTCATCATATCATATTCAGATATGACGACGCTGGAGAGAAGGAAATGTGGGTGAGTAGTTTCGTTGTCGCCATCTCCCTGCATCTAAAGATGAATTGTATAGATGCCATACCCTTTGATATCCCTAGTCAATCGCCTTCCGCAGACTCTGCAAGGCCAATCCATTCTAAATTTCCACACACGGACGTTCGAATCTTTTTCACTTACGTTTAAGCGGGACTCGGACGCAAGCGATGTGTTTGAGAGCGTGAAAGAACTCACTGTGGCTAGTAAGTCATACTATCGCATTTGCCATGCACAGAATTAGGTCGTTGTTAATACCTCTACAGCTTCTGTTTCCCAGCTTTATGCATTCTATTATGTACCGACACCACCACTACCTACGAACGACGGATGGACATTGTATTCACCTCGAGATGAATACATCCGTATGGGTGTGGGGACGCGGTCGAAAGCATGGCGATTCACCGATCTGAACAAAGACTATTCCGTGCGTATCAACATATGCACTGACATCTCTTCGCTAACATCGACGTTCGTTCAGTTCTGTCCCACATATCCTGCACGTCTTGTCGTGCCCACCAGAATTAGCGATACCACACTTCAATACGCTTCTAAATACCGCAGCAAGTGCCGAATACCTATACTGAGCTACCTACATTGGGCTAACTACGTAAGTCACGATCCATTCATCTCCATATTGTCCTCGCAGCTGATTATCATCTCCAGGGAAGCATCACTCGTTCAAGTCAACCTATGGTTGGGATCACGCAGAACAGATCCGTGCAAGATGAAAAGCTCATCGAAGCTATCTTTCAATCTCATTGGTCGCCAGAGTCTCGAGTTTCAAATGCAAATGTATACGGCGCAACGCCTACGAATCTCATCATCGATGCGCGACCTACCGTCAATGCAGTGGCGAACACTGCGAAAGGCGCCGGAACAGAGAACATGGAGTATTACAAAGAAGGAAAGAAAGTGTACCTGGGAATCGACCACATCCATGCAATGCGAGAGTCTTTGGCGAAAGTCGTAGAAGCTCTCAGAGAAGCGGACCAACTTCTTGCAAGCATTAACAGCGACCTTCCTGATCAAGTATCAGGCCTCGCCATCCTGGATAAAGGTGCTCTTCGGCGGTCTGGCTGGTTGCGCCACATATCTGCAATCCTCGAGGGGACGCTAATCATCACGAAAAACGTCCATATCAATTCATCTCACGTTCTTATCCATTGCTCCGATGGCTGGGATCGCACCTCGCAACTATCTGCTCTTACACAACTCTGTCTGGACCCTTTCTATCGCACAATACGTGGATTCGAGATTCTGATCGAGAAAGACTGGTTGGCCTTCGGCCATAAATTTCTGGATCGATGCGGACATCTTTCATCAGACAAATTCTTTCTATCACCCACAGGTGATGCAGGCACTGGCAGCGGCGCTGAAGCTGCACAGGCATTCCTAGCCTCGATGCAGAATCGATTTGCGTCGCAGAACCATATTAAGGAGACAAGTCCTGTATTTCACCAATTTTTGGAGTCCGTTCGGCAGATCCAAAGACAATATCCTGATCGCTTCGAATTCAACGAACGGTTCTTGAAACAGTTGTACTACCACCTCTATTCGTGTCAATTTGGCACTTTTCTTTTTAATTGCGAAAAGGACCGCAAAGTTGGAGATGGGGGACCTCCACCAATCGAACGGACAGTTAGCGTTTGGGATTTCTTCAACTCCCCAGCAGAGATGGCTTTGAATCGGAACCCGACCTACGACGCAACACTTGACGACCCAAGCAGGCGTACGCCTGATGCTGACATGGGTGTGCTCCTACCAAACCCAAAGGATGTGCGATTTTGGCACGAGTTATACGGACGGACAGACGAGGAGATGAACGGAAGGTTTGTCGTTGCTCAAGCACGCGACGCCGAGCTCGTTGGTCCGGTGGATAGTGCTGATGATGATCCCGTCATTCAAGAATCCAACACACAAGACGCTCTTTCAAGTTCAGGCTCAGGAGGAAAGGTGGTCGATAGAAGTCTTGCGAGCTCATTGAGCGTATTATCGGCCATTGGGAGGCCAACTTCGCCGGGGTTGGGCACTAGTATGCGGGATATATCAGCATCACTTCCCGATCTTCCGTCGTCCCAACCAAGGGCGGCTCCAAGTAGAAGTCCAGCGCACACACCGGTGTCGCTACCAGACCGAGGGCAACCTTCGCCTCTGTCGCAGGGCCTGTTGAATACCCCGATTTGGTCGCGCGCTAAACCGCCTGATATTTTGTCGGGAGGTGGTGTTAAATCTGTTTGGGGTAAACTTTCCTCGAATGCATCAGCTGCGTTTTCGGTCGTACAGGATGCATACGCAGGCGTAGCGAAGGACTTGATGAACACGGGACAAGGTATGGAAGAGGGTTCGGAAAAGACGTCCGAACTCAAAGGACGCGATATGCTCAGCGCATGGGGTCAGGATCGGCCTTCCTCATCGCCTCGACCTTCGTCGTACCAGCCGCAGCGGGCCCCTGCGACTATGCCGAACCCGTGGTCAACGGCTCAGTCATCGTCGTCTGCGCACCACCTCACGATTTTTGACGAAAATCCGTGGGGCGCACCTGCGGAGAGTGAACCACTTCCCATCACGACTACACGGCCGACAATCGACGAGCCCACGAGTCCACTTCCTCTGGATCCTACAGTCACTCATATTCCCATAGGCTTCGGTTCTTCATCACGCGCTTCTGCGTCAAGAGCCGCGTCCATTTCGTCGGTGGGGCGCAATTCGCCTCAACCTGGGCCGAAGCGCATCCCACCGCAGTCGCCTCCGTGCGCGTCTCAAAATGATAATACAGATCCTCTTGGTGTAGGTTTGCTGTAAGTTGTAATGAACTGTATACATAGATAGAAGGCATTGCATTTCCCATTTATTCGTCGCTACCTCAAACTTTGTTTCCGCACTTCTACGGAACGTTTATCAGAAGTAGATTCTGGATCTGAATCAGGGTAACACTCTTTCCCTACTCAATTGCACACTCGGCGACAATAATGCATGTAACAAAAAATAGGATATTGAGGCGTGCATATGGTTTTCGTCTAGAGCTTGCATGGAATGGTTCAGGGCTTTTATTCGACGTCGTTTCGCACACTTTACAGTGGTCTCGAAACCACGGCATTGGGTAAGAGTCCTGCGGATATAATACCATGCTAAATCATGTATTCTGGATCAATTTTGGTCAGTTTTTTTCGTTGAGATCGAGCATTCTCCTCTCACTGTGCAAGTAATCATAGACTAAGTCAATTTTCTCTGCGAATTAAGCATCTCACAACTGTGCAACTCTGGTCATGCACTGATAAATGGTGGGATATACAGAGTCTGTTAATAGATCCAAGAGAACTTGAGCGTCGAGTTTAATCCACGTCGCCATGCCTGCTGCACGTTTCTGCAAGGGTCATCGCGTCCTGGTTAGCGCGCCTCAATGCCGGCTAAACAGTCAGATAAGAAGGATCAGCTCATAAGTTGAAGGAAGGAAATGATGGCAGAAAATCAATTGGAGAGGACGAGATGGCGTGATATAGAACGATAAGATTACGTAACGGAACAAACTTACCCATAAATTTGAAGAAAGTTGAAAACGGCCGACCATCTTCCCATCTTTCCTTCTTCCCCCATCCTCCCCAATATCCTCCTCTGCAATGGCCCCCAACGGTGAAGCTGTCCGTGCTGCCCTTGCCCCCGGCCACTTCTTGTTCACCTCCGAGTCCGTTGGTGAAGGTCACCCCGGTATGTCCATCTTCTGTCTTTTTTGCTGGCACCAACTGACGAGAGCAGATAAAATCTGTGACCAGGTCTCCGATGCTATTGTACGTGGCGTTTGTTGCTCATTGCAATGTATTCCGACTCATCTTGTTCTTTTCCGACGCGTTTAGCTCGATGCCTGCCTTGCCGAGGACCCTTTCTCGAAGGTCGCCTGCGAGACTGCCTCCAAGACCGGCATGATTATGGTTTTCGGTGAAATTACCACCAACGCCAAGCTCGACTACCAGAAGGTCATCCGTAACACCATCAAACAGATCGGCTACGACGACTCCTCCAAGGGCTTCGACTACAAGACCTGCAACATCCTCGTCGCCATCGAGCAGCAGTCCCCTGATATTGCCCAGGGTCTCGACAAGGGTTCCCTCGAGGATCACGGTGCTGGTGATCAGGGTATCATGTTCGGATACGCCACCGACGAGACTGAGGAGTACATGCCCCTCACCATCATGCTCGCCCACAAGCTCAACGCCGCTATGGCTGTTGCCCGTCGCTCTGGCGAGCTCGGTTGGCTCCGCCCTGACTCCAAGACTCAGGTTACCATCGAGTACAAGAAGGAGGGTGGTGCTACCATTCCCCTCCGTGTCGACACTGTTGTCATCTCCACCCAGCACGCGGAGGAGATCTCGACCGAAGACCTCCGCAAGGAAATCCTCGAGAAGATCGTCAAGAAGGTCATCCCTGCCAACCTCCTCGATGACAAGACCATCTACCACGTAAGCTCTCCCATGAACTATATATCTTAACTTTGTTGACTTACTGAAACACTATAGATCCAACCCTCTGGTCGCTTCGTCATTGGTGGACCTCAAGGTGATGCTGGTTTGACTGGTCGCAAGATCATTGTCGACACCTACGGAGGATGGGGAGCCCACGGTGGAGGTGCCTTCTCTGGAAAGGATTTCTCCAAGGTCGATCGCTCTGCTGCTTACACTGCGCGCTGGATCGGTAAGTAGCGAAAATTGGCGTTTCTTTAGTGGACTAATAATGTACCCCTTTACAGCCAAGTCCCTCGTTGCTGCTGGCCTTGCCCGCCGTGCCCTCGTCCAACTGTCCTACGCCATTGGTGTCGCGGAGCCTTTGTCGATCTACGTCGACACTTACGGCACTGGCAAGAAGACTGATGAGGAGCTCGTTGCCATTATCCGCAAGAACTGGGATCTCCGACCTGGTGTCATTGGTATGTCCGCGTAGCTTTTGTGAGGTAAACTTTGATTCTTACGTGTTTGTGCAGTCCGTGAGCTCGATCTCCAAAAACCCCAATACCTTAAGACCGCCTCCTACGGTCACTTCGGTAACCCCGACTACACTTGGGAGAAGCCCAAGCAGCTTGTGCTGTAAGCCTCTAGACGCCGCCCGTTTAGACATTTTTTATTTTGTCTCGTTCCATCATCGTTGTTGCCTGTTTGCATCGGAAGTTCATCCTTCCGCTCATTTAATTCACATCTCGCATTGCTCTATAGATACCACTGTCATGACCATCTCACCCACACACATACTGACGACCCACAACGTTACTTCACCCCATATTATCTCGTGGAATGTAGTCCTCGGCACACCATACTCATGCCGTTTAAACTGTAGTAGAAAAATGTAATATGTAGTTTTCCGGGGATCGAGAACGCTCAACCGTCTCTCCATCCCCTCACCTGTTGAATAAAACAGTTGCCATAAAATGCTGCGGACCTCTGAGTGGCGTTCGGGTTTGCGAGTGGAATCAACGGAAGGGCGGCCCGTGCGAATGAGACCGAAACCCGAAGAAATTTCCTGTTCTGGTAAGTAATCGATACCAAAAATTTCTGCAAGGGCAGGCTCCGAGCGGACAGTCTCCACTCCCTTGCCCATCTCCTTTTTTCTTTCCAAAGTATGTCCTTCCCATCCTGTCCCCCGATCGCGCACTGACGGTGTCAAGTGTGTGGAATTCTAGGTCTCCTCTTGAACGATCCATCAATAGATGCAGCTCCGGAGATCGTCGAAGGCCTGTCGCTTCTCCAGCACAGAGGCCAGGACGCGTGCGGTGTGATTACGTGTGGCTACAAGGGTCGTTTTTACCAATGCAAGGCCAATGGAATGGTTCGCGATATTTTCGACGCCAACTCGATCTCGCGGTTGGCTGGTGGCATGGGCGTTGGACATGGTGCGCACACGGATCTCGGCCGTCTGGCGACGCTATCACTGATAAATTTCTTGTGCAGTACGGTATCCCACTGCGGGGAGCTTCAACAACGCCGAAGCGCAGCCGTTCTACGTGAACTCGCCGTATGGAATCGTCTTTGCACATGTACGCTCTGGTCTTCACCTCGAGCGAAGGCGCTCAGATTCGATTTAACTTGCTTTGCAGAACGGGAATCTTATCAACACGGAATCGCTGATGCAGTTCATGGACCACACCGCCCATCGACATATCAACACCGCGTCGGACTCCGAGCTTCTCCTCAACATCTTCGCGTACAACCTCCAGCAGACGGGTAAGTTCCGCATCAATGAGGAGGATATCTTCACCGCTATCGGCGGTATGATGAAGCAAATCAAAGGTGCATATGCGTGCGTCGCGATGCTTGCTGGCTTTGGGATCATCGCCTTCCGCGATCCCAATGGTATTCGCCCCGTCGGACTCGCGACGCGCCCCTCCGGCTCCGGCCTCGACTACATCATCGCGAGCGAGAGCGTCGTCGCCGATGCCGGCGGCTTCACCGACTGGCAGGACGTCAAACCCGGTATGTCATCGTCCCCACCCCACTCTTTTTTTATCTCATCGTACTGACGCGCGCACGGGGCGGACTCAGGTGAGGCCGTTATCATCACCCGCAACGGTATCTCCCGCAGACAGACCGCGCCGCCCGCGACGTTCGCGCCGGACATTTTTGAATACGTCTACTTCGCGCGCCCGGACTCGGTCATGGATGGCATCAGCGTGTACCGCAGTCGCATGGCGATGGGCGACGCCCTCGCAGACAAGGTGGCGGCGGTGCTCAAGGCGGCGGATATCAAGGTCGATGTTGTCATCCCCGTGCCGGACACTTCGCGCGTCGCTGCTCTGAATCTGGCGCAGAAGCTGCAGCTGCCATATCGCGAAGGCTTTATCAAGAATAGATATGTCGGTCGCACGTTTATCATGCCTGGACAGCAGATGAGGTGAAGACCGTCTATATTTGTTGCGAGGTAATTAGGTACTCAAACTTGGGTTTGTAGAAAAAAGAACGTGCGAAGAAAGCTTAACGCGATGGCGCTGGAGTTCGTGGACAAGAATGTTCTCATTGTTGATGGTGTGTTGTTCGTTAATTTGAGTGGAATCTTAGTCTCATATTGCATTAGATTCCATTGTTCGGGGTACCACATCCAAGGAAATCATCCAAATGGCCAAGGATGTCGGCGCGAAGAAAGTCATCGTTGCGAGCTGCGCACCACCCATCAGGTAGATATTGCACTTTTCACCGGAGGTCTTCAATCCACTAACACTGTGACATTAGGTACCCAAATGTCTATGGCATTGACATGCCCTCACGAAAAGAGCTAGTGGCGCACGCCAAAGACGACGCCGCCATAGCCGAGGCCATCGGCGCTGACCTCGTCATCTTCCAAACACTTCCCGACCTGGTGAATTCAGTGAGACAGCTCAATACCGACATCAAGACCTTCGACTGCTCTGTATTCACTGGAGAGTACGTCACCGGCGGCGTCGATGAAGAGTATCTAGCCCACCTCGAGGGGCTGCGCTCAGACAACCTACGCTCAAAACTCAGCGCATTGGTGAACGGTGGCGCCGCGCACGCGGATGTGAATGGACACCCTCCGGGGAAGGATGCTAGCTTCGGTACGGGCGCGAGCACACCAATAAATGGATCGGACGACACGGTTGGACTGCATAATTCATGGAACACACATTCTTGATTTTTTGCGGAGATCTAGACTTTCTTGAAATTTCATTTCTTGCTTGTTCGATATGTTGTAGAGGGTTGGAAGGTGGGATTCAGTGTATAGAGATTGTTGTCTACATTATCATCTCATTTATGTCGCGTAAAATAAAGTGTATAGTATCTCTCCTGCAATTATTTAATTCTGCTTGATCTTAGGTGAAAAGTCAGGACAAAATTTCGGCCACGGACGCTAATAAAGTATCATTGCTTGATTTGATGCTAACGTGGGCGCCTAATTTGCTCTATAAATAGCTCAATGCACAATTGATGGACTTCGTCAGATCGTGTGGTCTGGCCATCAAACGAGGGGCACTCTACTGTCATCTCAGTATGAATGTGGTGTATCTTCAAATGAACAGATTTCGGATGTTGTCGGATAGTGACGATCGACGCTATCGATGAGGGGCCGTCGAACACGAGGAGGGGAATGTGGCACATACAAAAGCTTGATGCATAGTGGGACACCTCATGTATTCAATCTCCTCTCACTCTTCGCACAAGCTCGATATGTTAGCCTCAACCTCTAGTGTGAGTAGCTGATTCTTCTTTATCGACCGCCAATGTGATGCGCTCATTGACGACTGTCTCAACTCAAAGATCCGTCCATTGGAAGATGGGCCATATTACATCTTCAGCCGCAATCAAACGGACGGAAAAGCCAGCTTCCTGAACTCGTCCGTAGATAATGGAGGAATAGGTAGCGAGACACCGGAGTTTTCTAATTTCAGACCCGTGCGAATGGATAGCAAGAATGCGACGATATGGCACCTGGAATACCAGCCAGATAAGGGGTCCTACCTCATCTACAAACACGGTACCGACGACGTTCTCGACGCCAGCCAGACTGCAAACTCGAACGCTTTATGCTACAAGATCCACGGCGCAGCGTGGCAGTGTTGGGCAATCCGACTGCAAATGCAAGTCAAATGTGCCATCATGGCATGTATCGCTCCCCTTCGATAGTTTACTCATATGCTTTGCAGTGACACCAGTCTGCCGGTAAACGAAACCAGCCGCGTTGCAGGATATACTTTCACACCTCTCTCGCAACCTCAGTCTGTACTCACAATGGAGAGCAACTGTGGTGGATCCGAAGTATTGGCCCAAATCAGACCCGCCCCACTCGACGGAGGGAGAATAAGCAAGAAGCAGCTGTGGGTTCTAACAAAGTACTCTGAACCCGGCTTGCCCGCTATTGTTGTCCACGAGGATGTGCAGCCTTGGGAGTTGAAATCTGAAATCGAGCCGGCTTATTGTAGAGAGGTTCAACTCCTGACAACACAAGCAAAAGAGCAAATCGCAGAACTGATAGAAGAGCAGAGGGAGTGCGTTATCAAAATTTGAAGGTAGAACAAACCCTACGAAATGCATCCATTTTAGCGCAGGGATTTTAGTGGATAAAACCAGGGTTTTATATTCATGCAAACTATGCCTTTCGAATGAAAGAGCCCAAGTATAAAGAGGGAAATAATATACACGTATCAAGAACGAAATTAAGCATCGGGAGATCCTATTCTACATGAGCAAAAGGAGAGGTAGTCTGAGTGTATTGGGAGATGGGATGATGGTACATGCAATGAGTGGGTTGGAGCCAAGAGAATTGAGATGAAATGATCGTTAAAGAGTTGCAGAGAATGCAAAAGGCAGAGAAAAAAGAGAAAAAGAAATCGTTGGAGGAGATATTACTCCGTTAGGAATCGCCAGAAGAAACGAGAATCGTGGTTAAATAGGGTTTTTAAGGAATGAGTGTCGGAAGCAAAGGTGCCTCCATGAAGTGCGGAGGCAGCCTGGCCTTGAACAAAGATACGGAATGGGAAAATGTGGAAGAAGGTCGAAAGGGGGTCGAATGGTGTTGTCAAGCAGAAATTGTCGAGGTGACAAAGAAGATACATGAGGAGCTTGAGGCTGGTGTCGAAGGTAGATGGAATGCGGTCACAGACTGGGAGCGTCCGCCGGAGTGCGCCCATCCTGAAACACAACAGGTGTATGCCGTTTGTCTGCTTCACCATCGAGAGCATTCAAGCCATGATACACGCTGAGATTCCCGTTTCCACTAGAAGCAACAGCATGATCATCTTCGCCTTGGTCCTGAAGTAGTGCTTCTGATTCAGACTCAGGCTTCTCCTTGCGTGGCGTATATACTGGCAGCGGCGTCGAATAATCAATCCTTCGCTCCCCATTCGCATCATAAAGCTGAGAATACACCGGCAATGCCGTGCTCACCACGCTTGAGGTCGAAGAGTCCTCTTCCTCGCCCAGCCTAGGCGCAACGCGCGCAAACGTCACTGGTACCTTGAAGCTCAGTTTCTCCGTCGCCACCTTCCCACCCTTGCCCTCCAAATCATACGTGCACGTCAACGACACCGCGAGTTCATGGAGCGCACTGTACAGAGGGCTACTCGTGCTCGGACGGAGCTCCTTCTCACCGGCCCACTGCAAGCCCTGGTATTCAACCTCCGCCTCATCGTGGCCGCCCCAGCGCTCGATGCCTCCCGCGCTATGCACGAACGGTACGCTCGTGTCCATGGTATACCATGTCTGGGAGGCACCAGTGGCTGACGCTGCATCGTAGGTGAACACATAATTTTCTGGAGCGAGGGTGTACAGTCCGGATTCTTCGGGAGGTAGAAGAGAGAAGGTACGGCAGACGGATTCAGAGTGGGACGGAGAAACATACAGCCCAACGTCATAGATCGAGCTGAGAGGATGCGGATTCCGTAGCGGGGTATTAGGGGGCTGCAATCTCTTCGACGGTAGAGGGTAGCGAGCGAGGTAGGAAGAAGAAGGACGATATCTACATTGGCAGAAGTTTAGCGGTTGCCACTCCAAGGGCGTTTGTGAGGTATGTACGTACCGACACTTCTCTTGCTGGATGACATCAACGATAACTTCTGTCACCTGCAATTTCTTGCATTCCTCTTCACACAGATCCTTTGTGCGCAGACGGAGGGTAAGCGGCATCGCATTTTCCCGGATGTCAACATATTCAGGAATAGATGCCAAAACTTGGATTTTTGACAAGACGTCGGGGGGAATGCGCGTCTTATCTTGTACTTCGTTGGGTGGGGTTGTCGGGGTAGAATTGACGAGGTAATTAACGGTGTTAGGTTGGGGGAAATCAGCTTTTGGTGCTGAGATGTAGCGCGTAACGGTGATGTGCCGACGCGCCTCTGCCGTGCGAACACGGGTCCTGAAAGGTGCGCATAGAGAGGCGAGAGTCCAATACGATGAGGGAATTTCGTCTTCAATGGCCGAAAACTTGACCGTGGCATAGAGCGCATAGCTGTTCCCCACGCATTCGACCCCAATGGAATTCGTTGAAGGCAGCCAGCCCGGTATGGGTAGATTGAAGATAATATTCCAGACACCTGGGTAGAAGGTCGCGTAAGTAAGTGACGATATAAATTCATTCCACCTAATGTACGCAGAGTGGAAATAGGAAGATAGATTCGGCGCGTCGGGTGTCGCCAGGTGGAGTATGGGATGCATGCTCAAGCTAGCAGTCTCGTATTCCTTCGTCTCAAATGAAATGAAGGTCGAGACTATAGTTTGTTTGAACGCGGCATATGCCGCGGGGAAGTCAACGAAAGAGAGACTTACATGGCTCGCTGCTTTCTTCGTGACCTTCATTCGAGAGCACCATGGGGGTAGAGGGTGCAAGTTCTCGCGTTACAGTGCAGAGACGAAGCGACGAGTAGCCGTTAGCGGGGGTGAAGATTTCGGACTGGCCCTCGAAGGTGATCGTGACGGACTGCAGGAGCAGACGCGCCGTCCTGCGGGCCTCAAATAGCGAGTACGGCGAGGTCACAGAGATGGATATGTGGCCCGATAGCGAGTAGGCGGAGCTGAAAGGCGGTTGATTAGGACGACAATGAAAGGAAAGACGCGAAGGACACACCTGGGGTCTGGCTCGCCGTACATGGGGAGATCATTGGCAAGGGGGTGGATGCGGAGGGCGAGGGCCATGATGGTGGGGGGACAGGAAGAATAAAAACGGGGGCTGCGGGTATTTAAAGTGCATAATGGCCTTGTAACAAAAGCGAGACATATCGTTTGTCTCCAAAGAGCATCGCATAATTGCCATTCTCGGTAAATCACTTGTGCTACGTCATGTGACGACAACAACGCCTGTCCCGCCATTGTTCTATTCTTACTCGTAAGTTACCCAAACACCTTGCTCACTCCCAGCGCATCCTCCTCCAGCCGACGCTTCTCCCGACGCTCAGCTGCCTCCGCGTCCGCGTCCTTGCGGCTGTTGTATTTCATGCCCTTCGCACGTTTCGCCAGCTGGCGCGTCGCAGCTGGTGTCACAAATTCTAAAATCACCGTGTCAGCGATTTAAAAAAATACAGAGTCACCCCACGCCTGACAAGCGGGACAATGGGCCTCGCATAGTACGCACCAGGATTCGAAAACACCGTCGCACCGCCAAATGCTCCTTCAAAGATCCGAATAGGCGTCAGCACAAATCGCGGGCCGATTTCCACCAGCGTCGTCTGAGGAGGTCCGTTAGGCTGCACCGGGTCCTTTTCCATTATCTGCAGGGTTCGATAACGCACAATGGGAGAACGCGAAAAGTTAATTTACGCGAGATTCGATGGTGGCACTACGCATCAGAAAAACTTGCACGCACCTGGAAATTACGGAACCAGATCTTCGAGTCAACAATGGAGAAGGTGAGGATGTGATCGATAAATGGTTTTGCGCGTCTGGACGTGGAAGGTACGCCGAAGATCTAATTTAAACAGAAAAAAATGTATCAGCCCTGTAACTCCTTTTGCGCGGTGCATATCAGACTAATAAAACTATTCCATGCGCAAAAACGAGACGATGGAGCCGAAGAATCAAATATGAAATACACACCTGAGTAAACACCTCCTTCGTCAGCCTGCCCCACTCTGTATCCTCAAAGCTCTTATCAAAGCTCAGCAGTCCGCGACTGCCCTTCAAGCAATTCCCCGTCAGCTTCAGCTCGTCCATCGTATGCACATTTTGTACATGCATCTTGATGCTAGGGCCATTCGGCGTCTTGGCTGCCCAAAGATAGAGATCCTCGTGCCGCCGCGCCTCGAAATATAGCGCGTTGTTGCAGTTGTTCAGGTCAGCGAGCTCGGGAAGCAAGTGCAGCTGCGATTTTGAGTCGAGTTTCGAGTCTGAAGGGCAAGAGCAAGAAAAAACGTTCAGAATGAGCATTCCGTCACGTTCTGTTTGCAGACAAAAATCGCACCTTTTTTAACGTGAGGCAAGAGCGCCTCCAAATCCATCATGAGATGGCGCATGCGCTGAGTGACGCCTCTTGAGGAGAGCAAAAGAACTCTCTGCTTATTCTTCTTCTTCTTCTCAGAAAGCCCGACGATTCCGACAGCCTCCTCATCCACCTCCATCTCATCCGCGCGACGCTTACCCTTGCCCTTCACGTCCTTGGCATTCGCCTTTTGTGCTTTGAGAATCGACGCCATGGTGTGTATGCACGTGTATATGTATGCTTTTCAGTTCCCCTTTCCCTGATAGACAAGAGGTATAGAGGCTGTGAGTTTAATAGAGACGCAGGCTAGCGTAGCTTGTCGGTTTGTCGCCGTTGTGTGCAAATGCTTTGGGACTTCAACGTCAGTTGCCCAAATTTTTGGAATTACATAAACTTTCCAAATCGAGACGGTATATCGGCTCCGGGCGCCTGACCGCCGCCATTATATCCCAACTCAGTTTTCCCTTTCACTTCGACATTAGCCTCGCGTAGTGAACCCTGGAATGAGGCTTTTTGACAATATCTACCCAAGGTATTTAGACTAATCAGCCAGGGTATTTTTTTTGTTTCCCTGTCATATCGTTTTGTGCTTTGTGCGCGAAAAAAGTGATCGCTTTGAACATTCTATAATAAGGACGCCCATGACAGTCAGATAAATTCTACATGGGATTCAACCACGCGCATGAGAAGGCTACCTGACCGATTAAATTCGGAAGAAACTGTATGCTGGACAATCCTTACCCCTTCCTCAGTTAAAACTATTCACTTCATCCAGCAGCATTACGCATACTCCATAAAATTTCGAGACGAACCAAGACCCACACTAAAAGCGACCTTATGCCAACTTTACCGTTGTAGAATTTCTCCTTTTTTTTTAACTCCTGAAAAGACCACGTAAACTGAATGTTCACTTTCTATTTCTGTTGGAGGAAGAGGGCCGTGTAAGCAGGAACGACGAGGTAGGTGTTGATCTTGAGAGAAAGCGTTGTCTGGAAAAAGGTTGAATCAGTACAGAGCACTCAACTGAATTTAAGCATCGCAAAGAAAATGGGCCGTACCTGCCACTTGGCAACACCAGCTTGGCCACCAAAGTGACGCGCGAAGTATGTACCAGTCGGTACATTCGCGAGGTAGAACGAGATAGGAGTATCCGGGTTCTTGTTAACAATAACGAGCGAAAGTTTGCCGTTCTGGGTTCCGGCGTAGACACCCTGGGTGTCAGGGAGAGGTGTAGCAAGGTTGACTTGGGCCGTGGCGCTGGCAAAGTATGTTCCATAACTGTGATAATCATGAAGGTGACCAGCGAAGCCTTGAGCACTCAAATTCGGCGACTTACCCTCGGAACAACCAATAAGCAAGGCCAACAGGACCAAGCTCGTCGGGGGTCGCCCAGTAGGTAGCGGAATCGACGCCGTATTTACCGTACAGTCCAAGGACGTCGACGGTAAGGAGACCACCAGTGAGGTCTGTGTCGGCGGTCGAACTCCATTCACTGATCGAGAGTTTGGTTCCTGGGTAGTTTATTTGGATGAGGGTCTTGAATCGAGGAATCAAACTGATCGCCGTTGGGTTCCATTGGTGGTTCTGCGGGTTGGATCCGGCCCAAGATTCGTCAACGTAGCTAGTATCCTGTAAATATGAACAATTTAACGTCACTCCTTAAGCAGATAGGAAGAGGCTGGTACCCAGAGACTACGGGTCATCCTCAAGCGCAGAGCCTTAGCAGTGGCATCGTTGGCGCTGGTGTCGGGTTGGAAGTAATAATGAATGTCGAGATAGTCAAGCAACCTCTTTCCGGTGCTGTTGTCGTGCGCTTGCATTTGTGCCAGGAACCAAGGCAGGAAATCGATGTTGTAGTGCGCCGCGTTGTCACTGTAGCCAATTTGACTGGTCCAGTCTATGCTATCCGTGTCAGTATTTCGCGACAGACGATGTCAAGTCAGATCAACGTACAGTACCACCATGAGCAGGTAGAAGGAGCGGCAACCAAAACGCCAGGAAGAGCCTCTTTGGCAGCTGTTCCAAATGCAATGACTCTCGCGAGCTCCTCATCGTATCCCATGGGCCTGCACTCTCAATTCAGTTTAAATTCATAGTCATAAAAGTATAAACACATACTGAGGGTGCATATCCTGATGGGTGTTGCTAGCGATTTCGAGTTCGTTATCAATAGCTACCATCAAAGGCTTATTCTTCAGGCCCTTGAGCCAAGTTTTGGCCAACGAGGTATTCCAAGGTGTGTAGACGTTGGTTGGGTCGGGCACAGGGGTAATGTAAGATCCATTGGGGAAAAGGCCGTTGCCAGCGTCGTTGTTGTAAGGCTCGAACTTTTGTTGGTCTAATGGTCATACAATGAGCGTTGAAAGATAGAGCCGACATATTAACCAACCTGGGTAGATTTCTTTGGGATAAGAATACGAAGTAGAATCTTTGGACACCCAGTCGAGACTTCCAAGAGTCGTCAGCTTGAGCTTTCAAGAATGGACTGGTGAGATCTTACGCGGGGACAGTAAGCAGATTATCAGAGCCTGCGGCGCCAACCCAACCCATCCAGTCATCGGCTTGGCCATTGTCGATGACGCGGTTCTCGAAGTACCAGTCGTTTCCGGCGTTGGTGAAACCGCCGAACGGGTTGTATGCGGTCACTGCATTTCCACCCCAGCGGGAAATGGTAACACCCAGATGCTGGATGTAGCTTGCCGATGTGGGGAAATTGACACCATAGATGTGGGGGTTAATTGGCGTGCTAACTTGCTGGACGATGCTAGATAATCAAGATGTTAGATAAGTTCACTTGAACATCGTGATTCTGCGCCGCGTACCTTCCGTATTGCACGGCAGGCAAGACGGTAGTAAAGGTGGCATTTCCAGAGACGGAGGACACAGTCAGGTTTCCTTGACTGAACGTGGACGCCAATTGCAAGTAGGTGATTGTTTTTGAAGGCGTGTCAACTGGGTTGTAAGTTGTGGAGTTCACAACTTTGATAGCCTTGGAGAAAATTGAAGTTAGAATGATAAAATGATAAAATGAAGATTTTTGAGAAAGAAGCCCACCTTTCCATTCAGCAAAACGCTGATGTCGCTGATGTCGACTGCGCCTTGAGTTGTGACTGCGACGTAGTGGTCGGCAAGGGGCTCCGCACTCAATACTTCGGGTGTAATGACAATTTCCTAGATAATTTGGTTGAGAATTTAGGTGCAGCATGGGCTCGTAAAGTCATTTACATCGACCAAAACGATGTTATCAATGTGATACTGATGAAACCGGTAAATTAAAGGCACGTAGATAATTATGATATGTACTCACAATGGCACCATTTCCACCAGCTTGGAGCGTCAAACGATCCCATGTATCAGTTCCCTGATGAACACGATTCAAATCAGCATCTCAGTTCAAGGTCATGTAAAAATGTTTCTTACGAGTTGACTGCCCGTTCCAGGAAGATTGTTGAAGTCAATCAAGAGTGACGAGAAAGTTCCATCTACAACGGTTTTACTGATGGCAGAAAGAGGAATAGTTGCTGATTGATCGTTGTCCCCAGTAGATTGGATGAGAATGCTTATATCTGGTTGGGCACCCTAGATTTACAAATCAATACAGCGCGAAAAAAAAATATAGGCTGGAAGAAACGCGTACAGCAATATCAAAACGAAGACCAGCATAACTGGGGAAAGTGCCCTCGAGCTTGACTGAGAGTGCAGCATAAGCGCCCGAGTTCACAGAGATAGATGAGCCGCTGGAGCCTGAATATTCGTCGGTAGCAGCAAAGTTAATGTCGCTGCTCCAACTCCAATTCTCCCAACCTTGGGCAAGGGCACCGTCCGTGTAGATTGCCAAGTCTGCCTTCACGGCGTGTATGGCGGCACACGCCACGCACGCTGCGAAGCTTAGCAGATTAAGCTTTGGGAACATTCGAGCTGATTGCTGAACGAACACGAGGAGGCGCAAGCCCTGTTTGAGTGCTTAAAACCCCAGCTTTTCGATCCACCTTTTGTATCCATAGCAATTGCGATGGAGGCCTGGCGGGCGGAATTCGGGAAATTTTATTCGCGTTGGATAATCCACGGGAGAATACAGCGAGCGCAAGGAGGAAAGACGTCGCGGGCAAGGGATTGGCACATAAAGTCATGTGCTGGCGCGATGCATAGGAAACGACCTGAGGTCTGAAGAATGGTCGTGCTCTACCCAGTCGGACGCCTTGTACAATCGGATAATAAGCAACATAAGAGTCTTGACATGCCATACGGGTTCCGATAGATCGTGTTCTAAATTTGAGCCTAACCGATGAGATGACGGACATAAAAGGTGTTGTGCAATTATACCCACTGATGTTTTTATCCGAGAATAAACCCTGTCAGTGGGTGACTTCCCATAGCGCTATCTTGAATATCTAACTCTAAATTCCGTTTTCGGAGTTTCAAATGAAGAGTTCCTGAGATATGTTTATTCTGATTTCCAAACCACAACGCCGAATCCACCATTTAGAAATGTCCTATTTATAGTCTTTATGCCTAGACTGGAAAGTCACGCTGATTATCAGTCCGACGCTGATCGCTGGGCCAAAGTCGCTCGTCCCTCCTCTACAATGGATGCTGCAGCCCAGTTCTTCACACAGATGCTGGCAGAACACACAGAAGAAGATGTGGAAGAGGATGACTACAACAATCACCTAGCAATTGGACTTCTGGTGGTTGGTGTGGAAGCTGGCCGTTTGCAACGAGTCGAGCAACGACATAACTCAAGAAACTACCTTTGTCGAGCTGATCTCCCTCCAAATCCTCGGTTTAGGACGCCGTGGCTAGCTCTCTTTACGAACCGAAATGACCGCGCCTATATCACTACGATGGGATTCAACGTCGAGACCTTCAATTTAATTGTTACATCAGGATTTGGTCAGCGTTGGCTCTCAGAGCCTATTCCACGAAACGATGCTCATTCAGGGGGAGATAGTCGTCCTGGAGGAAGGTCTTTGGATGCCTGGGGAGCATTGGGACTTGTTTTACACTACCTAAATTCAACAATGCGTGAAATCAGCCTTCAGCAAATATTTGGAGTGATTCCGACGACTGCATCGCGGTATATTACATTCGGGCTTGATATCCTCCTAAAGACCTTGCGAGAAATGCCCGACGCATCTATATACTGGCCAAAATCCTTGCAAGAGTTCCAATTTAATAGCTCCCTTATCAGTGCCCGCCATCCTCGACTATCTGGTGCTTTCGGAAGCATCGATGGATTGAATTTGCCAACACAAACATCAAATGACCCAGATATCGAGAACGCCACGTACAATGGCTGGTTGTCGGAGCACTTTATAAGCTCAGTGATAGTCTTTTCTCCAGAAGGTAAGTAATTTTCGTTTGTTGATAGTCGGTTAGTTTTCTAAAATCAGGTCATAAAAAGGTCTCATCTTAGATGCAAATGTTAATGCTCCGGGAAGTTGGCACGACTCCCGAGTTGCACGACCTATATATGAGAAACCTCACCATGATACACCTGATGGATTTTATCTCGTTGCCGATACTGCATTCCCTCGAGGTACTCAAGACATCGAAGGCCGTATTATGGCACCGATCAAAGCAGGTCAGCGATTCCGCGGAACAACTAAAGAAATAGAAGAACGCTTCCTTTACGATCGTGAACTTCTTGCTTACCGACAGACAGCAGAATGGGGAATGCGATCTATTCAAGGCTCGTTTGGCCGACTGCGACTCCCGCTTCCAATTGATGATTCAGATTTCCGAGCAAATCTCTTGGAAACCTGCTTTCGCTTGCACAATCTCCGCACAAGAAAGATTGGGATCAATGAAATTCAAAAGGTTTATATGTCAGAATGGAGGAAGACAAAGGAGGACGAGGAAATTTGGGTAAACTTTGAAAATATGCTCTTTGCACAGCAGAAGGACAATGATCGTGTTTCACGCTTCCATATACATGCAGAATACGAAGACTAGCAATTAAATATATATATTTACTGTAACTAAAGAGACTGAGTGGTGGTAAAGTGAGAGACCAAAAGGAGACATAGATAACTAAGCAGGTGCATTAGCTAAAGTACTAGCAAACGAAGAAGATGAAGGGGGAGGAGTTGGGGGTCTAGGACACAATGTCCTGTACTTCCTATGCTGAGGTTTGTAAGTAGTAGCGTGTGTAGGGCTGAAGACATGAGGCGCAGGGATGTTCTCCTTGTTCTCCTCCCAATCCGATGCACTGGAACCGTCAGTGATCCATGTGACACTGTGTCCTCCCTCGGGGAAAAACTCATCATGGCGAATCTTGCCCTTGACTCGGGTGAGCCCAGGATCATACTTATGAGAGGGGATGAGGAAGCCCCGTTGTTGTGCATTTAACCCCGCCATCCGACGCTCAAAGTTAAGCTCAGCATCCAAACGATCGCGCTGCCGTTCGATCTCGTGGAGGCGATCACGAACACCCGTTAACTCCGAGCGCAAGGTCTCATTCGTTGCAGTCAGGTCTCGGATTTGCTGAGAAAGTGTGAAGATCTGAGTAGCCTGCAAAGAACGATTAGCGCGCTCATCATCGCGGGCACGCTGTGCCTCCGGGTCCAATGATACAGCGAGCTTTTGGGCGAGTTCCATGGCTGGATTAATTCGGGGGCGACGGGATGAGAAAGCACTGCTCTTTTCAGAACGAGCAACAACGGTGTGTTGTCTAGCAGGTGTTGGGTCGTGTTGGTGGTCGTCCAAGTCGGAGGAATTGCCGTCATCGTCGTCATCATCATCGTTGGACTCGGAGTCGTTGATGTTGCGGGTGCCGACCTTCTCGGTGATGAGCTTGTCGATGGCTTTTGCGCGGGTGATGTTTTCGGGGCGTTTTCCACTTCCGGTGGGCTTCCTAACTTTGACGAGCTAGTGGCACATCCAATATTAATGAGCATATAATAAGAAACAAATATATAGCTACACACCATCTTAAACTTTGCCTCTAGAGCTTTGACGTCCCGAGCAGAGTGCCCGCGCTTCTGGGCCCACACACAGTACTTTGCGTGTACACGCTTCCACCCATTCTGTCCAACAGGAAGTTCTTTTTCGATAAGGTCAAGCAGTTTCTTGATCTCCATGTCACCATAATTCCCCGCACCAGGGCGACGACCTCCATGAGTCTTCTTGCCTGGCGGACCCGCCTCCGAATCATCTGAGGCATCAGAATCCGACGAAGAAAGGTCGCGCTTGCGTTTGCCTTTGGCTTTTGCAGAAGATGTGGTGGTGGTATTGTGGGCCGGGACTTTGGTGCGACGGGAGCCTGCAACTTTGGACATCGAAGCATGGCCAGTAGAATGTGCGATGGTGGGTCCATGATGCAGATCCATGTCTGATGTCGAAGGAAGGGGTATTTGGGAGGGATCAACTTCACCTCCATGGAACGATGTGAATATGTTGCGATCGTCACCGAAATGGAAAGGCTAC
This sequence comes from Pholiota conissans, assembly GCA_015484465.1. Classification (NCBI taxonomy): domain Eukaryota; kingdom Fungi; phylum Basidiomycota; class Agaricomycetes; order Agaricales; family Strophariaceae; genus Pholiota; species Pholiota conissans. The sequence continues at coordinate 73,229 of MU155141.1, forward strand.
AGATGTAATTTAGATCGAACGAGCAAGGAAACAGGAATACACAGATAAACGTACCATAGAATTACTCGGGGTGCTCGAGAAAGTGGTCATGTAGTCGCCCATCTGTCGCGCAGGTTGATTGTTGGTGCTTCCCCCCTGGAAGAGTAAGATTAGTGAACCATAGTATACGTTGAGCACTGACTTACAGTGGGATGGTTGGAGATTCTCCAGGGTGCTCCATAGGTCGCAGTACCAGGCTCATTAGGACCAGATTGCGCGAAAGGAGTGTTTGCTGGTGAGAGCGGGTCTGTGTCGTTCAGATTCTGGGACATTCTGAATATGAACAAGTTGAGAAATAAGTGGGTTTTATGAGACGATACTCACCAAAATCGTACCCCCAGTCTTTATATCCTCAAGATGTCCTTCAATTTGCGCAAACTGGGCAGGCTTGTCCATGTGATTGAGAAAAAAGGTTGGTTGACGTTGAGGAAAACAGCAGGTGGCCTCACATTTTTTTAAAAACTCGGAAAAAAATCTTCTGAATCGACAGACTGAGGCAGCGGGTGCGCAAACTTATTGAAAACATGTAAGAATCTATCGTAGTCATTAATAAAAATGGTGATAATCACCAAGGACTGAACCTCGCCGGGTCATTATTGGGGTCCAGCCTCAAGGGACGGTATCCTGCGGCCTGCCAAGTAAGCGCATGATATCACGCCGTCCAGTGGTATACAGAAGAGGTGCAGGAGGATAGCCAGTGACACGTAGGAGGATAGCCGGTGACACAACAGAGAGTTGACGAGCGCTGAAGGGGTTCAAGGCAAGCGTCTGTAGTCTGTTATCGATGAACGCGCGTTGTCACAACGTGACTCGGACATCAGGACGGAAAGGGACGAGTATCCTTCCTATTCGAGACATTAGAAGTCTGGAGAAGGGGTCCGGACCCTCTCTCCAGATTTAAGGTTTGAAGAGCACTTGAATTCATGACACATTTAGATAGCAACCGTTTTTGGACACGGCATATCGGCCAAGGACCCTTGATGCCAAGAATATAGATTTAGATATTCAAGTTAGCGCTCTGGGAAGTCACCCAGTTGTTCAATGTTGGCGGATTTTAGCAGCAAAGAGTCTATGGTGTCGCCGTCATGTCGATGAAGGAGGTCAAGCCGCGGAGGCTTTGGTAAAGTATGATCAAATCCGCACGCGTCATCGCATTTGGCAAACGCCCGTAGAAAAAACACGTACCATTCACCCCTTGTCTTCTCTCCACCATGCTGCAGGCTTGATTGATAATAATCTAGACACATGCTTTGGGATAACCGGTGCCGAATGCGTCTAATATGCCCACCAAAAAGCACTTATGAATCATGATCATGTTTTTCCCCAGGAATATCTCGTAAAGATTACTACCTCTCGAGTCATAAATCGCACCCAGGCCAGTATATAACGCGTGAAGTTTGAAGACGAAGACATACCAAACAATAGCACTGCGAACGCCCCGCGTCAATTATTGTTTATTGCGATCTCCAGGCGAGTTGGATAACAAACCTCGACTTGGGAGTTGATAGCCATCCTTTCTTCCTGCACTTACCTGTCCTCGTTCTGCGTCGTAGATGGCTTCTCCTGCTGCCCTCGCCGATTACAGTTCTCGGAGGGGATCTCTCATTGCCGACGATCGGTCCATGAGACGCGAATTCACCCACGCGAACGCGCAGTCGGACAAGGAGATCAAGGCAGACAAGATTATACGCAAGATCCGTGCATTGGAGGCAGAAACTATTTGGAGGGAGGACCATCCTGATGTCAAGCATCCTTTTCCTGGAATGGAATTTCTGACTGGTGCGGATTCTCAATTACGATAAGTGTGATATCTGACTCCAATCGAATAGGCAAGAGTATCATTATGAAAACGCGTATCTTCGAGATCTTGAGCAAGGCGAGTCCCTGCTTTGCGTCATATTCTAATGAATCTCGACATTTACCAATATCTTCTCGATTAGATGCCCAAAGGCGCTCTATTGCATAGCCATCTCGACGCGACAGTCAACGCCGAATACCTGCTTGACCTCGCATTGAAACACCCTTTCATGCATATACGCCTTCAGCAGCCTTTGACCGCTGAAACTTTGTCCAGCAATATCCCTGTTTTTCGTGCTCTCCCTGCCGCATATTTTACGAACCATACCAGCTTGATGAGCGCTGAAGTTGGCTCTTGGATCTCCCTCCAGAATGCCAGAAATTCGTTCCCCTCTGACTTCGGTGGTGTGAAGGGTTTCGATAAATGGGTCATTGGGTCACTTACTATAAATCCAACTGAGGCCTATGATACACACAATACGGTCGAAAAGGTATGTCTTCTACATCGCGTCAGAAAGACATCTTGATAGAAAATAAAATTTAGATATGGCAAAAGTTCACTGGCATATTCCTTACATCAGCGGTGAGTTACGCACTGTTCGTACTTCCGTCCTGCTCTCAACTAATCAGAAAACAGGGGTTAATCAGAGTACAACCGATATGGCTGGAGTATATCAAACAGTTTTTCCGGAGCTCAGTGGACGATGGTGTGTCGTATGTGGAAGCCAGAATTAACTTCTTGCCTAAGTGGGTTTGTATGCTACATGTGATGCGGCTGGTGTTGATTTCTAGTTCAGGTTTATGGTCGGCTCTGATGGGCAAGAAAATATCCCGCATAGAGAATGGCTCCTTCTGTTCGAACAGGCTCTCAAGGATGTGAAGGAGGAATTCGCGCAACAAGGTCGCGGACATGAATTCATTGGTGCCAAAGTTGGTGCGATATATCGAACCCATTCTTCTTTTTCTGAGGCTGTATTCTTGTCAGATTATATATTCGACAATCCGAGCTATTACCCCGGAAGAATTAGACTGGTACACGGAAGACTGTATAGCTTTGAAGAAAGAATTCCCTCACTTGATCATCGGTCAGTCTGTTTACTCAAAGAAAGAAATTTGCAAGCTAAGGCTTTCTAAGGGTTTGATCTCGTTGGGCCCGAGAATGCAATGAAGCCGTTGATCTACTACATCGAACCTCTTTTGCGTTTCCGAACGCGCGTGGAAGAGGAAGGATTAGACATTCCTTTTATTTTCCACGCCGGCGAAACTCTCGGAGATGGAACAGAGGCGGACGTCAACCTCTACGATGCCATACTGCTGGGTACCAAACGCATTGGACACGGGTCAGTAACGGTTCCAATATCTGTCCGCTTCTTGGTGTGCGTGATGGCTAAATTGGGCGCATGTAGTTATTCGCTCTTCAAGCATCCCAAACTTGTTGATATCTGCCGGCGAGAGAGTATTGCCGTAGAAGTGTGTCCTATTTCGTGAGTGCTCAGTCTCACGTCTGCGAACCTTCTTTCTAGGCCGCTTATCGCATTGTTGATTTAGGAACGAAATTCTGGTGCGCGCGATTACCCTTCATACTTCCCTTTAGGTCTGATACCGATCCTGAAAAGCGATTAACGTCGTCGATGCTTATGCACCCACTGCCCGCATTGTTGAACAATGGGGTGCCTATAGCCTTGTGCTCGGATGATCCTGCAGTATTTGGTAACATGGGCCTTACCTTCGACTACTACCAGGTGATTGAGAAGATCTTCCTCTGGGTTACTCACATCCATCTGACAGTCGCCATGCAACAAGGTGTTTGTCGCAAGTGAGATTAACGGATTGAGTACCCTTGCATCTCTGGCGCGGGACAGCATCCAGGTGCCTGTGCCAGTAGTTTTATTTCTGGATGCGATGACTGATAGGACATAGTTTTCGATGATGGATGCGCAGGAGAAGGCACAGGCGACTGCTGTGTTTGAACAGCGATGGGCTGCATTTGTCGATTACGTCCTGACATGTGAAGTCTAAAAGGTGCGACTGAAAAGTTACAGACTGATTTTGGCTAACATATCGTTCGATAGAATACTTGAAATTGCAGGCCTCCTCACCTGTCCTCAACGACTAAGCGGAAGGTATCTGATATTCAACTAGATGTTAGTAGCACATGTTGCCAGTCTTCAACGGCTGAGCGCGCGTCTGGCGACGCGCAGCTGGTCCTCAACGACTGTATGGATTGTAGATATCAGTAGAGATTGAAATGATGAATACCTTTGTTGTATACACATGTTTGTGGCTCATGAGGATAAGTAGGGAGGGTGCTTGGGAAGGTTGTGATCTCTTTCCAGCAACTGCTCCGCGTTGAGGTATGTCCGTCTCTCGTCTCGTCGTCCATCCCCATCCTCGCACCCCCCTCACATCCCTCCGCCATATCCCCAGACCACAACCCCCGACCCATCCCCAGCCATTCTCCTGGACTATTGAAATCCAAAGCTAACCAAAAGCCCCGTTGACCTGAATCACGACCATGCCAGACGTCGAATCTACTCGCAAAAGGTCGCGCTCACCATCCGACAGCGACTACCAGAAAAACCACAAGCGTGCCAACACCGGCGCCGCACCGTTGGATGGCTCATCGACCGCCAACACAAGCTCCGTTTCCCACCAGGACATAAACATGGTTGACTCCGCCGCCCAGAATGCGAACGATACCAACTCGTCGACACCCACTTCGAGTCGTCAAGACGCCAAGAAGGAGGACAATGGCAAGCCATCTAGCGAAGGAAAGGACTCCGCAACCACCTCTGGCGAGCCCTCGTCGGCTACATCCACCGCTGCCCCTTCCGCCAATATCCACATGCGCTGCCTTATCGTTACCCAAGACGCTTCAATCATCATTGGGAAGGGCGGTTCCCACGTCAACGAGATTCGTGAAAAGAGCGGCGCTCGTGTTATGGTTTCTGAGAGCATTCCTGGAAACCCAGAGCGCATCCTCAACGTCAGCGGCCCGCTCGACGCTGTGTCCAAGGTTCGTGCTCACCCGCGCTCAGCTCGCCGCATTGCGTCGTAACCTTTCTTCTTTTCTTCCAGGCATTTGGTCTCATTGTGCGTCGGATAAACGACGAACCATTCGATGTACCCTCGGTACCAGGCAGCCGTGCTGTCACCATCAAGTTCATGATCCCAAACTCTCGCATGGGCTCAGTGATTGGGAAGCAGGGCTCCAAGATCAAAGAGATTCAAGATGCCAGCGGAGCTCGGCTCAACGCGAGTGAGGGCATGCTACCCGGTTCGACAGAGGTTCGTATCATTTCGACTGTTTTGCCTTTTTGATGCTGATGTAGTTCAACAGCGAGTGCTCAGCGTCGCTGGCGTGGCAGATGCGATCCATATCGCTACATACTATATCGGAAACATCCTCATCGAGGCACAGGAAAAGATGCCCTCGTATTCTTCATCCAACTCGACATACCGCCCGGGAGGTAGTGCGGCCCGACCCGGCAATGGACGCTCGATGGGCGGTGGAAGCGGCGGACCTGGTGGTTCCTCCTATGCACCTGCGGGCTCATACAATCCAGGCTCGACGTACGGAGCACACAATCCCCCGCAACAGCTGCAGACGCAGCAGATCTATATCCCCAACGACCTTGTAGGATGTATCATTGGCAAGGGTGGCAGCAAAATCAATGAGATTCGACATATGAGCGCGAGTCAAATAAAGATTATGGAGCCTGGCGCTGTGGGCGTTGGCATGAACGGCGCTCCTGCGCCCGCTGGCCAGGAAGGCGAGCGATTGGTTGTTATTACCGGCCAGCCGAACAACATTCAGATGGCCGTTCAGTTACTCTATCATGTGGGTTTATTTTTATTTCGTCGTAAGCGGTGCATATATTCATTAAATCTGTGTCCATATAGCGCTTGGAGCAGGAAAAGCAGAAGCAACTGCGAGCCTCAACGGGCAGTGCGAGTTAATGGATGGTATGATTGCTTTCCTTTACTGCTGAATGAATGAACGCTTTTTACGGTTTTGGCTGTACCATATTATCCCATATCCCATAAATGCCCCATATGTCTTGCTGCTATCCGCCGCCATCCTTCCATCATCATCGTCCTCTCGCCCCCCACCACATGCACGCTTATCAGTGTCCGTATCCTCGTTAGCATTGTCCCCAACCCCCTTCCTAGATCGAATCACTATCCCTTCTTCGTGTCACATATTCCACTTGCCCCCATCCGTCATTCCCAACTGCCAATCCATCACAAATTCCCAGATCCATGATCCCATCCATGCCCTCTCCATTTTGTTAGTCCTGCGCCATACATCAAGTTGTTGTTTGTTGTCTTTTCTGTCTCTCTATTCTGTCTGCCTGCCTCTCATATCCATTTCCCTTTTTGATTCTTCCACTTTTCCCTACTTGTTCCTCCTGACCATTTCTCCTCTATCTCTCTATTTAGTTTCTAGTCGATTGATTCTACGTACTCTAGTACAAGATTTCTTCTTTCGCCCGTGTCTTTCTTCCTTCGGTTGTGTTTATGTTCATGTCGTTGCTACTTCTATACGAAGGTGGAGACATGGCCAATTTTCAGAATCTATCTCTTCCACTCCAACTTTCTCCAATACTGGTCCTCCTAGGGTTTTCCATTGCATGACTGCATACCCCATATTTCATTGCTATCCTTTTGTTGCCCCATTTTTACCCCATCCCTTTTGTCCAACCCTTCAGCTTTGGCATAACCCCAGCTCCGTATTACCCTCTGTCCAATGCATATATGTTCAGTGTCACGCATCGTCAGCAAGACTCTTATTTTATTATACAATTTTGTAATCTAACGAATATCGATTATGTGACGCTGCCACCAGTTGTCATACTGAACCGATGGGCAAGGAAGCATCATGATCTTGTGGCTGTGCCTTAGGGCGCGACTGCTTGACAGAAGAGGAAAGGCACCGCGACACAAACTTAGCCAGAACTCATTGCTCTTTGGATCTGTCTTGTCTGGCTGCTTGCTCTAAAGCTAGAGACTTGAGGATTTTGTATACTCAATGATGCAGCCCATCACAATCTTTTTGTGGGCCTCACTCTTTTTGCACTCCATAACGCAGGCGCTTTGCAAAGAAGCTGCTTGGAATGGTCATACGACCCCAGGATCAACAATACCAGCCCCCTTCACGCCATACTACGTCCCGCCCGGGGCCAAAAGTTACGACTCTACTTCACCTCTAATATCATACAAGGGAACATGGACTGATCACTATTCCACGGCGTATATCGGAAAGTCTCTTCGTTCAACTTCGGAGCCCAACGCGGAGGTCTCGTTCAGCTTCACGGGCACCGGCATCGAATGGTTCGGAAACACGGACAAGCTTCATGGGCTGGCTATTGTACTTATTGACGGCAAACCTGTGGCGGAGGTTGATACGTATAGCGACCGTGTCCTACCTCTCAAGCAGCAGAGGCTGTTCTGGAAGTTTGACTTAGAGCTCGCACCGCATATTATCAAGATTGTGAATACCGCCAAGCGGCCTGGAGCTCATAGAAATACTATTATTGACTTGGACGCATTTATTGTTACTCGCGGCTCTCCTCTGATTCCTCGAGAGCTGGACCGCGAATATTCTGCTGGGTTTACGAAGAGAAATGCAGGCTGGACTCTGAATCAACAAGGAACTACTGGAGTACACGCTATGCAACTGACTATCATCTCACCGAAACATGCCCTGATAGTTGATAAAGTGGAGCATAACCCTCTTACCGTCGATGGACACCCTGCCTGGGCAGCGTTATACAATCTAGAAAACAACTCGGTCAAGCCTCTCCGGATGAAGTCCAACTCTTTTTGTGCTGGCGGCACATTCTTGGGCAATGGCACTCTGATCAACGTCGGCGGAAATCCGGTAGTTGAGGGCTATACATCTGCAGCCGACTTTGGAGACCTCGATGGCCTCCAGTCTGTGCGAATCTTTGAACCCTGCGAAGATGACTCCGTCGACAGTTGCGAAATGTACGAAAACCATGACAGGATTCGCATGGCGAGTCCTCGCTGGTATAATACCGTCATAAGGATTATGGATGGCAGTGCTATGATTATCGGCGGAGCGAAGAAAGGAGGCTGGATGAACAACGCGACCGTCAATAATCCTACGATTGAGTATTATCCTCCAAAGAATATTCATGGATCGAATGGGACGCCTGTAAATCTTCCCTTCTTGACCAAAACTCTCAGCTCGAATTTATTTCCGATAGCCTTTTCGCTTCCGGACGGTAAGGTCTTCATGGCAGCGAATCAAGATGCGATGATATACGACTGGGAGACGAATACCGAGAGATACCTTCCCCAACTTCCAAATAACGTGCGAGTGACATATCCTATGACTGGAACTGCACTTTTGCTACCACTATCGCCAGACAACAACTACGCACCAGAGATCTTGGTATGCGGAGGATCGACCATCGATGATAAGATACCAGGCTATAAGATGTCATCCCAGACCCCAGCTTCCTCACAATGCTCGCGGATGGTATTGGACGACCTAGGTATCAATGCAGGGTGGCAAGTCGAGTACATGCCTCATGCTCGCGTCATGCCTGATGCCGTCCTTCTACCTACCGGACAAGTTCTCATCGTTAACGGTGGCGCGACCGGAATCTCTGGCTACGGAAACGTGGTCGAGCAAGTTGGCGCGTCGAACGCGGACAATCCTGTCCTTATGCCTATCTTGTACTACCCCAGCGGCGCTGTAGGGACGCGCTTCTCCAGTACCGGAATGCCGTCGAGCCCCATTCCCCGGCTCTACCATAGTGTGGCGACGTTGACGCCTTCTGGGTCTGTGATGATCGCTGGCAGTAATCCAAACCTTGATCGCAGCGAGGTCAAGTACGGTACAGAATATCGTGTGGAATGGTTGAATCCACCGTATATGTCTCAAGATAGGCCAGAAATAACGCACGCGCCTCAGAGAATTGATTTTGGCGAGAATTTCAAGTTGGACGTGAAGATGCCAAATGGCGTCAACTCAAAAGATGTCAGAGGTATGTGATGGTCTTCTTTTTCTGCTTTTCTTTACTCTGAATGTATGGCATTCAAAGTATCCTTGATGGACTTGGGATATGTCACGCATGCTGTGCATGCCAATTCGCGGCTGGTTTACCTGACAATTGTTTCGTCTACAAATAATGTCTTGACTGTACAAGGACCACCTAGCGGCAATATCTATCCCCCAGGTCCAGGATGGATTTATATCGTTTCTAATGGTGTCGCTAGCCAAGGAAAGAAAGTAATGATTGGCAGCGGGAAAGGACCAGAGGTTGATCAAGCTGCCGTGCAAAAGTTAGTGGCTAATTTTTCATCCCCCTCATACTCTGATTTTTTGTGTTGGGTGCAGTATCCTGTTAAACACCGCGCCGAACCAGTACGAAATGTCTAACGGAAAACCCAAAGAAGATGGTTCTGAGTGAATGGTTCTTTTGAAAAGAAAATTCATCGCAGTCGTTCAATTCAAGGAATTTACCGTGTTATATCGCTCACATTCAAAGCTCTATCATACATTCGTGCTATTATTCGTATCTTACTATCCGCATACCTAGATCTGACATATAATGTGCCGCATTACCTACTTTTGATTTGTCTCAATATCATGTCTAACGCCAAGCTAGTGAAAGTCTAATATTGCTGATAAAGAGATCGAGTATACAAAGAACAAGAGGGAAAACTATAAAGCGCGTTGCTTCATCCTACTGCTCACAGTCCTCAGACCCGCATAGACTTTGCCTGGCGGTGATCCAAGAATGAGGGACACGAGAGCGTCGCGGGCAATTTTGATATTTTGGAAGGAACCCATGATGTGGATTTTGCTTAACAGATGCTTGAGTGTAAGCATATGCGATCCATATAAGCAAATTAGAGCGTACGTATCGGCGAGCACAATGCGAGTGCGTGAGGTATTTTCGATGGTAAATTTGGTCTTTCCATCCTGCCCAGCGATACGACCGATAGCACGGGAGAGATGGTCGCCGTGCAGCGTTTTAACGTCCTTGATCTCGAATGAATCCAGATACAAGTCGTCCAATCGTAAGAGAGCAATTGCGTCCTACAATTCAGATGTGTTAGTCAGACCAACCTGAACATTTTATATAGTGCTCAGGACTCACGTTAACGTCAAAGCCCAACGCATATGCCTTCACGAAGTCAGCACCTTTTTGAATCGCACCAATATCCTTGGTTTGTTTTGACGTCTAACCCAAAGATGATTTAGTCAGGAGTCCAGTTGAATATAAAACCAAATGCTCACCCTGATCTCCACACATCTTCTCTGGACGTTCATCCGCACTTGCAGCCCGAGGATCTCAGTCAAAGGTCCAAATATATTCAGCCAGTCTTTCTTCAGCGGCGTCATGCGATGCGGGGGTATAGGTATCCGCCTCGTTTCAGACTTGAGAGTGGTTTTATCAGCACCAGGCGCGACGGGGGCAAAGGTGGGTGCAGTGCTCGCTGAAGGTGCGAGAGATGTGGGATCAGCATCAATCATCAGTTCATCGTCATCCTCTTTCTGGCTTGACTCGTTTAGATGTGAAGACGCTTCTCCGAGGGATATGATGCTGTCTGCGACCGAAGAATCAAATGTCATCTCTTCATCTTGTTCATTGCGCTGGGGGATGGGATTCTTGCGGGTGATTTTTCTACGATTCTTTTTTGCTTTCATTCCGAAATCTCCTGCAGTAGCCGAACTGGTTGACGTGTGAGCGACGACCATGTTGTTAAGAGTAGTTTGGATAGCTTTAGCTTGTAGCCTGATAGTGTGTAGGAAAAGTATAATCAGAGTGCATAAAAAGCATGTCACAGTATGTCACATATATAGCATACACAACGTCGACGATTTCAATCACCTACACAGTGTCACTGTCCAGACTCCAACACCTTTTCACGCCCCTTTACAACAAGCCCCACAAGTCAGCTTTTTTGTCTACAGGATTCACACCGCTTTCAGCTTTGCATAGCATGGATGGGCCTAGTCCCCGTTGACGACGATTGGCTGCCAGGGGCTTCGAGCGACTTTCAGCCTTTTGCACTGGCAACCACTATCTTGTAGAAGCTGCCGTGAAATGCGTCACGGTGACAGGGGACGCGGAGCATAGCAACACTTAGGCTGTGACGGACGGAGTCCCTAGGGTACTCTACATTGTAGCTTGACTGCAGCCATACAGTAATTTTCCTTCTGCAACGTATATATTGGCTAGTGGCCATAGGAACTAGGCAAGGAATTGTGTTCTCGCATAAGCAACGACAATGATAGGTTTCAATATGATACAAATGAAGTGGGGCATACGGATGGCAAATAGATGCAGGTTGGGCTTGATAAGAAGCTGGAATGGGGGACCAAAGGGCAAGGAAGAAGAAAACGAAGGGGTGGTACTTGTGTAACACGGTCGACAAACGTCATTTCCAGACCTACACATGTCTGCTGTGGTAATCATATCGAAAAAAATGAGAGATCGAAAAGTTTACTCAAGCAAAACTTCAAACAGTATTACGTCGAAGGCGACGCAAAAATAAATCGCGAGCTTCTTTGAATTGCCATAGCCTGGGTTTTTCGAATGTGTAAGGCGTGAGCGAGAAGCGACTTCGGCGAAGAATCTCCATCATAAGGAACGACAAAATGATTTCAATGTCCTGGGCCAAGGGATGTGACGAGAACTCCAGATAACACGAGCCCACACCGGGTAAATGCGTAGGGATGAACGTAGATTTTCCAAGTTCGGAAGACTTGGGGTCGCATTCAACGTCTTCTGATATCGATTTTGTTGATGATGAGAGGAAATGAGTGGAAGGAGAAGAAAGTCTGAATTTGGAGGGCGACGAGAGCTTTGGTTTTGAATGTTTGGAGCCTGACGGAATACGAAGGGCATTCTGATGAAATGACCCTTTCACGGTCTCTGTGTCGTAGTCGTAGAGCTAAAGGCGTTGAGAACAAGGACAGTGCTGAAAAAATGGGTACATACTGTCAGGGAATCTGCCGTAGCAGTCCAGACATATTCCGTGTCGAAGCGAGTAGGAATAGCGAGGATTTTGGGCCTGAAAGGTTATTTGTTTGATTTAGTATACTGGTCGTGATAGACTCATCGTGTACGCACATGAAGCGCACAGTCGAAGAACCGAAAAGATCGGTAAGGGCACCGATTTTCTCGTCGCCAATTTCGATGTCTGGGCGTCTTCCGTTCCAAGCAATGTTGGCCACGACCTTGCCAGTGGCGTCGGTGATTGTAGTCTGTCTTTGTTCGCCTTTCAGATCCTCTGGATGAGGAGCAGGAGTGGATTTCTTCAGGAAGGAAGCAGAGGAAGCAGGCGATGGTGTATGAGACGAAGATGACGAGGCGGCAGGGGACTTCATGCAGTCAACGACATCCGTAGGTCGATCCGTAGCTGGTATGAGCACCGTCACGATATTGTAGGCGCGGTCTCCCGTGGCGACGTCGATAAGCGACGTGTTGAGCATATCGGGGGCGGACAACTTGAGAAGCATAGCGTCTTCTTGGAATATGTCAATAGAGGAGGGATAAGTTCCATGACTTTCGTTCCAGTGTTTATAACCTATCGGAGGCAATGGGACGGTTGCTCAAAAGAGAGATAGGTTTATGCTTTCCCAGTTGGGCAATCCGTTTGTAAGGTCGGCTAATTGGGCCATGATTTTTGACCCTTGAGTCTGCCGAGATATGGATGGGCACGCTCAATGAGAGAAGAGAGGAAAGTCCTTGTAGTAAGAATGATTTGCTTTGGAGGTATTTCCAATCCATTTATGAGAGACAGTCCCGTCGAGATTCGAGAAGAAAGGCCCAGTTGTTGTGGTTGTGCATCTACGACGGCAAACGCCGTGATGAACAGCACGTGACTATAGTTGTTCTTGCTTGCTGATGTTAGGATTGTGGCTGTAAACAAAGGCTTGAAAGTGAACATCACTAGGGATACTTCCATCGACACCGCCAGACACGACGGCGACGACTGCAGCACCTCCAAAAACTCTCCAGCCACCTTGACAAATGTGCTGAAATTCGGTCTAACGCCGAGCAACCCAGGATCAGCAACATACGGCCACTTCAAACATATCAACATCCGACAAGGCTGGGCGATCCATTGGATTTTGTCTAGTCAGTGTTGGTTATGGCTCACGCAAGACGCTCACCGCAACATAGGGCACCATCATCTTCTGTCAGTTCTCCGTCGACAAACCGCAGAAACACTCTTCGACGTCCTGCTCGATTGCCCGGTCCAGTCTCACCCGAGTTCGTGTCATCACCGCTTCCAAAGGCTAATAGACCAGTCTTGGTCCCTCTCCAACCCAATCTTCGTCGTTTACCTTCCCGAACGCATCTTATTGGCAAAGACTCGTCGAACCAGCTTATGCGCGATTCAAGTCATGTGATCACTGGGTCGAAGCGGAAGCGCGTCGTTAGCAGCAATGAGAACGCCCACACCAATGGCAGACTGACGCGTGGTTCAGGCAGTCAGAAACGCGCCCGGACAGATGCCGTCACCTCCCCTACGTACTATCATGAGACGACGAGCGAAGAAAGTCAATCTGAGGACAACGAGATGGATGTAGACGCCAATTCGGTTCAGGAGATGGATTCGGATGCCTCGGAAGAAGAGGGTGGGCAGGACGAGGAACTTGAAGGAGCACACGATAACGATGATTCATGTACGTCTACATGTTACCTTGTATTTGAAATTAATTCTTATATACCTTGTAATTTCCCAGCTGATGAATTTCTTATTAACTTTGCACCTCCGAAGAGACTCAACAGATTGCTGAAGGTTGACCTCGTCAGGCTATATGAGCTAGCTGGCCTTCCAGATGATGGCGAGCTTTTCACTAAGTCTGAGATCATTGATGCTTTGGTCAATAATCGGGATGATCACGCATCGGTCCCGCCTTCGTCGCCACCTGCGCGACCCTCTGAGGCGGGCTCTTCTGAAGAATCCAGTGATGATGGTCATTTTGCTGGAGGTGAGGAGACTGATGCAGGACCCCGACATGTTCCCAACGGTCATCAACTAAGACGGCGAGTCACTTTACACGAAATTACGAAGGCCCCATCTCGGCCTTTGAAGGCTAGAAGCCTTTCTATGGGCAATGTTTTGGGTCTCGGTGAGGCGCTGAAGACTTCTGCCCTGAAGCGGAAGTCCTCGACTATAGTGGAAAAAGATCAGGCTGTTGGAGTTTCCACAAGGTTCGTTGAGCCATTTATCACGCACTTCCTCTTTCTAATTCATATCTAGACGGCGAACATCCACTCGAGCATCTCCGTCGACGAGCGCGACGACATCAACGGCGCCATCATCTCCTCCTATAATTCATCTACGCTCGAGAACCGTGTCAATGACTGTCCCTACAGCCAGCACATCACCAAGTAACAGCCGAAGTAAGGGTAAAGGCAAGGCGAAGCAAGTAGAATTCAGTGATGCTGTTGAGGTTCATGTTCAATCACCGCCACAAAAGGTGTATTCGAAATCAACGGAGCTGGAGAAAATTCTCGATTCCGAGAGCGACCTTACCGAATTAGAAGATTCCGAAACAGAACTTAGAGGGCAACCCAGTCCACGGCGTCTAAGGAGTAAAGATCGTACGGTCGAGAAACCAAAAGGAAAAGAAAAGGAGGACTCTGATGCAACACCTGTTGCTCGCTCGAAACAGCGACGGAAGCCCAAGAGTGTGGAAGAGCAGTTGCAGGGGACTGAACTTTTTGAAGGCGCGACTGGGCGGAAGCTGAGGGTAACTCCGATGCGAAAGGCGAAGGGACGAATGAGCAATCTCAAGGAGTCGGATGCCGATGAAAAGGAGGAGGATGAGCTGCTAGTAGAAGAGGCTGAAGAGGAAGAGGAAGAAGTACAGCCAGAAGATCAGGTAGCCGATAATATGGAGGAAGAAGAAGAGGTAGACGAGCTAGTGTCATCTGCATCAATTACTCCTCCGCCACCAGAACCACGTGGGCGTCGCACGCCAGTACGTAGTCGCCTACGACCCAGGCGGACACGACGAAAAGCTACTCCGACCATAGACGAGGAGAATGAGGGTGATGATGAGGACGAGCAAGAGGAAGAAATGGTAGCCGGTGACGATGCAGAGGGAGAAGGTGAAGACGATGAGGGCGAAGAAGGAGGTGAGACGGCCGAAGAGGTGGAGGATGACGAAGCCACCATTGCAGTTGAGCCACGTAAACTGCGAAATGGCAAGATCGTCGGGGAGGAAGATGTGGAAATGGATATCGACGAGGAATCGATTGTAGATGAGGTTGAGGGTGAAGAGGAAGGCGAAGGAGATGAGGAAGAAGAGGCGGAGGTGGCGGACGAGGCAGAGGACAATGAAAGCATTGATATCGATGCTGACGGCGACACGGATGAGGACGAGGCCATGGAAGACGATGGTGAGTTTGCAAATCTTGAAGGATTTGTTCCCAATGCTGACGACTTATTAGTTGATCTGACCGTGGCTACGGCCAAAACTCTTGTCCGTCTGCGCCGTGATGACCTTGTGCGATTATGCGAAACAAGAGAGATCGACCCGACAGGGACTAAACCCCAGCTTGCCGAGGCTCTTTTGCAATGGCGGGATCGGCAAACCAATGATTTCTCTTCACCTTCTTCTGCTGGTACCGTGCGACCCTCCTCTGGCCGAAGAAAACGCAGGACCAAAACCCATTCGACTACGACTAGTAATGGCACCCCTGTGCTCCTGCGCTCCCACGAGCACACCGACGAACCCCGCACGCCTGTTCCTGGCAAGGAGAAGGAAAGCGAAGAGTTAGAGCTTGACTTGGAAAGCTTGGGCTTGGAGGATCGCGAGATTCCTCCAGAGAAACTAACCAAGCTCGAGAAGATCGGTAGCGGTGGCTTCAAAGATGTCTTCATTGGCAAATTCAAAGGAAGGAAGATCGCTATTTCGGAGTTCAGGGGACAACTTAGTGCTAGTAAGTTGCTGTATGCCTTATCCCTTACCACCGTATACTTGCTGATCAACGTGTTCGGCGACCAGTGGACATCAAGGAACTTAAGCTGCTTGGAGCATTCAATCATCCGAACATTGTCCGATTTGTACGTTCTCTTTTATCGTCGTCGATATCGGTTCATGTCTTTAATTTTGTTTTGGCTATGATTAGCTTGGTGTTAGTATTCCTGAAAATACCAAGGAAACCCCCGTCATGATAATCAGCGAACTGTGTTCCAACGGCGATCTTTTCGACTACATTCGGAATACCAATGCACCTTCTTTGCATAAAGTCGTCAGTATCTTTCTCATTTTGGTGTTTGGGCGACACTCATAAACATTCAATAGCTAACAATGATGCTGGACATCGCCCGTGGCCTTGAATATCTCCATACCCGAAAACCTTCTATCATTCATCGTGATTGCAAATCTTCCAACATTCTCATCACTGCCAAAGGTACAGCGAAGATTGCAGATTTTGGTTTGGCCAAAGTCAAGCAATCAACGAGATCAATGGTCCGCAGTCTCGTTGGTACTGTGAATTGGCAGGCACCAGAGCTTTGGCATGCGCATCCGAAGTACAATCATAAGGTGGATGTCTTTTCTTGCGCCATGGTGTTTTGGGAAATGCTCCAATGGCATGCTCAGACAAAGAAATTCCCTTGGGAGGTATGTTCTCATTTGTGTTGCGGTCATGCCTGTTTTCATCTGGCGCCTAGGGAATGAATGAACATGCTATTTATGAGATTGTTGGAGCTAAACGACAACGGTTAGTCCTGACAAATTTGTCGTTCTATTAAACTTGCTGACATCACGCATAGCCCTTCTGTTGCTGGCTTGCGAAAGCAATGGTGCCCAGAGATCGTGGATCTCATTGAACGCATGTGGGCTCAGGAACACCAAGATCGACCTACCATGTCGCAAGTCGTCGAAACACTGGAAGATCTGGTTGCTCAATACTGATGCGTCCGGCCATCAAGCTTTCACGAACATTTTGCACATGTATTTATTCCTTACTCTGCATTCTTACTTCTTTTATATATTGCTATATTGTATTCCACTTTTGAGTCATGATTTGTGTCGTCTATTTTTTTGCAGCCATATTGTGTATACTCTTCGGCGGCATCACATTCTCTTATATTGGCCGACGCCTTACTATAGTTCCTTTCCCATACTACAGTTTCAACATCTGCTTTGGATAACGTCAGTGCAACTGACTTCCCTACACAATGTATCTTAATCAAAACAATGAAAAATGTGCATTAACCACTTCAACGTAGTTCTTCGCTCACTATGCTGATGCGAGGTACATATATACATCCGATGTTACATCTGTACTGATACAAGGACGGGGCGGATGTTACATCCTCTCAGCCCTGAATCGGGAAATTTTCTTTTCAGGTCCATCATTAGTGGCATCCTGGTAGGCATAGGGGGCCTGACCAGTACGTCTCGACTCTATGACACTAGTGGCAAGTACAGGAGGCGGGCGATCAGGTCGTCTTGAACCTGAGCTTGTGGAAGGAGGAAATGAAGGCGAGGAGATGATCATCGGTGAAGGTTCAGGTTGACCTGTTGGCGATACCGGAGGCTCATGTGGCATAGGAAACAAAGGAGATTCCACGATCATCGAGAAAGGAGAAGGTTGGGGGTGCTTTGACGGACTCGGGGATTCGATCGATGCTTTAATTCGCTCGGCAACGACAGAGGAATCGGGGGACGGAAGGTCACTTCCCAATTTCGGAGAAGAACGCCCGACATATGAGATGGGTGTCACGGAAGGCGATGATGTATCGGAAGGTGTTGGACTTGACAAAGAGGGGATGGAATGAGACGAAGATCCTGCTGGTCGCCCTGCTGCGGCGCGTGAGGCTTTAAATCTCGATGTTTTCGGACGCAGATTTGGCGGAGGCATCGCATTCGAGTCACCTTGGGGTGCAGACAATGGGCCTGCCTGGCTACCGCTAGGTCCAATGTTGCCTTCGTTAGGATTTGGCCGAACCGCGTGTATGTAGTTCCCATCAGGCCCTATATTATAGACTTCACCCTTACGCAGCAGATTCAAAACTTCTTGCAGCCCTTCGTCTTCCTGTTCGCTTGCGCTATCACCCTCTTCTCCAACGAGTTTCCCATTATCATCGATTTTACCTGTCCTTATTGCACGCTGTATTGTACGTGTCGATGAGGCAGGAATGACTGAACCCGCTAACGAAGTTGATGCGTTGGAAGTTGTAGGAATCGTCGCATTATATGCAGAAGCGAATCTACTGGCTCTGAATTGGGACACCCCGGGTTTCGTAGAATCCTGTACGACGTCAGGGTTTGTATCCTAATGACGGTGATTAATGTTGAGATTGTGGAAGAACATCGATTTTGAGAAAAATGCTCACTGGAAGCTCGTCGGCCGAATGAGAATGATTCATCATAGCTGCTGCCGCTATTTGGCCTATCGTATTCCGTTGTTTGTAGTATTCCAATGCGACTTCCCGTTGATGGTGAGCATAGTCCAGGTCAATATCATCCTCTTCTAGAACGGCGGCATCGTCAATATCACTACTGCTGTCGTCAGGGTCAGACTCATCGTCCGAGTCAATTAGGCGTGTCGAAAATTGTCGCGGGGTGGAAGGAGGCTTTGGGGCGGTTGGTTGACCTCCGGGGACTCGTTCCACTACTGACATTTTCATGGGGTGTTTATCGAGGAGAGACTGAGAAAGCAAGGTGGGCCTTTTCGTGTTCTGCAGTCTGGCAGGAGTGACATCGCCCCAGTCGATTTTAGACGAAGATTCTGCCTTGTCGTCGTGCTCCTTTTTAAAATTATCTGTCGATTCCACGAAGGCGACAGTTTTCTTCTTTATGGACGGCGATCTGCGTTTTTCTGCTTCTTCATCTCGGAGACGTTGTGCTTCCTTTTCCTGTTCCTCTCTCTGCTTTTCCTTGCTCATGTTTTGCAAAAGGGCTCTACCCATCTTTTTCTGGAGTTCCTTTGCATCTTTCCGTCGTGCCATTTCTCTAGCTGCTTCTTCTTTTTGCTCTTGCAATACCTCTCCGGCCTCCTCAGATTCGCGCTGCTGCGTCTCTTGTTCCTCTTGCTCCAGCATGTCCAAGATACGATTACGTCTTTCGCGAAGTCGTTCTCGAGCGGAAGGAGGAAGTGTAGCTAACGGAAGCAAAGGTTCCACCGTAGCCAAGGGAGGTATCGACCCAGCACTTTGAAGTTTTGTAGCGATATCGACAGGCTCATTTATGTCAATGATTGGAAGTCCTTCTTCGTTTATAAGCTAAACAAACCGAGTTTGAGCATATTGATAATGAATCCTTGAGCATGAGCATACCTCACCCCTCTCGTTACGACTGTCTTTGTACTCTTGAACGGCATCGGGCCCGACCAGTTGAGATAGCTTCTCTGTGAGTTTTCCTACTACATCTCCACTGAATTTTCCATTAGAGTTCACCGACGCTTCTGGAACGAGAGATTGGATAAGGGCGCGCAAGGCTAAGAAATCGTCAGCCTAGATTGTTTAGAATAGCAGGCAAAAATGTGTACATTCTTGGCTTCCGTCGTTGAGATTCTGTAGAGTGCCTTGAGGTTGGGACATTGTATTGTGCTGATCACTAGTGCTGTGCAACCAGAATGGCCGGGCGTTATTTGGCCTTGTTAAGATCTAAAGCTGCAGCCATTGTGACGTCGCGTAAAAACGAGTACATGCATGTGACAGACGCGTTGTTGTCACTTACTTTGCGTTCAAACTTCAAACCAGGTTCAACCGATCCTACTTTCTTTGAAGCGCGTCTTTTATCTATTGGAGGAATGTCTATGTTTGTATCAACAGGGCTACTCTCAAATACTTTAGCTGGCTCATTGCAACCCAAAGACGCACTAGAATTCGGCGTGGCCAATGGGCTTCTCAATCCGAGTAGCTCGCACAGCCAGGGAACAACGCGAACTAGCTCTCAAGCAACATTGGAACACTCCCCGATTTCAACCCCTTCAGTACCAGATTTGGACCCACAGTCTCTGGAAATGAATTTCGGGTCTACATTTCTCAGCAACGGGCTACTGTTAGCCTCAGCATCCCATAGTGAGTGCGATATCATCATCCTTTCAATCCACGTATCATCGGGCTAATTACGCCCTACATATGTAGATAAAGCATCTCAGAACGATAACTTGGACTCAGGTATGCCCAAACCTCATGGAATAACAAAGCAGAATTTCATTGTATGGCAGAGGATTTCGAATTACCCACTGTCACCGAAGCTTTCGACATCACACCAGGACCTGAAACCCCGTCAAGACTCTCTACAACTACACCTATACATATACCAAGGTCAAATGTGCGAGCTACCACTTTCGACGGGAAAACTATTTATATTCGACGAAAACCCAAGATCTTCGACCCAGCGCCTAGGGTAGGTCGAATTTCCTGTTTCCAAATTTCTATAATCTTGAACGGTTTAGGCTGCTTCCTCATTATCAGCTCGCACAATAGGAAATCTTTTGAATGTCCCAATTCATAGGCTCCTGGATCAGCTCTCGATGACAACTGCGGCGAACCTTGCAAGAGCGTAAGTCTCTGGATCCCTTTGACTTACCCTTTTATTAACATTTTGATTACAGTGACCAAGAGGCTCTATCACACTCGTCCGAAACTACAACTCCTACACGAGACACTTTATGGGTGGACAGATACCGGCCTCAAAAATTCATGGATCTAGTTGGAAACGAAAAAGTCGCCAGAGATGCAATGACATGGCTCAAAGAGTGGGATTTCTGTGTATTCGGAAAATCAAAAGGAAAGAAACGGAGTCGAGATGGTGAGGAGAACCTCAATACGGACGAATTTCGACGCCCTAAAGAAAAGGTGTGCTCAGTAGGAATCTGATTTCCATGTATTTACATGTTTCCTAGATTCTTCTTTTATCAGGACCTCCAGGTCTTGGAAAGACCACGTTAGCTCATGTCGTGGCTCAACAGGCAGGATATGAAGTCATGGAAATTAATGCAAGGTATGTCCGTGAAGCGCTCATTATGGCTTTCCCTCTCATATCATATTCTTCAAGTGACGCTCGCACCGGGTCTATCATCGATGATCGAATAAGGCCTGCTTTAGAGTCTGGATCGGCAATTGGAAGCACAAAGCCTGTTCTTCTGGTTATTGACGAGGTCGACGGCGCTACTGGAGCGGGAGACAGTGTGCGTAAGAACGTGGTGCTCATCTAATTCAAACCTAATTCCTCCTTTAGTCTAGTACATTCGTTCACAAATTGGTACAACTCATTCTTGCCAAGCCGCGGAGAAAAGGTATGTTGTCTCAAGTTACCGGTGGAATTTAGGGCTAACTTTCCATCAGGACGTTCAACGCACAACAAAGGCCACAATGCCCGACCCCTTCTTCGTCCAATTATATGCATCTGTAATGATCACAACGCCTCCTCTCTGGCGAAGCTTCGACCGCACACATATCAAATTAGATTCAATAGGCCTGCAGATATTCATCTCGTGAAAAGGCTCAAAGACATATGCACAATCGAAGGAATGAAAGCTGATGCGAGGGCGCTCAGTACTCTGGTTGGAGCTGCAAGAGGGGATCTTCGTGGGTGTCTTAATGCACTACAGGTGCGAAAAATGTGGCCGCAAAAAAGAACAACTAATGAAAATTTGTCCGGTAGTTTGTCAAGACACGTGGAAAAGATGTGACTGAGCTTGTTATTCGAAAAGCGACAGCCGGGATGAAGGAAACGGATTCTACTGTCACTTCTGTGCTCAACAATCTGTTTAGCCCCCTTTCAAAGAAGCGAGTGAGAGAGATGGGGTTGACTGATGAGGACGAAGCGAGATATGTTGGCCGGCTGAGCCATGAAGTGGGTGGGGCAGGCCGCGACACCGCTATCGCGTCGGGTAAGATAAATGATTCAGCTATCGAAAGGACATATCTCATTTCCCAGTTTACGTGTAGGCTGCTTCGGACACTATGCCACAATGCGTCGCCACGACGCAAATCTTTCGCGACATGAAAAGGGAATTGAGTGGTTGACAACTTTCGACCAATTTTCTTCAGCGATGTATTCTGATGGCGATTTCGCGCTCATTCAATACTTGCCATATACCGTAGTACCCTTCTATCCCCTCTTCCACGAGAGGAGTGGAGAGAAGGTTGAGAGGAATCAGGCAGACTGGGAGGTGTGTGATATGCCTTCATCCATTCTTACTCATTGATACCTGTATTAATACACCCGCAATCTATAGCACATGACGGTGACACGCAGCAATGAAGAAATTTTGAAGAGCTTGTCGAGGTGTTTGCGGAATGCAACTATTCGCCACGGTGGTGACTTTAGGCATTTGCTTAGCCATCCAATTTTGCAGACGGAATTTGCTCCATATATCAATAGGATTATATCTCCCCCTCTCCGGCCTGTCTGTTTTCTTTTCTGATAGACTTTTGCCACTGATTGCTGACTTGCTGACTCCAGGTCAATAGTCAAGTCATTCGACCACAGGAGAAGGCCCTTATGAACCGTTTGGTTGATATCATGGCTTCTTTGGAACTACGGTTCGTCCAAGAGAAATCCGAAGATGGCACCCTTTCATACCGTTTGGACCCGTAAGTAGCCCCTGTCACTCGTTGTCCATTTTTGACGGTCTTCTAGACCCATTGATGTGTTTGTGACCTACGATGGTAAACGAGCGTCTGACATTACGGTTTCTCGATACGCAGTTCGCCACCTCGTATCGCTCGAGGTATGATCTAGATCACCTGTGGTGAAAGGGGACTGTTTGCTGAACCTTTTTGCACAGGTTGACAATAGACTTATTTCGCGGGATACAGAATTTGTTGAGAAAGGCAAACGCGGAAAGCACGATTTCTTCGGCAAACCAAGGTAGAGACGCTCAACTACAAGCTTTTATTCGACTACTAACAGTACGCAGCACCAAAGAAGATACCGATGGCGAGGCTGAATATCCGAACAAAAAGGCAAAGCTAGACACTCGAGATATTGCAGACAAGGCAACCCTTTTCAGTTTTTGTCTCCATGAGCTGGATCTAACTGCCAATGATATATGTAGCCTCCTACCGATTTCTTTGGACGCCTCATTACAATACAATCAGCGAGCAGCACCAAGGCTGCGGACCGCAAAAATGTCGAGAGAAGATATCGCGTCAGTTACAAATTCCTTGAAGGGAATTCTGCAGCAGTACGGAAACCCGTCAAGGTCAATATCTTTCTTTAACGCGATGGTTGATGGATTCCCCGACGGAAGTGGCATAATATATAACGGAAAAGGTGCTGTAAATTTTATGTAATCATATAACTTATTCGACTTTGTTCGCCTGCCAGTTATGCTTCTAATCTACGGTTTTAAACGGGACATCTTTGTGATAGGAAGGGCCGCGTGCATCAACGTTTTGTATTACGCTGTCATTGCCCGATTTGTGTTGCTTATTGCCTAAAATAGCACCAAGGACTGTATTTTGCTCACTTCGTACATTCCCCAACCCGACATGTCTGCCGCAGATGCGTTATGGCTCATAATACACCTGAGCAACGAGATCTGATCATGTTGCTGGGAACACAATCACTAACGTTCAACGTTCAAAATTCAAATATTCAGCTTTCAATCTATGGGCATCTTCAACTCCGAGCAGTTTGGTCCACATCAAAATACGCCGCCTTCTCAGAGCTGCCAACACGGCCGCCCCTTCCTGACTTTATTCTCCATGGACTTTTTGTATACTGTCTCAAGAAACTTGCGACTCAGCCACGGTCGGTCAGGATCAAGGCCTCTCCTATACCTAATAGGCCTAATTTCACGCCACGGTAGCATCCGCCTGCAGACTAGCTCTTAAATCGCTCCAGCAGAATCATTTCCGTCTTTGCCAAAGTTCTCTGATAGGCTCACGATCTCCCGTCCTTCGTCTCTCAAAGAAGGCCGACGTTGTCAATTTCTATCTAGACTGGCCTGGATGTATTGTATTATGGCTTGACAGTGGTTCTTCGCAATATTTTGTTCGCACCCTTCGATCCATCGGATTTGGAGCTTTAAGCGTGAATATACCCTCGCCGCTTGGTATAAAAGGGCTGGCTCTTCCACAGCACTTCTTCAGACAGTCCATCCAGTCTACTACATTAACTCGCGTTCAAACCTTCTTTGTACCAACCGACCTCGAAAATGCTCGCTTTCAAGACATTTGTTGCCCTTGCTCTGCCCCTACTTGCAGTTGCCACCCCTCTGGCAAGCATAGTTTCGAATAATTATCGATTATTGTTGCTAAACGCGCTCTTCCTTTCAGGCTGTCAGGACCGACACTCCAGCCTGTAACACTGGTACTCTCAACTGCTGCCAATCCACTCAGGTGGGCACACTTTTTTTTTTGCCTGCAAATGTTTATGTCTACATTTTATCAGCCCACCGGTGGTATTTCCGGCCTCTTGGGTATCCTCACTGGGAATAACTGCTCCCCCATCACCGCTATTGGTGTTGGTTCTGGTGCTAACTGCCAACAGCAGACCGTGTGCTGCACTGGAAACAACGTAAGCCTCGATTTTACTCTGTAAAATCAGAATAATTGATCCTTTTACCGTCGACTAGCAATCTGGCTTGATTGTTCTAGGCTGCACTCCCATCAGTCTTGCCCTTTGATTCTTTTCAGAAATGAACGGTTCGAGTTTCGTGCCTCCGTTATTCTGCTTTACAGGGGCTGCCCATTGAACGTGAACTCATCGTCGTTGGACATTGGACATTTTCCGAGTTTGCAGTACATATACTTTTTTTTTGCCTTGAAGCCTGTTACACCCTTTCATCTAGCCCTTAACTTGTCCTCTCATTACGCTGTTGAATTTCAAACCCACCTTCTTGTGCATCTAGATGGAGTGATTGAAGGATTGTTTTGAACGGTCAACGAGTGGCGGCCCGGTAAAACGATGCCACTCCGGCATTCTACATATTTGCTCGCATCAACTTACCAACATTTCAACTTTGACCACAGCAATCTTGCCTCGAGTTCCTACATGCAATTCTGGCCTCACGGATATTTGACCTAGGGGAATGGTGTTCGCGTCTTGAGAAATTGCCCGATACAAACATTCCGGTCGCGGTAACAGGTAGGACTGCTGCCTATCTACACTAATTCAGTCTACTTACCATGTTCAGTCTGTCCTATAGCCTGGAATGAAATCAGACTTTCGGGGATCTTAGAGGGTGCTGACGAAAAACTGGCATGGGACGAAATGGCGGATTTGAAGAAACACCTACAAGCAATCTCGAAGACGTCGAGAGAAGGTATCTGCTCGGAATTTATCAAAGTTGCAAAACATCACGAATCAGCCAACTCACGCTAGGAAGGACATTGATAGAACGGCATCAGAACACACGACAACATACTTCAGCTACCACTGATGCCACGATTCTATGCCTCATCCTAAAATCTTGGTACGTGAATGCTTAAGCACACCGAGACTTTCTCTGCAGGACGAGTCACGACGGCGATGGCGACGAACAAGCTAATGATATGCCGATAGTAAGTGTGCATATGGAATTGAATGCGACCCTGGTCGGGACCGACATGGAATAAAGCATCCAGGTTTATTTCCCCCGATGATGGTGAAGCTACCATCATTGACAAGTGATCTGCCAAAGCAATAATACAGGCCTGCGGTGAAAATTCTGACACCCTGCCTTCTGCAGGCGCGAGGCATCTCGACCTCCTATTGGTCTGCATGTACTATGTTCGTCAGCAAGCATAGGAAAGAGCAAGCGTTCATAACGCATTATGAGTTGGTCAGTCATATATTCATTGTCTAGCATTAGAGTTATTTTTTTATTTTTCTCTTATACCTATGTAGATCCTCCATGATGTGTGGTTGGTCTTTCGGGCCACCTTGACAATATTTCTGCAACAACCTGGAAGATGGTCCCGGATGAGCGTGATCTTCCACGGGCCAAAGAATATGAAATGGGAGCTCAGATTTTGGGAAGCTCGCTTAAATCGTATAAGCGCTGCCGCAAATGCGATGCTGTTGTGCGGACTGCCCGAAAACCAGGCGGATTCTGCTGTGAGGGTATCGGCTCGGACGAGAAGACTTTTATGCTTCACTGGATGCTACAATAAAGGCACCGTCAAGATTTGATGGAGGAATGCGAGTCAGTAATTACAAGGGTCGTCCGTATGCCGTGATAGATCTTTTTGAAAACTACTATACAGTCATTCGCCGGTCTATGAGGCAACCAAATGAAGATCAACCTTGGTACCTTTACATTTTGAGAAAACTATTAAACATACCTAGTAAATCTTAAAGAAACACACTATATCTTGTGGAATACCAAGTTTTTATTGCAGATTATGAGTGTTAAAAGCTTCATCGCCCCTTATCAATGTTGCGAGCCAAGATCAGTGCTAGGCAAAACGTCACACTGGGCCAAAATTGGCTGTGGTGACATAGTGTGACCGGTCTCATTTGCACAGCATTTCAAACAGGATATCATCCGTTTTATCATTTGCAGGCTTTGCATACATCGAGTAGAGATACAAAAGTATTCATACAAAGTTCAAGCTTATAATTTACAGGCTGAAGAAAAAGATTTAGAAGTTTTGCTCAAATTTGACTGCAACGGGGCAAGTCACGCTTCCAGTTTTATACGGATTTCCTACTGATCGCCATGCATTGAGGGATCGAAGTAATGTACTGCTTAGAGGTTACAATGGATGATAGAAATAATACAGTTAAGCGATATTGCAAAAGAATGGGAGGATTTAATAAAAACTGAGTCCAGGAAATCGCTTTGACTCATTGACTAGGGCAACTCATAGACCGGTGAATGACTGTATAGGAAATTTACAATGAGGGTGCTATGATGTTCCCTTGTAAGTAAATAATCGAAGTTAGCAAGAAGTTAGCCTTCACAAAATAAAACCAGCACAATAGACGGGTCCGATCATCGATGGGCGGCAGAAGCAGCATAATCCGAGCTTTCGGAGAAATATGCTTTAGAATACATGACTCAATTTTTGTTGACTCGATAAGCGACGGCCGACGCGTGAGTCCGTGAGTCGGTCGCGACATTGGCGAGAGGCGGTGTTACCATATTTGGAAAATGGGCGCGACTAAACAACCACTTCGGCAATCAAACGTCTGCCCACAGTCATCGCCTTCTGACTCCCATCAACAAGTTGCATAGATATATAGGACCAAGCTTCGCGTTCGACACTATCATTGCAACCACTGCAGTATGTCGCCTCGCGCACCGTCTGCCCGGTTATTAGCGAAACGCTTAGCCGGTACCTCGGAAGCCACGAAACCTCCCATACCTGCCAGCACTTCTCGGAAGAGACAGAAAGTTGCACCAACTCAGAAGGAAGTCAAACCTCAACCAAATGTACCTCGCGTGGATGATTTTCGAAAGATCAAGGGCAGACGAGGGCAGCTGAAAGCTATGACGGAATTACCTCTTGACGTTCTTACCGAAATCTTTGGTCATCTCCAACCTTATGATCTTTTATGTGTTTCTCGTGCTTCAAAAGAGTTGCGCGATATCGTTGTTGGTGAAAACACAGCAAGTTTATGGAAGAAGGTATGCGGACGCGTTGAAAAGCATTCGAGCTTTCTAATATATTCCACCTGAAGACATATGCAAATGTTCATCCTCTTCCTCCAAATTGTCCACCTGAAACCAGCATTTCGTGGTATACGGATTTTCTTTTCGGACGCGGCTGTCAGGTATGATATAATAATTTAACGCTCAAAACACAACAAAAATTCTCAACGTTCCCTTTGTTTCCATAGTTTTGCCCCGCTACTAAAGCATCTGTCGTGCATTGGAAAGCTCGAGCGCGCTTGTGCAACAGATGTGCAAAGACGGAGTGCGTAATATACCAATTTAATTTTGAAGAGCCTGGTGACATTAAACCCCGTCAGATTGATGTCCTTGGCGTACTACTCCAATATACCAACAGTTGCAGCTCATCGTTCAAGTGCATCATCTTATACGGGAAAATCTGGAGTCCTAAGCATGTATCGGTCTTGGATCTGAGGTGCTCTAAATGGTTTACTTATCAACTTTTTTGAAGCAGGATATGGCATGTATATTCTCAAGCAAGAACATGACTACCACGTTCGCAAATTGGCAGAATGCGCTGATGTTCAAGCCAGAGAATCCTACACAACAAATCGCACTCGCTATCTCGAACGTAATGACTCGGTTGGTTCAAATTGTATCCAACCTTTATCTACTAATTTAACTGTCATGTAGTTCACATATAATCTTCACCAGTGGGATTCAGCTCGCCGAAGCGAAATTCAGAAAGCGCAACAGCAGATCCGATTCGATCGGCAAAAAGCGTATGTGTTGTTCATAATGTTTTTATGTCTTCTCAAACATCATATTTTTGGCGTGTATTCAGTATCACCGACAGACTAACAGCTGCAGGTAGGAAAAGATCATGCTTCCTTGAACATGAGTGTTTACGTCCGTTTAGGATATGGCCCAGAGATTGGAATTGGCCGTTATCGCGTTTCACGTCTACCAGGAGGCGATCACGCCTTCCCCTTGACCAACAAAGGTATTGCTATTACTACCCTTTTTACCCCATCTTGATGCTAATTCTTTCCTTTGATAGAATGGGAGAAGATAAAGATCGACATCATTCGTGTGTACGAATGGCAGCGACAAGAAACTAGGAAAAGCAACATGATCCGTAGCTTTCAAATGCGCCTACCTCATCTTACGATGTTGATTGAAAAATCGCAAGAAGGAACACCGAGGCCTTGGTTCTATCCCCCCACCTCGCAGATTGCCAGAGCAGAACCGTTCGCCAGTGTCATGAAAGGGAATGCCGAGGACAGCTCTCTCGATGGTCTTATTCCAATTAAGCTGGCTATGGATGCTCTCAAGGACCATATTCCAAAACTTATAGAAGTGTGGAGAGACGACGCCGACAGATTTCTTCTTAGCCTTGTATCAGGTGGAAAGGAGACCGTCATGCAAGCTGACGGCGAAAAAATTGACAGGCAACCACTCGAACTCGCGACAACATTTTTTAAATGCCACTGCTCCTGCAAAGAGCCGATTTCATACCCTCGAATCCTGATGCACTCGTGCCTGAGGTCTCATAGAATTCCGGACAAAGACGATGACGATGCTCCACAAGAAAATGAAGACAAGGAACATGATGAAGATGAGGAAGACGTAGAAAGCCACCAGAAGGGACAAGAGGAGCGCGACACAAGCGTCAGTACTGCTGAGGTTCATGATAATCCCAATGAGATTTATGGGATACCGACTACGACTCCGGATGTGGTATGGAACAAAATGTCATCGTGGTGGAGTGCGCAGTGGAACGAAACTGACATGATAGAGCTCGATGAAGAGGCGATTGGTTTTGCGCGGGCTATCGTCCAAGCTTGTGGCGAGGATCCTGACACTGTGACTTCCACGACAATGAATGCGCACGACATTCGGGTGGAATGCATGCGCTGCGTCCCTCCTCCAGGCAAGAAAGGCAAGGGACGATCTCGTCATATCATGACCTGGAAAGCAGCAGTTTGTATTGAACATATCGCCTCATTTTTTAGTGTTACTTATTTCAGTGTTATCTCTTACAGATCCTCCATGACATTGGATATCACTTCGAAGAAACTCCTTCAGAAACTGGCTGGAAACTTCTGACGGATGAAGACGAGCTCAGACAAGTACATGAGCTTGAGAACAAACCCACTCCGACTGAGAAGAAGATGAAATTATTTGTATACCCCAACCATTGTTTTCACTGCGACGATCGCCCTCCCAACATCTATCCCGGCTTGTTTACCCCGTCCAGCAAGGTTGGACCCTCCGAAACGTGTGTCTCCATGTCATGCCCATTGACTGTTTTTAATGCTCTTTCTTCAGAGAAACTATAGAGAGTGGTGCAGATACCGAACAAGCACACGTAAAGCGACATATATGTACAGGAGTAGATGCACCAATGAAGGCACATCCAAACCCTGTCAAAATTTAACCCAACAACCAAATTTCAATGCATATAGCAAAGGAATTTTAAGGGCTCTCTAACGTACTGTTTTTGATGATTTATTTGGGACCGGTCATTGTATGACTGTTATATGGACCCGTTAATTTATTCATTGATCTATACTCAACAAGTTGTAGAAATACCACGTACACTACACATGTATCCAGGCTGGGTCAAATCAAATCTTTACAGAGTAACCGCAATAACATCATATGGATAACATACCCTCAAAGCTTTGGCATTGCCACGCTTGTCGTTGTCTGCGGCTGAGCATAAGGACTGACCGGCGTCGAAAGGCTGCGCCTCGTATAGTGGGACATAGAAAACTAGTTTGAAAACTAGTTCAAGTTGCTTTGTGGAGATTTATTATGCGATGATTTAGTTTGCGTTCAGATTATGAGGCTTTTTTTGGTTCTCAAGGGTTCTCAAGCCAGTTGCAGCAAAGGTTTGGAGTGGCCCAACTGCTATAATAGGCAAGTGATAGTCCGACTTCGGCAATCAGGGCCGCTGAGCAACACCAATCATAATTATCATTGATCGACGACAGTCTGACTTACCTCTCAACTCCCACCACCAGGATGCAATTTCGGACTGTCCCATTCGCGCGTGCCCGCCGTGACGGTATAAAAGGGCGAAAGATTCGGCGTGCTTTCCGTTCAACCCCGTTATTTCCTCTACTCGAGTAGATCAATGTCACCTCGTGCGCCTTCTGCGCGGTTGGCGAAACAAAGCGACATTGCTGAAGCACGAGCGTCCGCTACTGTTGAAGCCTCCAAAGAGAAGCCGAAAACGCCTCCCCACAAGAAACGTGTTGTTTCTCTGGTCTCTGAACAGAATTCACCTCGTGTGGATGATTTCAGGAAGATTAAAGGCAAACGGGGCCAACTCGAAATTATGACAGATTTGCCCCTCGACATTTTCACTGAAATATTCGGCCATCTTGAACCATACGATTTGTTATCTCTCGCGTGTGCCTCAAAAGGCTTGCGAGATATCATTGTTGGCGAACATAAAACAGGCGAAAATGTACCGTTTTTTTGGAAGAAGGCACGAGAATTGGCTCATGGAATAAAATTGTTCTCTTGTTAATAAACTTTATAACAGGCATTTAGAAACGTTAAGCAGCTACGACCTGACCTGCACCGCCCTCCGCCTTTCTGTCCACCTCAAGAGAACATTCTATGGTATGTCGAATTTCTGTTTGGACGTGGCTGCCAGGTATGTGCACTTAATCATACCCAAATCATTATACTTATAACTGTTCTCAGTTTTGCTTCGATCCGAAAGCGTCAATCATTCACTGGACAGCTCGAGCGCGCTTGTGTAAGAAGTGTGCAGTGACAGTACGTATTTTCGTTGTCGTCTTCCAGACACTGTTGGGTGAACGGTTGTGCATCCTAGATTGCTGGTGAAACCCGGTAATTCAGAAGAAGATCTGGAGTTCGAAGCGAACTATGTCAGTGCAGGATGGTATATAAAGACAAAATCTGGTGACCTAGGTATGTGCTGCAATCTATCGGTTTTATTCTGAATAGTCAACGTTTTCGCACTAGGTCCTAATGTCTATGTTCTCAAACGAGAACAGAATTGGCATGCTCGTAAATTGCAAGAGTGATTGGACGACGAGGCTAGGTCTCGCTACAAAGAACACCGAAAGCAGTATCTTGAGGGAGAAAATAACAAGACTAGCCCACATTGTCCCCAGCAAATTGCCTCTTATTGACTTAAATGTATACAGTTTACGAGGGTCCTTCAGGCTTGGGATAATCGCCGTCATATCGAACGAGAAACCATTCAAAACATGATAAAGCTTCATCGTGTTAACGAGTCGGTTCAATTTTAATTGACGGGTTGATGTCAATCTAATCTCGATCTCTCTATCTTAGTATCACCGCTAAACTGACGGAATTAGGTAGCTAGTATTCTATATGTTCTTTGGAACGGAAATTAACAGAGGCTTAGGATATGGCCCGGAGCTCGCTCAAAGACGTTATCATGTCGGGGGTTTACCTGGGGCTAACATTCCGGTTCCATTGACTAACATTGGCAAGCCGGCTCACTTATGCACATTTTATACTGTATCAATTCTTTATTTTCGCAGAATGGAACAAGATCAAGGACACCATCGTACCCGTGTACGAATGGCAGCGACAAGAAACCAGAAAAACCGTCATGATTGATAATCTTCAAGCGCGACTCTCTCACCTATCTTCTCTGATAGAGAAATCTCAGCATGAATTACCCTGGCCTTGGATCTATCCAAGTACATCCCAGGTCGCCAGGACGGAACCATTTGCCAGTGTCATAAAAGTGAAAATCGAAGACAGTTCTCCTGAAATTTTGGCTGCCATTAAACAGAGTATGGACGTACTCGAAGATCAGATTCCGAAACTCGTGAAAATCTGGAAAGATGGCGCAGACAAAACCCTTCTCAGCCTTGTCTTGGGCACTGAAGACACTGCCTTGACATCGGTCGATGTAGAAATAGACAAAAAGCCTCTCGAGCTTGCGACGACATTTTTCAATTCCCGCTGCAACTGCAATGAACCCATCTTGTATCCAGCAATTCTAATCCACGGGTGCTTTAAAGACTACAAGATTCGCTATAGAGAGGATGCTTACGTTCCGCCAGAATACATGGTTGCCGGCGCTAGTAGCGACAGCGAGGAGGAAGATCAGGACAAGCCAAAGGACGAAGAGAAGCAAGAGGAGCAGAACACGAAAACTGACGGTGCTGTGTTTCCAAGCAACCCAAACGAGGTTTACGGAATACCAACTGTGACAGAAGATGAGATATGGAATAGAATGTCGTCGTGGGAGGGTGCTCTGTGGAACGAGGGCAACTTCATCGAGCTCGACGACGAGGCTGTCGGGTATGCGCGAATTATCGTCAAAGCATGTGGCGAAGATCCCGACACGGTAACCTCTGCAACCATGAACGACCGCAACTTTCGAGTAGAATATACGCGCTGCGTTCCTCCTCCGGAAAAGAAGGTCAAAGGACAAAACCACCATGTCATGACTTGGAAAGCAGCGGTTCGTACTCACTCATCTTACCCATTTAATTATTTTTTGATGACATTTTGCCTTTCGTCTGACGGTGCAGATTATGCATGACATTAAATACTATTCAGAGGACGAATCAACGGAGAATGGGTGGAAGCTCGTGACAGACGAAGAAGAGCTCAGGCTAGTTTACGAGCTCGAGAACAAGCCCACTCCAGCTGAGAAAAGGCAGAAAAAACATGTGTATTCGAATCATTGTGTCCACTGCGATGAGAAGCCGGACGACAGCACCGCTTCGTCCATGTCCAACACCAACACTGATACCGGCAAGCAGACGAAACGACATATATGCTTATGAACTGACGCACCGCTGGATGCACAGTATCCACATCCTGTGAGGATTTAAGTTAGCAAATCTTGTTTCAGGCACCTTTTTTTCTTCTTTCGAACAATTAGTACGATAGCTACGCTATCATACTGCTTCTACGAGCACTGTATCTTGTAAGAATGCAGGCAAAGCGATAACACTTCGAGCGAACTGTGGCATCGCAAGGTATCCCAAATTACATTGTGTAACAGTTGTTTCACAATCAATGGCATCATAAAAAGCTAGTTAGATGATAACAATAAATCCAAGACAACATCTCCGGGGTATATAGCCGTCATTACAATCCTGTCTAGTATGTACACGGTATATATCCAATTGCAAAGCAGAGAGTAATAAATTCATCAAAGATCGTAGCGGAAGTCACGATTTTGGATGTCAGTAAGGTCAAGGAAGGCCTGTAGGGTGTGTCAAACTGAATATTTGTCGCTCCAAACTATAGCAGAGAAGGTTACCCACTTTATCAACATGTTTTTCGATTTTGGTTCCATCTGCCAGCTCCTCCTTGATGTAGACGTTGTCGAAGGTATCATCCCTTTGCTCTGCATCTCGCCGCTTGTTCTCGGCGCGTAGCATAAAGCGGAGAGTCAGGATGAGGACCGTGCAGGTGCCAATGCAAGCAGCGATAAGCGTCCAAGGGACGTGATTGCTATTGACGAAAATAGATGGAGACATGAGCACCGAGATATCAGATATAAAGACTGTGGCGTACCGTGGTTGATATTTCTTCTTCCACACGAAAGGGCCTGCGATATTACCAATCGAGTATCCTGATAGGATCATAGCATTGACAGTGGTACCTATAATATGTTTTCGCTCTTCGCTCAGCGCTCAGCCTTCACACTGTAGTGAAGCAAGACCGACGTTTAGTATTACCGGCCACAATAGCCGGAATCCATCCGAGAAGAATCACGAATGGTGTGAACATGAAGATGGAAATCCAGTAGGAAAATAGCAATCCAACTTTGAGGTGCGAGGGTAGCTTGTTCACCAGGAGGGCACCAAGTAATGCGGGGCCAAA
Source organism: Pholiota conissans (assembly GCA_015484465.1). Lineage (NCBI taxonomy): Eukaryota > Fungi > Basidiomycota > Agaricomycetes > Agaricales > Strophariaceae > Pholiota > Pholiota conissans. The sequence continues at coordinate 107,452 of MU155141.1, forward strand.
CATCATTGCTGCCGCGTAACCGCGTCCGATTTTGCGCTGGGCAGCGAGTGTTACGCCCAACCAGATCGTCAGAACTGCAATGAAAGGGAGAAAGATGAGCTCGGACGAGTTTGTAGGATATTAGAAATGCGTACTTTCGACAACACCATCAACACATCCGAGTAGTGTAGTTTGAATCGGCGTAAAACCAAATTGATTGATGATAAGTTGGCGTTGGTTGGTCAACTACAAGGCGAAATTAAGCCGGAAGCCAATTCACAGATACTGGAGAGCCATACCGAGTTGACGACATTCCTTTTTCGAGAAAAATAATTGGCATCGTTAGTTCAAGCTTCACATGCGAAGTGCGAATGCATGTGGATAATGCCTCCAGAGCGACGAAGACGCAGGATGGGTAAAGACAGAATTGATTAATACTCACGCAACTGCTGCAAATGTCACCATAACCCATATCTTAGGATCCGTCAGCGCCTCCACAAACCTATATCAGAAAAAAAGGAAGGTCAGAACGCTTGCGAATTGCACATACACACGCCAAAGTTCCAACACACAATTCCAGCCGACAACATAGGATCTAAATTTGAAGAAGAAAAAAAAAGATATATCAACTCACTGTTCTTTCTTCCAGTGGGTATTCTTAACGCCTGCCTGGTTACTCTTGATGCGCTGAACTGCCTGCGCACGCTCTTCGGGAGTCAAGAACCATGCAGTTGTCGGCGTGTCTGGGAAGAACACCCTATTTTGAACAGGACATGAGTTAAATTAAGACACGGGTACGACAGAGAAGAGAGAGAAAAAATCAAATCATGGCGCCCAGACGGGGATGAAAATAAATCGTATAGAGTAGAAGGAAATAGAAAGGATCAGGCGGAGAGGCTATGACGTATGATGTAGAAACCTGCGCTCACCAAAAGAGAACCGATGTTATCAATGTGATCAGTCCGGTGATGATCATGAGCCTAGTTTCGCGGTTGGTTTAGTATTCGATGAAGGCATAAACTGAATGGATGCTACTCACCACTGCCACGGCATAAACTTTCCCGTCTGCGCACCGAGGTCAGATATCGGGGCGTGAAGTTGCCCGAAATGAGTGCTGCGAGGCAAAGCACAACGCACCTTAGTATGCAAGACGCCAAAGCTGACGAATCCGAGGAAGATGATACCGAAGCCATTCATTAAGACTGGTGATCAAATGCAGATCATTTAGTGATGGGCGCCCACTGGCGATGAAGGCAGGGGCAAGAAACTTACACCAATATCCGACACGCTTGTTCTGTTCTGCGCGGGTGTAGAACATTGATGTTACGACGAGGAATCCCGGAGTAATTGCACCTACAATGTGAGACGAAAAAGTCTCAGCTTTGAAAATGGTGTAATATTATTGGAAACTCGAGCCGACCTTCACATACGCCCAAAATGAATCTGACAGCAAAGAGCGCGCCAAAGGACTTGCATGCAGTATGAGAAAGGAGGGCAACGGCCCAGATGAAGATGTTGATGCTGTTGTTGTTTTAGCTCCTTGCTTTGAACGATGTGATGCTAGGGTCGTACCTCATCCATTTTCCAACGGGGAACTTTTGCAGCGCCAAATTTTGTGGATACTGAAACGTGAGGTACGCGAGATAGAATATCGTCCCAAGCCAATTAAACTGGTTTTGATTGATATGTGCACCTGGCCTGTGACCAAAAATCGCATCATCGCGACGTCAGTGGGAAGAGAACGGATATTCCATGCCATCGGAAAATACTGACATGATGCCCAGAATAGCTGACTGTCCCAGCGTTGTCTTGTCCGCAAATGTCATGCTATAGTTGTGGGCGCGCTGTGTGAGTGTCGCTGCAATAGCGAATGTGGAAAGAGTTCGATACGCACAGATACATGACTAGCGGAAACACCCCAATGTTAGCGAGCTTTCTGGAGGTTGATGCGAATGACATTACGCACGACACATTAGAGGCATAAGATGCCAATCGATCTTGCGTCTGGGAGGAGCGTAAATAAGCATGTAGCACCAAGTCAAGTTAGAGTAGGACAAACCGTAAACGCGCCGCGACCTCTGGATCCAGTGGCTTGTCCGAGTCCAATTCTGCTGCAATGTCAATCTCTTGGAGGTTGACGACATTGGTGTGCTGTTGGGTGTCTGAACTCTTCTTCTCGGACGTAGTTTCAACGCTGCTCGAGTCCATGGCTGGCGACGAGGAAGGGCAGGCACGAAGCTGACGAAGCGGCAGATGAAAAAGCGTAGCACTGGCGCTTTATATAGACGGCCGCCATATTTCAAGGCCCATGAGACTATCTTTGGCGGCATCGGTGCTTCGGTGAGGGTATCATTCCCACATGGATCCCACGTCCACCCATCAGACCTTATTTTAAGAAACCTCCGATCGCTTCGACCCTTCGGTAATGCTATTATCTTGTTTTGTATTTTTCCAAGGATGAATCCGATGATTGTACCTCAAATCGTACTTCCAAGACATTCGCGTGTGTTGCGATCTTTTGATTAAAGATTTCGGATTCGAAAGTCCTGTCAATGATCTGAGCCTTGAGGCGCAAATCAATCAACTGCAGCTCGACAAGACCCACAAACCCATCCACCTGGCATAACATGAATCCGCAGAGGCCAAATGCATGGGCACCAATATGTGGAGCGTTCCAAAGATACAGCTTCCGCTAGATAAGGAATAATGCACAGTGTGAGCACTAGAATACCCCTGCTGTTCATAAGAACAAGTGACACTAAGGGCGAAAAAGTTATTTTTGTACCAAAAAAATAGCAAATCTGATACTTGCTCAACTTCAAGGATTGCACAGTGGGAGGGAAACCGAGCGGCAGTATCGGAGATGGAAACGATCATGGAGAAAAAATGTAGTTTGCGGGAGCCTATAGCTTCATAAATGCACACGAATCCTTCCGACCATAGTATAGCTCATAAAGGTTGTGTAAGGAGCTCAAAATCGTAGCCGTCCTTAGCCGTTAGGTAGCCGTTCATTGTCAAGACTCTAAATTGCCAAAGCTCGGGACGGCCTTGCTAGCCATCACGTGGAGAAGACATTGACGCGTAACGGTGGCAGTACTCAGCCCGCCACGGCGCCTCCTTCCGAACCCTCATTTCGAACACGGCCATTCAACCTTGGAGGGAGTGCCCTTCAAGCTTTCGAACACGCACTTCCCCGTTATTTGATCCGCTGGGAGTCCAGGTACCCCCTCCAGAAGGAGAAGGAGAAGGACGTCCGAGCTACAGGCCGATTGTTTCAAGCTTCCCCTTGAAGCGCAGTGAACTTGAACGAAACAATCGAATATATCGGAAGCTACCAGTCACCAGTCACTATTCTTAACTCCACACCCTCATCATGTCAGCGTCAGGCAATGAACCAAAAAAGTGGGAGTTAGGCCCAGAGTCGGAATACAGGTTCGAGCTGGATCCTGGCACATCTCTGGCTATCAAGGTTTGTTTTTCCTACACTTTTTCTACCTTCCTTTTGGCATCCAAAAGCTGTTTATTTTACAATCCCAATACATGTGTCAACTGAACTTATGCAATGCCTAAGCTAACTTCAAACTCACATCGCTCCACGCATTTCTCCTTATACAGCTCGTGCAAGGACAAGCTGAGATATTTGGATTCGAGCTTGCGGAGGGCAAGGCATATCTCTTCGGCTTCGAGTGCAAAGCGGCCTTGTTTACGTGGAGAGGATGTGTGATTGAGATGAGTTTATTTCTTTTATCCTTGACACGCCTCCCCGCCTCCATCTCGTGAGCAGTCAATTTCCCTTGGGCCATGCCTCGCGCCGGTCTTTCAATTGGGTCTCCAAGAGTCCGGTCAAAAAAAGGTCAAAAAGGTTTGGATGACCGACAGCGCATCGGATATCAGAATAAAAAATTCGTGGACTAAGAGGTATGTGTCCAGGGAAATTCGACTGCACCTCAAGAACTGGACGGGGAACTCCAACAGCGATATCGCGTACTTAACTACCCTATTATACGTTACAGGCGACCCCTCCACCGACTATGTCTCGGACGAGACTCCAATGCGCATCTACGCCAACCTCCATCTTGCTCTCGAGCAGATGCGTGTCCGCGCCCTGCGTTCCATTCGAGGTTCGCCTGTCCCCGCGCATGAGCGGCCTGGTCCGTCCGACCCCCCGCGAGTACTCGTTCTCGGCCCAGAGCATGCAGGCAAGACAACATTATGCAAGCTTCTCGTTAACTACGCTACGCGTTCAGGGCAGGGATGGGTGCCGTTCCTCGTGAATGTAGACCCCAGCGAGGGCGGGTGGGCAGCACCGGGCACACTTTCTGTCGCGCCTGTGCTTGGACCGATACCAACTGCGTCTCCAGCGAACCCATTGGGCACGGCGGCAACAACAGCGCCTGTAGCACTCGCGGCAAACGCGCTTGTTCCTTTGGTTTATTGGTATGGGCATGCTGAGACGAAGCGCAATCCTCTTTTGATGGATAGGCTGATACGGAACGTTGGGGAAAATGTAATGGACCGATTCGAACAGGATAATATAGGTGAGGTATCTTGAAATCATTTGGTACTTGTATTGACTGGCCTTTGTACATAGGACGCGCTTCGGGGTTAATTGTAGACACACCCTCGTCATTTGCATCTGGCCCATCATCGAATACCCACCGCCAAAAATTGATCAAGGCGTGTATAGACGCTTTCCGGAGTGAGTTTATTAGCTCTCTTTTACGTTGAATTAAACGATCCACTGACGCAGCTTTCATGCAGTAAACATGATTTTGGTCGTCGGACACGATAAACTAAGTGTAGAGATGCAGAGGACTTACGGGTCTTTGATGTCTGTAGTAAAAATTCCCAAGTCGGGTGGTGTATGTTTCCTGTTTTTATGTGGGTGATAGGCAAGCTCGTGCTAATTTGTTGCCATTTTCAGGTAGTGGAAGTGGACTATGCCTACCGCGAACGCGTACATAATTACGAATTACATACATACATGTATGGACAAGTTATCCGTTCACCACCAGGAATCACAAATGGCTCTTTTGGAGGCGAGAACATTGCAGACCTTGTCCTTTCGCCATCGTCTACCGTCATCAATTTCACTGACTTGCAAATCTACCGCATAGGCTCCGGTGCGTCGTCCACTAATTATCTATGCCGTTTTTTTTCTGACTGATTGAAATTGTAACTTCTAGACGCTATGGCTCCATCCGACGCGTTGCCAGTTGGTGCCGTGCGTACTGTGTCCGAGATGCAGCCTGTACTCGTCGATCCAGCATCCCCAGGTTCCGGGCTTTTGAACGCAGTTCTTGCCCTACTCTCTCCTTTCAATCCAGATGAAAATGAGCGTTATGATGAAGAAATTCTTGACTTGCCCGTCATTGGATTCTTGATAGTGTAAGCGTCTGGTTAGAAGTTGTCACCTTTTCAATGACTTAAGATTTTGGAATCGCAGGACAAATATTGATATCCCAAAGCGCAAGATGACAATTCTTGCGCCGAATCGCGGCAGCTTCATTGGAAAGACTGCAGTGGTAGGGTCGTTCGAGTGGCAGGATCAGTAGGAGTATATTATATTGGAGGTATGATATCAAAAAAAGATGTCTTAGTTGTACGTTTAGCTTCATTGCAATTATACTCTACGGATGCAAGTGCAGGTGCTCTGGACGAACTAAAAGAGAAATTCTACATATGTCATTGAGAGTACATCATGCTATTGATCTTGCAACGGATATGCTTTGCCCCCTAAAAACTCCTCGAGACTTTCTTGTTGATGGTGACCAAGCGTAGCATCAACCTCTACCAATGCAGCGCGAATAGAAATCTTAAAAGCCGCCAGTCGTCGCGCCGCGGCAGAATAACGTCTCTTGTGCACCATGCGAAAGGTGTCCGGGTAGTTTCTTGCTTTTTCGGCCATCTTCTTTTAAGTTTTCGCTTCACTGCTCCAATTTGACGGCGCCTTTCCAAGAGGGCAACACTTTGGTCGGCGCAGTGTTTGTGCGATTCGAAAAGGAACTGGATTCTTGCTTGTAGGAGAGATATAGACTTGTCTTTAGTCGGTTTGAGGTTCAGCAACAGCAAGTCCTGTCCCAACACAGCAACAATAGTTCCACGAAGACGACTAGCTTCTAGTTTTGCTGCCTCTAGGTCCATTTTCTGGATTGCATCTGCGGCGACTTTCTCGTGCCTCCGGTTCTGCCGCTGAGCATTGTAGTATTTCCGTGTAACATCCTTAACTTTATTTTGGAGCTCCTTGTTTTCATTCTGCAGCTTCTCAATCAGTACATCAGTTGGTGATGCCGCTTCGACCGGAATTGTTTGGCCTTCTGGCGGGGGGATGTCTTGCCAGTTGCGCCTTTGCTAGATTTGCAAGAGTTGCAAGAGTTGCATGTCGCTGTTTCTTGCTTCGTCTTGAGTATTCGTGTCCCATCAGAGTGGCCGAGCAGTGATGGTGCTGGGCCGACCGTTAACAGGGGTGTGGTTGGGTTTAAAGGTGTTGGTGAATCGCGTGAACCTCGGACGCGTCCAAACGCGTGTTACATATTCCAATTGTTGAGTTGGAACAACCATGGGCAAACATTCTGAGGCTCTGATCCAACGCTCTTTCCTCTAATTTAACAGAATTATTTCGGCGGGGACGACGCGCCCATTGGAGAGAATATTACAGTAAATACCATGCCATGTATGAAGTCGAATGGGTGGAGTGCCTAGCGGATCAAAGTTCTGATTCCCGACCACGGTTCACTGCACGTGAGCGTAAATGTAGGTAATCACTGTGAAATGGTCTCTCAGATCTCTCCTCACATTCAATCAATTCTACATTCCGCGAACAATTAGGTGGGCCCCAAGTGCTGACATACCACCCTTCTTTCCTGATGAAGCGACAATGCTGCAGATTTCTTTGGAGGATCAGGTGCCCCAAAACAATTGAATGCTATGACCCAACTGAAGACTGATCTCGAAATCCATATACAGGCCTTGTTTCGAACGGCACTTGGAATTCAATAGTCCACTTCAGCTTCCGTCTTGATCTCTTCAATCCTGCTATTTTCTTGGATCAGGCCGCTCCATCTCATACCACCATAATGGTCAGCTCGTTCCCTGATTCCCAGTGAAGCTATCAGTTAATTGCCTCCCAGAACGCAGACATCGAAGCTTTGGTTCTGTCAGGAGAGCTCTTCAACGGGCCAGCTCGTTCATCTTCGCCCGCGCGATCCGCTTCCCCCGATGAAGACCAGGGTTGGCACGATGACGAATATATCGCCGAGCGCCAGAAAGAGCATGCAGAGAAGGGGCTCGATTACGACGAAGAGACTGCCCGACGCGATGCGATCGCAGCAGCGAAGCAGAAAGAGTCTCAGACGGACTCCATTGGTATGGGCCCTGGGCGTACGGGTGTTAAGGGTGTCATTCGCGATCGGGACGAAGCTGCAGAGCTCAACCGCGAGAAGCGGGCGAAGGAGGCAGAGGAAATGCGCAAGAAGATGGAGGGTGCTAGCCTTGGTGGGAAGACTTTTTTGGAGGAAGAGCGCGAGAAGGCAGCGAGAGGTGAGGCGGCGGACGAGTTGGTCATGAGAGAGATCGGGAAGGTACACGAGAAGCGGGATCTCTGGGGCCAGAAACGGGAAGGAAAGTTTGGACATTTGAGGGAAGTCGGCGTTAAAGGTTTCTTATCAGCTGTGGAAAAGGAAGAGCGGGGAGTCTGGGTGGTGGTGCATCTCTTCGATTCGGTAAGTCGATAAGTCGATAAGTCTCATTTGTCAAGCGTCAAACTGACCGAGATTTGTTCGCGAATTAGTCATTGGAACGATGCTATATTATCGATGATACACTCTCCAAACTCGCACGTAATTTTCCAGAGACCAAATTTCTCCGAGCCAAAGCTGCATCATTAGGCTTCGCTTCATTAAATGCTGACAAGCCTAAACCAATTGCAAGGGTCCTAAAACCCGTACGAGAAGACGAAGACGAAGACCCATACGGTGAAAAGGAAAGCGAAGACTACGACGAGGAAGACGACGATGCGGACGAAGACATTGATCTCGATATGTTGCCTACAATGCTGGTATATCGCAATGGAGAACTCGTGCATAATTGGGTCAGAGTCGACTGGGAAGCTGGGGACGCAGGACTAGAAGAATTCCTTGACAAGTGCGTATTCACAGCTCCCCGATGGTTCAATGTGCTAATATTGTTATCTTGCTTAGGTATCACGTACTTCCTCGGTCAACTAGGCCGAGAGATAACCTCGGTTTGCCCAGCGACGATGAGTTTGACCTTGTGTGGAGCGACGAGGACGAGGACATTGGCCACCAATTATAAGATCTTCAATCTTTTTTTCTATCTATCAGTTATATCTATTCGATTATCGGGCAGCTCAATTTATCATAAACTTACATGTTATTAAGATTATTCGTCGCAGATAGAAAGGTCTGTGGCTCCTTAATGTTGTATATTAAGCTCAGTCTAAGATTCTTCCATATTACCATCATCTATATTTACAAATACACACAGCAGATTCAGATGCTTCAATTGCTTATCAGCCTTTGGGAATTAACGATTGGTGACCGTAAGGGTCTTGTGCAGGGTCGTAAGCAAGCCGTAAGTCTACATTCCAAAAACGGAGATAATGGATATATCGGAACAGGCCACTTTCCTTGTCCAAACATCATGGTGTTCTCTCACAAACTCGTTCCATACTTCTTGAGGAATCAGTGAAAGTCCATCGGTGAGAATCTCCGCTTCTCCACTCACTTTCTCATAAAGTTACGTAGGCTACTGTGCGCCTTTATCGATTAAAAAAGGGAATAAGCGCATTTCAAGGCCGGTGGCATTTGATTTTATCTTCGATGCACCCCACAGCTCCGGATTCCGGGTGAGAGGACATGTAGCACAAGGAAATTGACGGTTATCAGAAGTGAGAAGCATTAGATTCATCTTATTCTCTACATCGTGGATCATCTCTTCACAGGCATACGCCATTGGCAATGTGGAGGCGTCGATTGGACACGGCCGCAGATGTCGATGACGCCTTTCCATGCCGGGTGCCAAGTATATATATAATTCAGCGGCCATTTTAGAGTGCAGTATTTTTGCCTCGGCGCTCCATTTCTTTATCCTTTTGCTCCTTATAATTACTCCCATTCTGTATTTCATACGGAAGCCTTCGCCGACACGGACGGTGTGATTTCTAACGGCTGCATCCCCAGGTCTGACCCCATCCATAATGGCAAACCCGTGGACAACCAGAACATCTATGGAGGCCGTTCCGCACCAGGATAACGATTCATTCCGTTCAGAAAAAAAAGAAGGGGAGGCTGAAGTGCAGATCGTGGAGGACGTGGGTTCGTCGATTTATGGCTGCGATAGGACTCGGCGAACGTTAAAGGTACGTTATACATTTCCCAGATCGCGTCCTAGACGTTAAAGACCTGTTCTGCTTAGAATCGGCATATCCAACTCATCGGGCTCGGAGGTATGCAGGGATCGTGCTCTCATAATGTTGGAGGCGATTAATAGTCATCCGACCTGCTATAGGAACTATTGGCACCGCGCTTTTTGTGCAAATTGGATCAGGTTTGGCTACTGGAGGTCCTGGTGAGTTCACACTTCGTAAAAGACTCAGTCAGTCCTTCCTCATAGAAATTCTTTTAGCAAGTTTATTTCTTGCCTTCACGATATGGTGCACTTTCGTATTAGCGGTCAACAATTGTCTCTGTAAGAATAATACTCCCATGCAAAAGTTCCTCTCCAGACTATTAACGCTTTGTGTGCAGCAGAAATGGTGACATGGATACCCGTTTCGTCGCCTTTTGTGGGTTGCCTCACTTTTTTGTTGGTTTGGCACTGAAACACTCCGGATGTTGAATTACAGGTTCGCTTCGCAGACAGATTTGTAGACCCAGCTCTTGGATTTTGCACAGGCGTCAATTTTTTCGTCTTTGAAGCAATCCTTATACCCTTCGAAGTCGTTGCGTTCAACATTGTATTGCATTTCTGGACAGACAAGATACCCGTTGTTGCGGTGATCTGCATCGTGCTACTAGCATATACGTACGCCCCGATTTCTGCTTTGCCAACAGACCACGAATGATAATTGAACTTCAGCCTGCTAAATCTATTTGCTGTGAAACATTTTGGAGGTCTGTTGTTCATCCTCAATCGCAGATTGAATACAATTTTCACAAAGATTCTACGCTCAAGAATCTGAGTTTTGGCTTGCACTTGGCAAAGTCGTATTGGCGACTGGGGTCATTCTCTTCACATTCGTTACCATGGTGGGAGGCAATCCCATTCATGATGTCTACGGTTTCCGAAACTGGGATCGTAAGTACGATGTCTATTGCAAGCATCCACTAGTTGATTGGTATTTCATTAGCTTCAAAGGTCCCCGGAGCACCCTTCGCTGAATACATAAAAGAGGGAAGTCTTGGGCGATTCCTTGGATTCCTTGCTTGTTTGATCCAGGCATCGTTTACAATCGCAGGTTTGAAAGTTTCGGTGAAATGCAAGTCATATATCCTAAATACTGAGTTTTTTTAGGTCCCGATTATGTGTCAATGGCGGCAGGCGAAGCACAAGCACCCAGAACAACCATGCCGCGCGCCTTCCAAGGGACCTTCTTTCGCCTCGCCGCATTTTTCATTTTAGGCTCCCTGTGCGTCGGCATCGTCGTTCCCTACAACGACCCCGATCTACTCGACGCTATTTCCAACGCGCACCCAGGCGCTGGCTCTTCACCATACGTGATAGCTATGATACATCTCGGAATCCCAGTGCTTCCGCACATTGTGAACGCATTGATTCTTACTGCTGTATTTTCGGCTGGAAACAGCTATGTTTTCTGTGCTAGTCGGACATTGTTCGGTCTAGCGCTAGAGGGAAAGGCACCTAGGTTTTTGACGCGTTGCACGGCGTCGGGGGTACCAATTTATTGCGTTGGCGTAACCCTTGCTATCTCACTTCTATGTGAGTGCTCTCTGTCAGTGCAATAATTCACGGGCCCTTATCCATTCCCGAAAGCATTTTTGCAGGTTTCCAACAATTCTGCAGTCGTGCTGCAATGGTGGATTCTCTCAGCCTTTACTACGAACTTTTTTGACGACCTTTGTATACAGGTTCATTAACCTTGTAACAGCTTCACAACTATTGAACTACGCAATTATTTCTTTCACTTATATCCGATTCCACCGAGTAAGTCAAGATTTCTTCTCTTTCGCGCTGCATGCACTGATGTATCAATTCGCAGGCTCTCAAAGTGCAAGGGATTTCAAGAGATACCCTGCCCCATAAAAGCTTTTGGCAACCGTTTTGCGCGTAAGTGATCCTCGATAATTACGATGATCTCAGAAAATTTGACAACAGTATTCTAGATATTATGCTTTCACGGGGACTTTGATCATGGCTTTCGTGGGAGGCTATATCGTATTTGTGCCTGGGCATTGGGATGTCCCATCTTTCTTGTTCTCGTACGCCATGATTGGAATTATCCCTGTGCTATTCGTATACTGGAAAATTAGATATCGATCATCAGTACGTCAAATGCTTACTTCTATAACGAAAATCTCATCGGTTCTCTCCTGTAGTGGCAAAAACTTGCGACTATGACATTCTTCGAAAGAGAACGAATGATCATAGATCAATATGAAGAGGAGATCAAATCTTGAATTTACATGCTTGATAGTTGCTGTACTTTTTGTTTGCCAGAAGTTGGATTGAAGAGTGAATAGAATTCAATATGGCTAAATGTACAAAATTCAAAATCGATTAATCATGCGGACGCAGCAACAGGTGGAGCCTCAGCCGGTGGGTTGGCGGAGCTGAGGCCTTCAACGCGAAGATCGTAGCCATAGCCACCACCAGGAGCACCTGGAACATTTCCAGGTCCTTCGTAATGCATTTGCGATACGTCGTAGTTCCCTATTAAAACAATCAGAATCATAAAACAGGGTAAAAAGAAATAAAGACGCGAAGGACTCACCGATGAACTTCCACCCGTCTTCTTTAACATGGTACAGGTTACAGGTGTTTCCTGAGAAAGCATCGCGATGTCCAGCGGCATATATGCTCCGTCTTCCCAGCTCCTGAGCTTCCTCGTCTGTCAGGTCCCAACGGTAGCCTTGGTCAAGGACACCGTAGGCAAATGTGCTTCCGGAACCGACAGAGAACAGATCGCCTTTGAGGCGCGTTCCATCCGAGTCAACGTAGAATACAGCGGGGCCCTGTAATATAAATAAGGCTCCCCATGTAAAGCAGAATGAAGATATGGGGGAACTCACTGTCTTGTCCCACCCGCAGATCATGGTTCCCTACAACAGAAAATAATGTATAAGTGACGAGATATATTTTGAATATAGGTATCGCGCATACCATGCTAAGACCCATTCCTTTGTAGCTGTAGACGAGATTGCTAAGATACTTGCTGGCAGCCGAAACTGAGATGCGTTCCCGGTTACGGAGTTCGTGCAACCGGCAGTGCATTCCAAGATATGTCTCCCAGTATTGACAATCGGCTGTCAGACGGATTGAGGTTTTATGAGGTTATTCCTCAGTTAGATTGGAAGAACTTACCAGCGCCACCAGCCATCGTTCCAAGAAGATATGGGTTAATTTCAATGACCTTTTTGACAGTGCCAGAAGCTGTATGCGATCAATATCATTGCCAGAAATGATAACATAGCGGGCATACCAATGTAGCTTCCAGCTGTTGCACGAGAGTCCACAGCAACGATAACACCACCCTGGAATCTGAAAGCGAGCGTTGTGGTACCATGTTGGATCTTGATCCTGCAGCTTGGGTCGGCGTGATCATCAGTGTGGAGGCGGAGGAAGGCGGTAGGCTGGATATTTCAAAATCAATTAATTCGTTATCTATAACTTGCAATACTTCTGGACATAAAACTCACGTCTGCCACATTGGGGACACTAAATGAGGGTGCGCCCTTAACGATGTTTCCAAAGCCTGCCTCGGAGCCCCATGCGGCATCGGAGAATTCATCATCTTCAGCAAGACGCTGAGCTCTGCGCAGCTGGCCAACGGCGCTGGTCGTCGAGTACTTTTCGACAAAAGAGTTCATGATGGAAGGGAGAAGTTAGAGATTACTATAGAGGTGACGCGTCGTTGCGCGTTCAGGTGAATGATGTTTGGCATCGTACTCAGAAGTCAATAGCCGGAGATCCCGGCCCACCGCATTTAACTCCGAGTGCAGTGAACGCAGCGGACAGTGCGGAGAGTTTATTCGATGACAGACAGATTGTATTGTATCTAGTTCTCGTTTCCGAGCGCTGGATTGTCTGAGGAGGGGATAAACGGGCGCAGATATTTCTCGACATATTCCTGCGGTATTCCCATCTCCAACGCGTCTGCAATTCCCATATTCATCCTGTAAATGTATTCCGTTCTAGGGTGGCTCTCGGATTTCCTCAGCTCGTCGATATATGTAAGAGCCTCTACACTTTCCGCAATAATTTCCGATTTATGGGTGGTCAAAGAAAGTATCTTCTTCGCATAAGTGGGCCCTTCATACAAGTCGAGGTCGTGCTCGTCGGCGGCGCTAAGCTCATACATGAGCCCATAAACGACATCGCCGTGCGATGGTATAATGTTGGCGTAGCCGCGGACGTTTATAATCCATTTCCTTCAGCCTCGTTAGACTATCATAATATTTACAGGCCAGAGTTCGCTCACCAATGGTCCAACCTTCCAATCCCGATGAACCTGCTTTCTGGGCAGCGGCGCTTCATCTGGTCAAGCCAGAAATTGCTGCCATATCCAAAGTATACGGTCTTTGACATCGTGGTGTATGTGAAAGGCTGTGAAATGGAGCATGCTGGGAATCGACGTCCTTTAACGTTTGACTTTGGCCAGACATGATAAGTTCGGTGCAAGTACGGTGGAAAGCCGGCATCTGTAGTGACAGAACTCTAAACGGAAAGTACCTCCGTGCCGAAATGCCATTTTAGCATATTATTATGTAAGCTTCCCGTTCCCAATTTTTTTATTCCTTCGATTTCCTTGTAACTCTACCAACACTAGACCAAGGATCATCCTGTGAGGTCACCACTTTCTTATTTTCATTTCCTTTCAAAAGATTGCTATGGCCGACGATGGATCTCATGGAAGGGCCTGGCCCAAGTCTGATGCCGATTTGACCAATTCAGTGCGTTATTTATTTCTCTGAACTGCGAATTTTGTTCGCTCATTGTCTATTATAAAGATCCTCGAGCTTGTGCAGCAAGCCGGACAGTACAAACAGCTTAAAAAGGGAGCCAACGAAGGTGCGTGTTGACTTCAACTTCGTCATAAACCTGTCGCTGACTGAATCGTTCTTTAGCTACCAAGACTCTGAATCGTGGTATCGCGGAATTCATCATCTTGACTGCTGATACCGAACCTCTTGAGATTTTGCTCCATCTTCCTCTTCTTTGCGAAGAGAAGGTATGAAACCATCGCTTCCAAGCCATGACACGTTTCTCACCTTCGTACCTTTTTTACAGAACGTCCCTTACATTTTCTTGCCCTCCAAGGCCGCCCTCGGTCGTGCTTGCAACGTCACGAGGCCCGTCATTGCCGCTAGCGTCACCACTGGCGAATCGAAAGAGCTTTCTGCTCAGATCACCGCCGTCAAGAACGCGATTGAGAAGTTGATGTATTAGGCGACTCGGAGTTTGTTGTAATCATATAGCCACTGCGATTTTGAGACGTGTTCTGTCCAAACCGTGATATATATATCGTTGAAATATATGTGATTTAAGCAGACCATTATTGTTTTTTTTTGCTTGATAATGGCGCCTACCACGGGCGCTTGCTGAGAATATTTCATTTTGGCATAATTTGGTTTGGGGGATGCTGAGTCAGCTTCTAGTTCATTGGATGCCACTGGCCTCAAAGTTGCCTTCTTCCACACTATCCTTCATCGCTCTACAATGTCAGGAATCTGCAGAACTCGTCTCGCTGAAGAGCGCAAGCAATGGCGCAAAGATCACCCCTTTGTAAGTCTGTCTTCTGGGGCTACCACCTCCTCGTCCATCGACCTTTAGCATCGAGCTGCTCTGTTACTGGCGTCTCTTGCTTCGAGTGTTGGAACGTCTTGGAGGAATCAGAAATAAATCCTGGATAATACTCATTTTATTTGAGGTGCCAATGATACTCATGATTGCCTATTTTTTAGGGATTCTATGCGAAACCAACGAAAGCAGCTGATGGATCCATGAACCTCATGGAATGGGAAGTTGGCATTCCTGGTAAACCAAAGGTGAATGATAACCACCGCGAGGGTGTATTACGCGTCAGGATGCCCTCCCTTCCATGGCTCTGACGTGTCTTTTGATCGTTTCCTCATGTTGTTGCGAATAAGGCTAACCTTTAGCCACTGTATTAGACGGCCTGGGAAGGAGGTCTGTTCAAATTGGTGATGAACTTCCCTGAAGGTGCTTCATGTCTTATATTCTGCAAACCCGTGTGTTGAGCTAACATGCTGATCCCAGATTACCCATCCAAACCTCCAAAGTGTTAGTCGTTCTCCATTGATGCCAATTCTGAATTATCGAAACAAACTGAACGTAATCTTGGGTACAGGCAAATTCTCTCCCCCACTGTTCCATCCTAACGTCTATCCATCGGGGACCGTGTGCTTGTCAATCCTTGACGAAGAGAAATCATGGAAGCCCGCTATTACCATCAAACAGGTGTGTTATCTTATCCTGTGGCTAAGCGACGGTTCATCGCGTGGTTAATACCTCCCTTTTCGCATAGATTCTTCTCGGAATTCAAGACCTGCTGGACAATCCCAATGTCAATGATCCCGCGCAGAGCGATGCCTACACCATGTTTAAGTGCGTTTTCATGTTCAAAGGATCTTCGTACTAGACGACTAATTCATTGACAGGAATGATAAGACAGCTTATGAGTGAGCTTCATTCACTTTGGTGGACCTTCTATTGCTGACAAGATTTTTTATGCAGGAGACGCATTAAGCAGCAAGCCAGGGACAACATTCCAAAATAGTGTGTTACTATCTTGTATGATATTTGGGGTGATCTTTTGCCATCGGGGAATATTTTTTCAATGCTCTTTTCTTCTCTGTACATACCTATGTATTCTGAGCTATAATTCCAGATTTAGTTGTTTGTGTACGAGCTACTTCGCGTTCTTGCGCGTCTGGGCGATTAGTAAAAAGTATTGCGACACTGACAAATCTATAAAAGGCCATTTGTAAATATGGAATAGCTTTATTACTTGCCTCGCTACACTATTGACCCATCCTCTCATCCTCTCATTCATCATCCATCTCCCGCCTGCAGCGATGCCCTTGGGAGACGCCCCAGCCATCCTCAACATCCACACGCCTACGTCGTCCTTCGCGATTGTCCATTCATGTACGTCCAAGCCAAGACAGTCTGTCGGTACAGGGTAAGCTGACTAGCGCCCGCAGTAACCCAGGAAACACTCTTCGACCTTTACAACAAGCTCAGCAGAAAAGCCAACACAGATTACTATGGCGAGCGTGTTGGTCCAGGATGGCTGAAATACGAATACAACGAGGCGATCTGGAATTTAGACGATGGTGAGCGCCGCCGCCCTAATACCCATCTGGCTGCGATCTCGAACATAAACCAACTAACCGTCCTCGGTCTGATGTAGATTCGGACTATAGCATCTTCGTCTGGAGGCGCCAGCAGCAACAACAGGATGAATATCTGCATGCACCGAGCACCGAGCCCGATGGTCCTCCTGTAGCCTCGTCCTCCCGCGTGAAGCTGCCCAGCCCGCCGCCGCCAACCATCGTATCCCCCTCATTGTCGATGCCTGCTACGCCAACGCTGCACCTGCGCAATCCTCAGACGCCCCTCCCTGTACCACCTGCGTACTGCAATCCGGCGTACTACGTCTTCCAACCAGTGCGCGCAACCGCTGCCTTGCCGCAGCGCCGCTCGCCGGCGCCTTCGCGTGCGTCGACGGGGAGAAGGAGTGGGAAGGCGGAGCACGAGGACGATGCGCATGCTGACGATGGTGTGCTTAAGTTGAAGAAGCAATTTGACCGTTTCCACTCGGAAAATGGGGTGCGCACCGTCATGGGTCAGATTGGCCCGGTGCATAATGGTGCGTAGGATTTTATAGGCTCTCTCTTTATCTGCGCTCCTTGCTGATGCATATCTTTATCTATGCTATTTTTCACTCGCCTGTCTGTTCCGCTTCTTTGCCGGAATGTGCACTCACTGCTTTTGGCATCATATCGGGTGGTTTTATATATATCGACGTCTATGCAGTCCGCATGCTCCTCAAGTCAGGCTATCGTCACGTCTACATTTCGCGCAAGTTCGCTATCAAACACGGATTTATTCCGCCAGATACTGCGCCAGGAAATTACGGCTATGGCGGACTCGTCAACATTGGGACATGGCCAATTACACTGACCCCGTCATCCACGCAACCCAATCTGCCTGCCGCAGGATACCAGCGTCCAGACGCTTTCAACAACGCCACTGCACCACGAACGGCGGAGTCCACGCCCTACTCGTCGCCCCGGGCTCAGGGTCTGGCGCTGCCGCCCGCACAGGCGCCTTCCCTGCTTGGAGGGAAAACGCGCAGCATCCGTAGTAGAGAAGGTGGCAAACGGCGCGGGCCTGCTAGCGATGGAGATTCGACCGTTAATGGGATTGGAAGGCCTGCTGGGCCTTCTGTTGGAACGCCAGTAATGGTGGAGGTCTACCTGTCGGAAGAACCCCATTTTGATGTCGTCCTTGGGCGCTCATTTATCGAGAAAAGACAGATCAGGATGCACTCCATTGATCCTACAGACGTGGTGTGTCTGGACACTGGTGAGAAAATCGAATGCGAGCTCGTCATTTTGAAGGACGGAAGAGGCGAGATTGTCACGGTGACATGACCGCCTGCTGCGTCCTATTGGTGTTTCTCTTGCTACATGGACTGTATTGCTTTGATGGCTGTTGGGTCCGGGTACCCTGGCAAATAGGAAATGGACTTTTTGTAAGGGTAGGATTGTCTTCTGAATAATCCAAAGTGTATGACGTTTACAGATAGACCTAGTTAATCCATTCCTATACCATGAATCGTCTATACGACACGTACCCGTCGAAGTCCCGCATATCATGATTGCCATCTAATGGTATCTTCCAAATAATAAAACAATAGATAGAATGAGAGGTAGAATGCATTCATGAGATTAGCTACAGCAGAGAGGGATACTGTATTGTTTGTGATATGATGAGAGGATGGGTGCAAGAAAATCTGGAGAGGAGCTTATTTCATCCTTAGCCGTTCTGAACGGGTGGCCTAGAGAGAGATAGCATGAGCTTCCATGCATGAAACGCAGGAAGAAAAAACTTACCCTGCGGCGCTTCTTTAGCCTGGACAAAGCAAAAAAAATCAGCGATGTGCCCAAATAAATGAAAGGTAAGACAGTGGACTGAAGACGGCACATAGCACAGAAAGGGCTTTTAGGCAAAAGGAGGTCAAAAAAAAAAACGCACTTATGCTTCTTCATCTTCTTTCGCCTCTTCCTTTTTGTACTATCCATCAAGACATCTTCCCAATCCTTCTCAAATCGCTCCTGCAAGCCAACGCGATCAGCATCCTTTGTGACATCCAGCCCGAGATGCTTCAGGGTCTTCTCCCACGAGAGAGCAGACTCTGCACGCGCCATCGTAAGGGCCCGCGTCAGCTGCCGGGCAGCCTCGGCGTCGGCGTCCACGAATGGGTCGTAAGGCGTTTCACCGAGTCCAAGACCGGGGTGATGAGTATGGGCGTCAAACGCGGGGGCGGGCGGCGAGGGGAAGAGCGGTTGGTTGGGAGCAACGCCGCGGAAGATGCTGGCAGGTTCGTTGAGGAGAAGCAAAGGGCGGTGCAGAGAAAAGAAATGGTGCATCTTGAAGTCCTTCGCCGTTATCGAAAGCGGTGGGACATAGAGCTGCGATGCACTGCTGAAGTCGCTGCTGCTATTGCTGACGGTGCTGTTCACGCCCTCGGAAGCGGGCGAAGATACCGATCCAGAAGGTGCCTGCGACTCGCCCAAGCTCCCTGAAGAGGCTGATGCTTGGGTAGTTCCATCCTGCTGCTGCTGAGAGTCGGCTGATGCTGAAGACTCGTTCTTTGCATTGGCGTTGGTGGAGTTGGCGTTGGGGGCAACGACGGCGACCTTGGGGGCCTTGGCCGAGTTGAAGTAGCGACCGCCGCCGGACTTGGAGGAAAAGTAGGAGGAGTATGTCCTGCGAGAAGCCGGGAGGTTGAGGAATCGGCTGAGAGCCGACATGGTTGAAAGCGCCAGCGACGATGGGCTGGCGGCGACGACGGAAAGTGGAGAACGGACACTGCTTGTCACATCGAGTCACACTCAAAGACGGGGAAAATAAACAGCAACAACCGACTTTCGCCCACGGATTGTCCTTCCGCAATCACTCCACCCATACACTGCTCTATCTTCATGCCATCTCTGATTGCTATTTAAGAGAAGCTTGACCTTCGAAACAATGCCACAGAACCCCTTTTTGACACGCGGAGGCCCGCAACATCCTCTAGAAAGGGATCCACCATCGACAAAGACTCGACAACTAATGTCAGTGATCAGGTCGAATAACACTCATCTCTTTGCCCTTTTGGCTGCAGGTGTTGTGCTGCAACCCTGTGGCTCGGATTTCTGGTATATATAAATTCAGCGATTCTTATATTCTATCTCGACACCAATTTCTGACTTACCTTGAACTTATTGATCAAGTCGAAGCTCCACTTTCAGAATTAACAAACTCTCGTTGATAACATGGAACGCACCCCTGGAGCTGTGGTCCTACCTATCGATGTGGCTCAATTAATAATGGAAACTCTTGCTTCTATGGGCGATTTCAGATCTCTGAGGACATGTTCCAAGGCTTCCACGACATTTCGGGAAATATGTTCAAAGCATACCTTTGCAAGTGTCACGATCCTAGACCCATCCTATCTATGTGCTTCAAAGATATACCCTATTTTACTCATCCAACAACTCAAAAATATGTTGGAGGTAAATCCAACACTCAGCGCATGTATCAAGGAGCTAGTGATCATGGGCGGAGTGATGTATAGCCAAGACCTCCCAATCATTCTGGACAAACTTCAGAAAATTGAAAGCTTAGTTATCACTTCTAGGTATCAGCACTATACTATTGGCTGGAAAACGCTGTCCGGACCTTTGCAAACGTCTTTGCGACGAATTTGTA
Organism: Pholiota conissans; assembly: GCA_015484465.1. Taxonomy (NCBI): domain Eukaryota; kingdom Fungi; phylum Basidiomycota; class Agaricomycetes; order Agaricales; family Strophariaceae; genus Pholiota; species Pholiota conissans. The sequence continues at coordinate 127,633 of MU155141.1, forward strand.
CCCGTCTAACCAATTTTAATTTGGATAATATTGAAGGCTTTCCGCCGTTGATCTTAGCTGTGGTTACATCGCTCCGGACATTGGCCATGGAATATGTGGAAATAGATCCTCTCGTATTACAATCGCCCCACGACAGTTTGGAAAGCCTTGACGTTGCGACTTTAGAGTGCTTCACATGTGCTTTGGAAATTTCTTCTGTTGGACAGTTGGAATTTCTAAGGGTGTGCATGAATGCTTTCAGCGGGCTACGGACGCTTACCTTGAATAGTGAGTCGCTCAGACAACAAAAATCTTCTTTACAAGTAGTACTAATCGCGTACTGATCGTAGTATCCGATAATGAATCAGAGGACCACGTCCCATTCAATTTATTCGATTACCTACACCCTTCGGCGCTCAATACTTTACAACATATCAACTTATGCTTTACCATGAATGAAGAATATGACCTCTATCATGGATTCTGCAGCGAGTTGCAGAAGCTCGCATCTGCGAAATGTCCCATAGTGACCTGTGCAATTCTGGTGCTGCCCTATGTCAGCCTCGACGACGTGGAGTATTTTCTTCGACCGGCCCTCTGGGCTCCGCTCGACGAGGTCATGACTACGTCCAATTTTGCGTATCTTCGTCAAGTAACTCTCCAGATTAGTCCTGTTCTGGAAAGGAGTGGACCGTCGATTGGGACTTTTGGTCCTCAACTTGCAAAGGTGTTGGAGGGTGTCTTCGGCGGGATGAGCAAACCTCTAATTGAATTTTCGGTCAACAAATAACCTTCTCGTGTGCATGTCTACTGTATATGTAATACTAATATGAAAATATAAGACGATATTTTGAAGGAATCAGCCTGGAGTCGCTATGGATATCGCTTTTTGGGTAGCCTGTAATCAATAGTATTTGCGCAGAAACATTTTGGCTATTAGGACTGACTGGTTAGGCCTTAGGTCCCACTTGTTGTAAGTTATGTTTGTCGAAAGGCGTTGCGTCGAGAACGCGTCGACGCGTTTTGTCGTCGCGTGTTGGCGCGTCCTTACCTAATTTGTCAACTTACTTCTTACCCTCATCATCTCAATCTTCTCTCAAACTTTGTAACCGCAGATCTCAGTAGTCTATAACGAGCTAATCAAACCTCAGCCATCATAGCCTTTCGCTCGTGCCATGCTTGGATCTGACTCGGACGCCAACAAAGCCACCAAGCTCATCGCAAACATAGGCGGACCTGTGCTCGATCCACGCGATATCGAATGGACCAACGACCTCGAGGCCGGGAAGCTTCTTCTGGACTGGCTGAGTCACCAGATATCTACAGATGAAGTTGGTGATTACAACACCGACGCGACACGACATGGAGCGACGCAGGCTGCCACCGACGATGATGATGCAAACTTGGAGGAAACGATATATGCCGCGATGAGGGACACTACTCTTGAACCGGAAGAAGTTATCATGTCTGTACAGAAGTCTGGGGACGTAGATCCTTGATATGATGCTGACTGCCGGCTGTCTAGTGCGAATGATGAAAGAGTACACGAGCTAGCTGAATCTCAAGAGACGAACCTTGAATGTAGCCTAGACTATATGCCTCCTTCGCGACTCAAGTGAGTTTCAATTTATATGTTTTGAGCTCATTTATAATACGAAGTTTGCAGGAAACATGCAGTATTCGTCACTAGCGAGACCACCAATGTCCAACAAGAAACGGATTTGTACCACTCCAGGATTGCACAAATCAAGTAGATCTCATCAGGTACTCCCTACCAGTATTATCAAGCTGAACTATACGTTCTGAATTATAGGCAAGCTGCGAAGAAAACTAGTGATTCCATTAAGCTACTCCAGCGAGCGGTGTACGATTTGGATGCCAAACTTCGCGGTTCAGAAGAAACAATTTCCGAACTTTCTATCAAAGTAAGCCTGTGATGTACTCAAGAATATAAGTTGCAACATTAAACATGATTCACTCGTTCAGGCTGATACGACTATCGCGATAACAATTTCAGACTCTCGGGCGCTTCTGCATGGCTTAGGCATGGCTGTTCGGAAGGAGAAATTGAGTGAAGCACCAGGTATTCGAAATGACTATTTGATACGCGTAAATCAGGAAAACTGATCTATTCTCAGATACAGAGCCTTCCACAGACCACCACTACGTCGATCTGGAGGAGGCGCATAAGATATTGTCGAAGTCCAAAGGCAATATAGCGGCTCTCATCGCGCAGTTTGAAGAAAGCATGGCTAATTTTGATCAACTTAGCCAGCAGGATGAAAGTAGAGCGGCGGATCTACAGATGGAAGCAGAACGTCTGCAAGCAGCCTTCGAAGCTCTCGAGTCCGGAAATATGGCAAAAGCCAAACACAGTGACAATGGCTCGATATCGGCACTCGATGACGCTGCTCTAGCTGAGCTGGAAAAGATATGTGATACGCTGGAACAGGAAGTCTCTCTTCGCGATAAAGGCCTGGTATCGGGTAGTGGCGCGCTCGATCACTTATTGTCTGAACTGCATGAAGGGTACATCGCGGATAAACAGGCAGGTGGTGACCATCGCAAGATTGAAGGTGTACAAGACCAACTTCGGCGGGCGTGGTCGATGGACCAAGCTGCCATATTGCGTTCGCAAGAAGCAGTACTCGATGAAGTGCGTTGCGGGCAGTCTGCTTTCAAAAAAAAAACACGCCAATTTACATTCATATCAGACCTTAACTTCCCTAGATTTTTCTCTGGCACCGCTTGAGCGGGTTTACACGTCTTTTGCACAGCTGGCGAAGTATGTGCAAGAAGCAGAAGCCGTTTTAGAAGCTTGTGCGGAAGAGCTCGGTGACATCTACCTAGATAGTTCGCAGAGCGCAGAGCCAGGAGGCCGAATTCGGACCCAGGATGAACTTGACGATGATGAGATGGAATTGAAGATTAAGAGCGTGCTGAATGAATGCAAAGGTTTCTATTTTTGTTATTTTTCCTCGAGCATTTCACTAAAATGCAAATTGATTTTATTACTTAGATCTGCGACCGGCTGGTTCGACGCCCTTGGTACTACTTAATCGAGATGATATTATGACAGAGTTGCGTTCACTGAAAGCACGCTCTGCGCATGTCGAAGGATCTGAGAAGGCTTGGGCGGACACCATTATTAACAAGTATTCTATTAGGTGCGTGATGTTGCTTCCCATGAGGTTTACATGAGCCACTCATGTACCGCCTGCGGGATTTCGCCACAGACCATTGCACCCACTGTTACCTCAGATATACGCGCACGCGCCAGCGAGTACGTCCCCGCCTTTCGCATTTTCCGCTGAGGTGCGTGCGCTCGAGGTGCGCGCAAGGGATAGGGCGGCTGCGTTGAATGAGCTCGCGCAGACGGTGGATGAAGAGGTGCGCCGCGCATTTGAAAAGGGGAATAATGTGAAGAGGCTGGACGCGTTTATCGAGAAGTGGGCATGAGTTACGAGAGTTCAGGGAATATGGCTTTGTGGCACAAGACTGCGTGTTGTGGAGGTCGTGTGTCACTTTCAGTTTGCCTATTCGGGTAACTCCAATTGACGTGCTATTGAATTGGCTTTGCCTGTGATGGAATCTTGTCCAACGACAGCGATGATTTTACATTTATTCTCCTATTCTCCCCCAAGAAAAAGATTGAGATTGAAGGCAACCTCAAAGGACGGAAGACGGGAGGCGAGCGTCATATTTCTTGCGTAACAGGCAGCCGGTGCGACATTACCGGCGGATGATAGTTAATTTGTAAGTCTTTGAGAGGACATACTTACCAAAATATCGTTACCTGGTCTTACCACCACCACGAATCGCCTCGAGGTCAAGGTCACGTCGTCCCCCTCCCAAAAATATCCCGCACACAACGCGAACGTAAACGTACGAGGCCGTTTATTTCCACGGCCTAGACACTTTCTGCCGACCGCACTGTCGGATTCGCAGCCGCAACCCGCCCTTTCTTCTTCTCTCCGTGCGCAGTGAGACACAAAACCGGGTGAGGGCCCACCAACGACGACGAGGACTTTCTTTCATTCGCTCAGCCCTGCGCTTGCATCTGCATCTGCTGGGGTCTGCACCATCCTCTCCTCCCTCCCGATAGGACACTCCAGGCTGCTGAAAAAAAAAATCTTATCTAAACAAAACAAACTCTTACCACACCAAATCGAACTTAAAATCGACAAAACGCGATGGTCTTCCTGGAAAAGTTCGTCGGGGAGACGCTTGGGCTGACCAAGTTCCCGCCCTACCTGAACACGTTCTACGCTGCCTTTGTGGGGTTCACGATACTGCATCTGGTGATCGCGCCGTGGGCGAGCGCGCGGTGGTTCCCGGTGGCGTATGGTGGTAAAGGGCGCGCGGCGAAGAATAATTGGTGAGTTGTGCTGGTCCTTCAATGAGGGGGAGATGATGATGATGGTGGTGGTGGTGGTGGAATGGGAGAAGGGGATTGGGGCCTGGGTTTAGGACGGAGGCGGAGGTAGCTGAGCTGCGCTGACGTATGTTGTGGTTTAGGTCGATACACGTCGTGTCACAAGCGCATGTGCTCATCGTCGTACCGTACGCGCTGTACTGCATCATCACGCAGGTCCCTGTCGTTGGCGAGGACCGCGCGTTCGGGTTTGATCCCGCTGTCGGGCATGTGCATGCTATCGCTGCTGGGTACGTCTTTCTCTCTATTTCGTCTTTCCTTTCGTAGTGTTTTTCTGACTACATGGGTGTAATAGATATTTCCTCTGGGACACTCTCGACGCCATCTTCAACTTCATCGATCCTGGCTTCGTCGCGCATGGCGTTGCGTGCTTTGCGATCTACACGATGTCTTATGTGCGTCTTTTTTCTCCTTTCTTTGTTTTCCTTGTGTCTCTTCGTCCATTCCATTCCGCCTTTCGTCGCCATCGTCCCTGCCTGTTCCTGCATTTTGTGCGTGGCACACCATGCATGTTATATATACCGTTACGCCCATCCTTCCCGCCTGCCGTTGCGTTCCATGCCACGCGATGCTGACCACTTACCTGTCCTTAGAAACCATTCGTAGCCTACTACGGCACGCGGTGTCTGCTATGGGAAACTTCTACGTTCTTCCTCAACATCCATTGGTACGTTCCGTTCTCGTCATTCCCACTTTCCTGGATCTTCCGCGCCCATGGTTTTTCCTCGGTGTATCTATTTTTAGAGCTTTGGAATGCTTATTTTTATTCTCTGGCAGGTTTATGGACAAGACGGGACGCACTGGGAGTCGGGCGCAGCTTATTAACGGGGCGTTGCTTGTTAGTTCGTTCTTCTTTGTGAGGATTGTGTATGGTGGCACAATTGTGAGTTCGACACGTTGTTTGAGTTTTTCTGTTGAGCGCTGACTTGTTTATTGGGATTGTAGTCAGTGCAGTTCTTTATAACGCTCATCCGCTACCGCAGTCGGATACCGTTATTGTACGCGCTGGTGTATGGGGCGGGTAATTTCGTGTTGCAGGGGTTGAATGTCTTCTGGTGCGTTTCTTTCATTCGTCATCATAGTGGTCCTAATTTATTTATCTTGATCGTATAGGTTCTACAAGATGCTCTTGTCGCTCCGGAAACGCTTTGACGGCTCGGATGCGCCTACCGCCACTCCAGGAGAAGGCAACGGCGTGACGAGGGCGGTTGTGGGCGATGCGGAAGCGCAGGATCAGGGTCGGGAGCACGAAGAGGAGAGGCAGCCTTTGTTGGCGCACGATTGATCCGAGATGCTCGTCCTTGGCGGTGCCGCCGCACACTGTGTTTAACCATGCCTTTTTGTGGTTGACTACCATCGTTATTGTGTGGATATCGCGCTCGGGGATGGTGTTGGGTGTGGGTGGAGTTGGTGGGGTGGGATCGGGTGTTTAGAACACTCACTGAAAGGTTGGGTGGATATGATCTTTTACGTTACACGTCCTCCGATGGAATGCTGGATATGCGTTTTCGCTTTGCTCGTGTGCACATCTATCGCTTACATTTTACTTATTTACTTTTACCGTTTACACCATTACTTACTTACCCATGCTATTCACTTACCAACTGATTCTGGAGGTGCTGGAGGTTGTACGGTTTGTTGTTGCTTCTTTTCTCTTATAATTAGAGGATGGGATAATGGAATTGGAATATCTTAATTTCCCTGTCTACCAGTTGTTGAATAGCAATGGCATTCATAAATCGTGTGTCTATAGAGTGAGCTTTTTAAGTAAGTGCAGCACGTAATATACTTTCGAAGAAATACATAGGAAAGCAATTAAATCGTAGGTCTCATCTATGGCGCGAAAGCGTCCCTCACGAGGCATCGCACGCGCCATTCCCAGGCAACGAGATTGACGCGGCGGGTAACGTCTATGCGGATGGAGTCGGGTGCGTGGAGGATGCAATGCAGATAGGCAAAGGCGAGCGCGTCGAGGGGTGTAGGACCGCTGCATGCATGTGAAATTTAGTTAGACGCGCGTAAAAAATAAGACAGAGACGCACCTGGAGCCTAAAAACCACTTGTCGGTGCCGAGACGCTCAGAGAGGGCCGAGACGGCGTCGCGGTAGGAGGAGAGCACGGCGGGGGTGTTGACGCGGATGGCGCCGGAGGAAGGGACCGCGGCTGGGGGGAGGAAAGTGAGCAGGCCGGTGAGCGGTGCGGGTGGGGGCAGGAGGAGCTTCTGCAGACTCTCGCTTGCGGGTGCGGACGGCTTGGGAAAGAGTAGGCTGTGGAGGTACGAGGGCTTGGGCTGGGAAATCAGCTGCGAGGGTGGGGTGTGGTTAGCTGGGGCCGTGTGGGGAAGGAGGGGGAGTGACGTACGAGGGCGGCATGCACGACGCCCTCGAGGAGCGCAATCCACGCGCGGCTCTCGATGCGGGCGGCGGCGTCGACGTAGCCCTCGAGTGCGTCGTCCGCGGCGGGGGCAGGGCCGACGTGGGCGTCGACCCAGGCGGGGATGGCGTGTGCGGCGAGGAGCTCGCCGTCATCGGCGCCGTCGGTGTTGGCGAGGCCGGCGTCGCCGAGGGGCGACTGGGAGAGGGGGACGTGGAGGTTGGGGAGTGCGCCACCGAGGGCACCGTCGGGGGCGATGTCGGTGCGGAGGCGGATGTGGGTGAGGCCGCGGAGGGCGAGGAAGGCCTGCCACTTGAGGCACTCGACGTCTGCGCTGAGGAGGGTGTCTGATGCGCGCGGGGGCGCGATCCAGAGGGTGGGCGCGTCGAGGGGCCGCTTGGAGGCGGGGACAAGGGCTGGGTGGGTGCGCAGGGGGAAGCGGGCGTTGAAGCGGACGAGGGGCGCGGGGACCGCCAACATGGACGCCATGAACAGAAATTATTTTATTTAAATAATATAATATTGCACTTGCGCTGATCCACGATGTCGGACGTGTCCTCGGTGCCCTCGCGCGCCACGTCGCCCGTCCCAGACCTCCTCCACACCGCACGCCCCTACCGCTTCACATGGGATCCCGCCGCCCGCATACAGGGCCCCGCCTCCGTCGCAGGCACAACAGAGGGCGGCCGCGGAGACGACTTTGCCGCCAGTCCACACCCCATGGCCTTTCTCTCCACCACCACCCTCGCCCTTCCCAATGAGTGGAGCAGCGCACACACTGGCTTCCATGGTACGTGCGCACCCCAATAGTACATCGTTGCATGTCTGACAGCCAGCAGCCATCTCGACCGTGCTCAACAATCCCCACAAGCGCCAGGCCCCGCCCAAGGCCCACTCCCTGCTCCCCCCTGTGCCGCCCGCCTCCCTCCCCCGCGTGCGCCGCAAGGACTTTGGGCCCTATCTCACAGCCGTTTCCCCCGAGTGGGACCGCTACCAGCACAACATCCGCCACGACATCCAGGCGCAGATCGAGAACGATCCCCAGTGGACCCCGCGCAACTCCTTCGCCTACGACAATGCTGACGCCACTACTCCCACTCGGCGCACCTCTGTCGCTCAGAGCCAGAACGGGTCCGCAGCAGGCGCTGCCGGCACCCGCAACATGCCCCCACTCGACTCCGTCCCCGCCGTATTCTTCCAGAAAGCCTTCGACCTCTCCGACCCGCGCACCTTCGCCACCGTCACCGAGCAGCCGCCAGACGCCGATCCTACCTCCGTCGACCCTCTTGCGCTAGCGCACGCCCTGCCTCTGCTAGAACGCCTCGACCGCCATGCCGACACCGTCGAGCAGCACCTCGTCCGCGAGCTTGGCGTCCGCGCTCCATCTTTCTTTGCCGCTCTCACGAATCTGCACGATCTGCAAGCCGAGTCCGCGCGCTGCCTTGCCCGTGTCGGTGCTTTGCGCGCAGAGCTCGCTGCCGTGGACGAGGGCAGTGCGCGCCAGGGTCTGCGCCTCGTCCGCGCGGCGGCGGGTCATGCGAATTTGAAAAAGGTTCAAGATGGAGTGAAGATGGTGGGCGGAGTCGTCGAGATGACGGGCGTGGCGAAAGGTCTAGTGCATGCAGGGCAATGGGGCGAGGCGCTGGGTGTCATCGAAGAGCTGGAGCGGATGTGGGAGGCGGATGGCGGCGATGCTAAGCAGGTTAATGGTGTGAATGGGACTAGCCATGCGCGGAGTGCATCTCCATTACCTCCTATGCGGGAAGAGGACGAGGACGACAATACCCAACGTAATCATCTTTCTAATACGGACTCTTCTACGACCCCAAGATCGTCATCTCGACGCCCAAGTACTAGCACTACATCTACACTAAATGCAACTACACCAACCCCACTATCCAAATCTCCACCGCCTGCTGCACCCATTCCGCTCTCGTCACTGCATGCCTTCTCCGCGCTGCCGACACACCTACGGACACTAACGCTGGAAATCGCAGCTGCACTTGCGGCGGAACTCGTCGCTGTTCTTCGAGGCGATCTCGAGGCGCGGATCGCGGGACGGCCGGAGGGACGGAAAGGGAGTGGGTTGGTGGTTCACGTCGAAGAGGAGGGCGTGGACGTGAACGGGTTATCCTTGGAGGAGAAAGAGAAGGAAAAAGAGGATGAAGGGCTGAAGGATAGGCTGAAACCACTCCTTATGAACTTGGTCAGGACGAAGGGGCTGAAGGAGGGTGTTTTATCGTGGCGCGAGGCTGTTCTTGGGGTGGTGAGGGGGATTGTGAAGGAGGTTAGTTGCACCATGCGACGCGTTGTCTTTTGTCTGAATTTTGGTCCTACCAGATTTTGCCGGCGTTTGATGGGGACGAGGACGAGTCAACGCGTACGGATAGTCGGTGCGTTGTCCTTTTTAGTATATCAGCGTGTTTAATTCACATGGATATAGGACGGGACTAGGAGACCAACTGCGCGGGATGGATCCTCCAGAATTCCTCGAGGTCATCCAGCGCGTATATCGGCGACTACTGAATGGTGTAGAGGGTTTACAGAGGCAGAGTACAATCGTAGTGGAGGTGCTTGCAGCCATCAGGTATGTATCGTCCCTGTGTTATGTTCATATCCCAAACACTAATTCCGCAATTATGCATAGCTCCCAATCTCACCAACCCCAATCCCCACCCGACCTTCAAGCACTCGAAGCCGACCTCGCCGACATAGTCTCTTCCGCCGCGGAGCTCGCCAACACGCAGGCTGCGCGCGTCATTGCGTTCCGGGCCGAGCGCCACGCGTCGTTGCCGTTGGACGACTTTTTGGTGTTCTTCAATGATTCGTGGGCGTTTGTCATCAAGTGCGAGACGGTGTGTAGGAGGATGATCGTTGGGTTAAGAGGGACTGTTGTCGGACAGGTGCGTTCTCATTGTATTTTGGCGTAAAAAAAGGATAATGCTGAACGCTCATAAATATCAATAGGCAAAGCTCTTCCTGCAGACGTTCCACCAAACGCGCATATCGGCGTCGGCAAAGCTGGTCGAGGACGAGCAATGGAATCCAGCGGAGATAACGCCCGCATTACAACACATCGTTGACGTCATCGTCGACTCTGCGGTCCGCGACCCGCCGGACGTCCTTCTCGACCAGCATGCGACGACGGTCTTCACACCCGCGCCCGCAGCCATAGGCGCTTTCGGCGTCGCATCGCCAACACCGACGCCTACCATCTCATCGCCCTTACCACCCCCATCTGCCTCCACCACATCCCCGCTCGCTCCCTCGTCCGCCCACCAGCACCACAGCACGAAACACCTCCGCATCGAAGACCGGTCATATTTCGCTGTTTCGGCTACAGCGTCGATGCTCGGTCTGTTGTTGGATTATCTGCGGGTGGTGGTTAATCTGCCGCTGTTGACGCCTGATACGATGGGGAAGGTGATTGAGTTTTTGAAGGCGTTTAATTCGCGGACGTGTCAGGTTGTGCTTGGGGCAGGTGCGATGAGGAGTGCGGGGTTGAAGAATATTACGGCGAAGCATTTGGGTGGGTTTCTTATCCTCTTTTTTCTGTTTTGGTTGAAATTTGGATTGAGATTTTTGTTGACTTTAATTTTTTTTTGGGTTGGTTTAGCGCTGGCGTCGCAGTCCCTTTCTATTGTGTATGAGCTCATACCGTATGTCCGCGAGACGTTCAGACGGCATCTGAGCCAGAAACAAGCCGTCATGCTCGTCGAGTTTGATAAACTGAAACGGGTGCGTGGGTTTTGCTCTTTTTCATTCCTCTTCGCCATCCATCCTCCATCTATCTATTGAGCGAGTTTCGCTGATTTTGTACTCATTCCATTTTTTATCTGCTTTAGGACTACCAAGAGCATCAAAACGAGATCCATTCGAAGTTGGTGGCAATTATGGGGGATAGGCTGAATGCGCATATCAAATCGCTCAAGGTCCGTTGCGCTGTCCTTATTATATAATAACTTTGCTCTATTCGCATTTTGTGGGCGAGGCTAATTGTGCTCTTTGCTCACACTTGCTCCTTTTTTTTTTGTGTTCGCAGATGGTGGACTGGAGCGTGCCGAAGCCTGGCGGGGGCATCAACGATTATATGGAGATCCTGGTGAAGGAGACGGTTACGCTGCATAAAGTGCTCTCGCGGTATTTGTCGCCGCCGGTTGTGGAGGTGAGAGGATTTGATTTATTGCGTTTCGGCATACCACACCCCTCGTTGCTGCACAATGCATCAGCGCTGGTGGTGTTGGGTTGTTGTTGTTGTCGAATTTGATCGCTGATTTTTTTGGTCTTGGTTTTTTTCTGCCTTTGTCGTCCTTGTCGCTTGTCGTTCGCGATTTGGGTTTTTTGTTTGTTTCCTACTGCATGCGCGCGCTTCTTGCATTCTTGTGCGGTCGTTGTCGTTCGGGTTGTGCTCGTGCGTTATTATAGTATGTGATGACGCAAGTCTTTGCCGCTATCAATCACCGCCTCTCAGAGGAGTATGGCCTCATTGAGCTGCCTCACCAGGAGGCCAAGACGAGGTGCGTTTTTTTAATTTCTTTTTATTTCAATATGTGACAAAACTGATTGCATTAATGAACTCATTAATATTTCTTTCTATTTTTGGTGTTTCATCTTCCATATCCGAATATAGACTGCTCGCCGATGCTCGTTACCTGCACCAGAAACTTTCGGCGCTGCGCAATGTCGGCGCCCCTACGGGGATGCTGGAGACGGTGGTCGCTGAAAAGTCGATACCCCGCGCACCTGGATCAAGTCCGCCGCAGGCTGCTGCATCATCATCAAGTGGCGGCGGCTCCAGTGCAGGAAACGGAAACGGAAGTGCCAACGCCAATTCGACGCAGCCGCAGATGCTCAGGAGCAACACGCTCAACGCCAATCAGCGGCTGAAGGGTCTCCTATCTGGGCGCGCGTTGACGTTCGCGCAGTCGCATTCTAGTGGCAACATAGATAAGGCGCTCCCGCCACCGCAGCGCACCGAGTCGCCGCCGCCCATGCCGCCGCCGTCCGGGGACAAGCCGCTGCCCCCGCGAGGCTCGTCGCTACTGCTACGCTCGCAGTCGTCGTTGAATGTGAACAGCACTGCGAGCAGTATTTTTGGCGCGAGCAATATGAGCGTGGATAGGCTTACGAATGATAGTAGCCAGGTGTCGTTGGTGGAGCCTGAGGCGGCGGGGTCGTCTGCGGGGTTCAAGCAGGTCGAGGCTCCGCCATCTCCGAATCCTGATGTGGGTGCCGGAGGCCCACAGTGAAAATTGGCTCTGCCGATGATGCTGGCTGGGTGGGTGTGTAGGAAGAGAAGAGAAGAGGTTTACCACCATTGCCCTATTTTTTTCCTTGCCTGGTCGGCTGCTACAGCTTCTTTTTTTCTATTCGCGTAGCGCAGCAGTCGTGTGGGCGGGGTGGACGCTGGGTGTGTCCAGGCATAGACTCCTGTGTATCTAGAGAGGACTTGACGGACTTCTGATGCTGGCAAGGGGTGATACACTATATATGGCGGATTGGGAGGCGATTCTTCTTTCGGGACGGATACTCTGGAAGCGACGAAGAGGAAGAGTGAGTGGGGCCCACCAGCTTCGAAGATGTCAGTGAACCACCTGGGTAGGGAACGGGAGATATGATGCGGTCCGTAACGTTGGCGTATCTATTGCATTTTCGAAGTCTGCAACTGTTCGATGAAGGCCGCAGTCTACGCAGGAGATCGCGGTGGGCAGGCTATCCCAACTTGTGAAGTTATAAACGTTAACGTGGGGGTGTTGGAGTCCTGTTCAGGAAGGCTCAAGTAACTTGTACATGCTCTACATACTTCCCTCTTTTACAGGCGTGCTTTAGTCCTGAAGCAGCCTGAGCTAGGGGGACTGCGGCGCGTCGCTTCCCTGGCTTCCAGGATCCACCCCTCTTCAGTTCCTGTGCTTCTCCCTTTTCCAGACGATCACTGTATTTAGATCCCTCTGAGCTTGTAGAGCTTTTGTTTACTTTCTCGTCGGCTATCTGTCGCTTCTGTTCTTGGTATATTACTATATACATTATAATCCCTGTCACATACCCTAATATAATGGTGGAATGGTAGTTCCTCAGTCGCCAACTCCCACATTTTTGTGATTTCTTACAGTGACGGCTGAGTTCTCTCGTTGTTTACACTATAGATAAGGGTGGTTATAGCAGTACGTATTGGACCCTGCATGATCAGTGCATGCTGCTTTTCACACATTTTCTTGGAGGGGTGGAAGCATACCAGCGTAATTTTATTTACCTGGCGATCTTGCTCTGCAGGACAATGGGGTTTGAGAGAATCCACATCCACTCATCGGTGCGGTTGCGGTTGTGGCTTCTTCTCGCCATTAAAGGACTGGGCCGTACCATGGTGACCTGATGCCTGTCTGGATTCTGCATTTCCCTGCGTGGGTTGGGTGCTCCTACTGTAACTATAACGGTGTGTTATTATTATGATGCATCTGCGGATACCGCGTTGAATGAATTTTACTTTGCATTTGACGCATGCTATTGACGATCGATTTGTCAGAGGAGCACGTTATATCCACTGAGCAGCCATCCTGCGATCGTGGGCGGCGCTGCGTAGATTGCACAGAGATGAAAGTATGCTTTGGAGTATGACTGAAAGGCATCTCAAAAGATTTGCCTTGTGGATTCAGAACATTCCGCCACATTTTGGCACATTCGCCAAAAAAAAAAATTCTGACGCTTGATGAATGATCCCAGCTGAGCTTTCCTTTTCACACCTGGAAGGCAAGAAAAACAAGGAATGTTCTTTGAATGAGTGGAGCGTACCCTTCTTTTTCTTCTTTTAGACAAACCACTGCACAGTGAGGAATTCCGTATGTTTTTCACAGCAAGTGAAAGGACGCATGAGTTCGTTATGCACAATTACAAGTGCACGTTTCTATATTTAGGAGGGGGCTTATGTTCTTGAGAAGACCAACAAAAGCAAGAACGTGCTTCCGCCAGCGTCGACAGTTTGCATCATTTTTGATGGCGTTGTGGACGCGTACGGACATGGGCAACTCCTTTGCGGAAAAATAATAGTGCACATGCGACGCCCGGCGTACATGCTGCTGAAGCCAAGAACACTGCGACTGGGACTCATGTCATAACATGGCACACCCGCTGCGTTGACTTGGAAGGTAGAGAGGTGGACTGGAAGGGACCTGGACCTCAAAATACATGGGTACCGTTCTGGTAATATAACGCCATACCGACTGGTGACCAAAAGGTATTCAGAGGTGACGTATAAGGCGAGCCTGGCTACGGGAAGGCGCGCGAAGGCGCGCACTCAGACTGATTTGAGTGATGGAAGTGCGGTCGTATAATATAATTGCGCGTCTTCCTCGTCAGTGGACGCGTCTGGATCGTTGTATGAATATGAAATATTACACATCGACGTCGAAAAAAAAGATTTATGCACGGTTAAACATAGTAGAGGTATGATGCTTTTAATTCAGTGTCATCTTGAATTGCTGACAGGCTGTAAAGGTATGTAAATAAATCAACTTTTTTTCGTCTTTTCATAGCTTTACATCAAGCTTTGACCCGCTAAAGGACCTTTGACGGCGCTGTGATAGCGATTTATTCTATTGTCTTTCGGATCCCAAGAGCGATGTCCGATTCAACTTTGGGTCTATGCGCCGACCGGAAATACGAGTTGAAAATCCCATTTATTCAGTGTTTCATTCGGCGTTGACACAGCAGCGTGACTTAACGACACAGCAACAAGTTTTTTTTTTTCCCCTTTGATGTCCAAATTGCGAGATTGACGGCGGCTTGTGTGTTTGTAGAGCGCTGTATGAAGGGGGGAAGAGCGCAAGAGCAATTGCCGGTATTTCCATTGGGCTTTTGGGGGTGCGCTTCTAAAAAATCTGGTTGCGTTCGAGGTCGAGTTCCAGTTTCAAGACGATTTAAAAAATAAAATAAAATAAATTGTGTGGAACCATATGGGTCCCCAGTGGTTACGCACGTCGCACCGTACACGACCCTTTGACTGGTGGCTTCCCTCGCAGTGCACCCACCCTGCACACGCGCAGGACCTGGGGGTGACTGACGCGTGCCCCTGGCGGCGAAAAAAGACATCCGCTGACAGCTATGAAGATCTCTCAATGCAGGCGATGAATCAACAAACAGAGGCGTCTTCAGGGGTTTCATTTTCATCAAGTTCACTCACTGGTCGTCGATGCGGGGTCTGCACCCAACCGGTCTTGGCAGCCGCGGCTTCTCTCGGGAAGCCAGAACAGGCTTGTAATACTATTTTTGGGTCGGACGGTCATCGGTCCTTGCGCAGATGCAGGCCGCCGTCGGGGGCGGCGCCAATGTTTTTTTTTCGACTCTTTACTGCATGGGCCAATCTCTATCTCGTCGAGCGAAAAACGCTAGAGAGCGTAGCGCAAATGGCGCTCCGATAAATACAGACGCGTGCTCCGCGGGCGGAGGCGCGCGAAGGACGAACGAGCGACTCGTTGACAGGCCGCCAGCTTGGGACTGATAGATACACGCATTTGCATCTGAATCTCGCCCCCTCAAAAAATAATTGGAAATGAGATAGGCTAGGAGCATTGGCTGACGATCGACCGCGCACTCCTAAAGGTCCGTCAGAGGGGCGTCAATGGTTCACGCACGCCTGCGCAGAGCCTCGATCCGGTGCGTGGACCCTATGTCGACTGTTGTAGACCTTTGTGGATCCTCAGTCTCAGTCTGGCGATCACTGGCTTCGGCGTGCGCAGGGTAGAACTGTCCCCCGCGTCGGGTTGGGGATGCATTGATGAGATAATCCAGAATAGGCGCGGGGGCTAGCGCCTGTGACTCGTCGCGCCATGGGTTTCATTCGCGATCTGTCGTGATTTCGTGAAGATGATGCCATGCATGCATGCATATAGCTTATTGCTTATTTCTTTATTTCAAATATTTTATTGGGTATATTTAGACGCAACACACACATGCGTGACATCACCGGCGGTGTTGTGCAGACGTGGGTGGCACCCCAATTCTTCTAAATATATGCCTTTCTCAGCACCGCAGCGATGATCGACTGCTGCTGGGCACTGCTTCGCATAGCACCATTTGCCGTCGATATCTCGTCTCAAGAGCGTCTGTCATGGGTACTTTGAATGACGACCAGTAGCCCTGCAGACATCTTGATCCATCAACAGACTGACTTGACTGATAACCTGCCTACGCCGCGCCACATCCGTGCATCTAAGCAGGGCTTGGAACAGCAGGGAAGCCCATGGAAGGCCAGAGTAGCTGCGTTTCGATGTTCCAGCCCAAGGGTAGAATCCCCAATTGTCTGATGAGCGATCTCGGGAATAGCCCTGCGCTGCAGTTCTCCCACTTCTATATGTGTTCGCACATTATATACACCTCTAGACGCCGTCATTGTTCCTCAAGACCTGGCTATTAATGAAAGCCAAAATGACACTGTCACACCCTGTGCCTAAATGAATGTTCAAACTCTTTCGAATTGCTCTGATGTCGGATAGATAGCCTCGCTTAACTATTATGTCGAACAATGGGAGATTTTATCGACGCGCTTCGAAGATGGCAAGTATTCCCCAGAAAGGATGGCTGATCTGATGTGTGGTGTTGTGCCATAGGGAGAACAAAAGAGGATGTGCATTGACCGTCTAAGCATGCATACCAATTTTGATAATTTCTTTTGATAGAATTAAAGCAGTGTTGGCAAGGAAGCTAGAAGACAAAGTTGGCTCTGGGCCGATGCATGTATCAGATATCGTTGGACAGACAGATGGGGAGAACCGCCGCGGTTATGATGGCCTGTTCAGAGCACCAAAAAAAGATGTAGCGAAGAAAGAAGATATCGACGAGGCCGATGTGCTGGCAGAAGGGTGTGGTCGAGCTGAGGCAAAGATTCGGAGCGCGGCGGATATATTTGATGAGGTTTTGAATACGATCAGTCGTGCACGCGCGCAGAAGCCTGCGAAGGTAGAAGCACGATGGATCGACCAGCAGAGATTCAGAAATAATAGGTGCATATGGCAGAAGATTGTGCGACCCCAAGCAAGCTCACGACATTGACGTGGAGTACCGCGTCAATAATGGCAGGACAATGTTTCAGTACTGGCAAGGCGCCATCAACCTCCCCGGTCGACATCATGCATGACGACATATGTACTCATCCGACGGTGAAACCGCGCTGCGTGCGCGTCCGTCAGCGCCCGGCGCGTATGCGTGTGCTCGGACAGTTGGGGTTGGAGGGGATGAGACAGGGCTTGCATTATGCCACACGTTTGCGGACAGTCAGATGACTCGGAACGTGTGCAGGTGAGATGGATCTTGGGCTACCCGGCATCTTGCGGCAGCGTTGGGGGCGGAGTGTAAATCTGTGAGATGTGTCTGTCACGTGGAGGACATACATATTGAGTCAGTTTGGGAATGTGACACGCGTTACTGGAATTAAATTTGTCCAAATGTCGCGACCTGCCTGCTCGACTTATATAAACCCGGTCTCCCTTTCCAGTTGCCTCCATTTCCCCACCCCTCCTCATCGTCCTTAACGTCCTGCTCGCCCTTCCCAAACGTCCTTGACCATGTTCGAGGAAATATGTCTCGTATGCGGCAAGCACCTCAAGGACGACGGGTACCCTCCCTCCGCCCCCTTGTCCCGTCCCAGTGCTGATGATTTTTACCCCTCCCAGACGTGCCTACTGCAGTGACGACTGCCAGAACTCTGACCTCTCGTCGCCGTCCATCTCCTCCTCAAGCAGTGCCCTTTCATCACCCAACATTGGCTATGCAGCCGGAGGCGACGTCCCCGCCTTGATGCCCTCCGCTCTCGGTACGGCACTCAACCTATACGCAGGCCGCAGCAAGCAGTACGGCTCGTCATCTTCAGCCTCGTCCGCGTCGTGGTCGATACTTGACGACGACGATGACGACACTGCTCAACACTATGTCCGCGGCGACCATGCATACCACGATGCAACAGACCCGCTCTTCGACATCAGCTCAAAGTCCCCCAACTTCGTATATGCTATCAACCCAGCCGCGTTGTCCTACGCCCGAAGGCCGTCTGGAACCAACACCCACTCCACCGTTCCTCATCTGCATCACCGGCGCTTGTCCTCCGGTTCTTCGTCCAGCCACGTGCGGGGCATCCCTCGGAGTGCTCCTTTGTCGTCAGCTACCCGCGACGACGACTACAGCATCTACGACTACCCCTTCTCCTCCGCCGATTCTCTCGACATGGAGGACACCGAAAACCATTCGGAGAAAGACTGGGGTGATTTGAAACCAAAATATCCCGGGTCCATAAAGTCAAAACGTAGCCGTAACCGTGCGAGCCTCCCTGCCTGCTTTTCGCTGCTGCAAATGTCTTCCCCAGGAAAGGATTTCCGCGCTTCTCCAGTGCTGTCCTCTTCCGGCAACACCATCGCACGGGTGTCACCTCCCACGCCTAAATTGCCTATCAGCACCGGCCTTTCGCTTGTCCATCCTGCTCCTTCTGTTCCCCCGCAATCCCTCCATTCCACGCCCCGAGGCCGCCGACACGAAGCGGACAACTCCAGATCCAGCAGGCGTTCAGGCTCCCCTGATGAGTCCCGTTCTCGGTCCAGGGCCCGCCGCATTCCCGTGGCGGAGAGTCCGAAGTTGATTGAACGCAACTTCTGGGATGTAGAGGACTGCGGTGACGGCTTGTTTCAGTTGCCGCGAAGGGGCCGCAAGGCGACTCGTAGAAACAGCTCTCCACCAGCTTTCGATACTGTCCACAGGAGGTCCATGGACGCAGATCGCTCTCGGTCAAGAAGCGGCTCTGCAAACCGGCCGCGTGGGCGTGCAAGGGTC
Organism: Pholiota conissans; assembly: GCA_015484465.1. Classification (NCBI taxonomy): domain Eukaryota; kingdom Fungi; phylum Basidiomycota; class Agaricomycetes; order Agaricales; family Strophariaceae; genus Pholiota; species Pholiota conissans. The sequence goes on from MU155141.1 coordinate 146,228, forward strand.
GAAGATCTAGGCAATGCTATGTCTAGCGAAGCTCCTGGGTACGGAAACGGGCGAAGTGGACTTGTGCATAGGGAACGCGGCATGGCAAGGATTGCTCTGTAACCGTGACAACTGGGCGCTTTGGGCAATTATTCGTCCACCAAAACTCCATTTCCTTTTCGTCGTTCTTCTCTACTTCCGGTTTCCTCAATTAGGATCCAAATTTATGACTGCATTCAGTTCAAGAACGATATCGCCCATCCGACCTTTTTTTTTTTCGGGAACGGGCTATTCACTCCACCATAGAGGATCTATTTTTCTTGCATTCAACTCGGAATATCATCGCATATTGTCATCATCAGTCTTCTTCGTTCCACGCAACCCAAAAACCAGCCTCGTTTCTCGTCTCGCTCGCTTTCGCCTCAACGCAAAATTTTTTATGGAAATGCTCTCGTCATCTATCGTATTGTTTCATCACTCGTCGTCGTCATTGTCATCGCCACTTTTTTTCTACTCGCATGTCCGGTCCAAAAAAATGCTTTATTGCTCTCCTCCAAAAACATCTGTATCCCGCATCCGTTCCATTTGTCGTTATCGTTCACACTCTACCCCCCCTCGCCTCATTGTTATCGTTATCATTGGACGGGCAATAAATCACGCGAAGACTTGCACGACCTTATCTCCCGCCCTCCGCCATCCCGTTATCTTACCCAATACTTTTGGTCTCTATACGATACGATACGATACGATACGATTTGGTATTTCATATCCATTTTCAGGTCTCTTATCTCTTTTTTCTTCTTCTTTCTCTCTGATTCTCATCGGGTTCCTTCTCATATTTGTTTCAAAAGTCGAGAACCCACGCCAAAAACCGCTTCCCGCTTCCTACTTCCTCCTCTCACCGCCTTACCTTTTACGCCTTCCTTTCCCGCACCACCAAAAAAAAATGTACCTTCGCATACTTAGCATCTTACTTATATTACCATCACTTCTCATCAAGGAATACATAACAGGCATACACTTTTTATATATTCATCATCTTGGTCTCCATGACTCGTTTCTCATTCTCCCAATTCATCCGCAACACAACATCACATCATCCGCATCATTTCATCCTTTCTTTGGTTCACCGTTACACGTTACCCATTTTCGCATAAACCCATAGTCGATTAAACTGTATGTACTACATAAATCAATAATAATATTAAAAAAAGATCTCATCGTCGCGAAACATGACGCAAGTTACAACCAATCTAGCAGCTATTGCATTTATGATTGATCTTATTCCAAGTTCTTCGGCTTTATTCTCGTCGCAGGCCTCCGATCGTGTGGTTTCTTGGGTCTGATCAAGTTCCCATGGACAGAGCACTCTGACTCCTCGAAACCCAAAAAGTTCTGGTAGAGGCGCACTGTCTCCCACCCCACGCACGCATCTGCCCATTCTGACGTTACGCTTCGAATTATTCCGCCTTGCTTTGGCATCCAATGATGATGTCGGTGCCATTCTGAATGCAGATGAATCTTAATGATCATCGACCACTCCGTTCTGGCTACTTGTCTTGCCTTTTACATACTCTGCTACTCCGTAACCCTGCTACCTTTCGAAGGGCATTTACCGGGAGTGGTGCCAGTGCGCAGAGCGCAGTCAAGTAGCGGCGTTTGAAGTGACTATCATGGCTGTGTATGTATGCATCATGTATTCCATACATACGTGTTCTGTCTTGCTTGCCACGCCGACAGGCCTGTGGTATTTTTTCCTCAGAGGGTTCTGAGATGTTCTTTGGCTTTCCTCCGAGTCAGCATTTGTCGTGTGTCGCGTTTCGGATCGACGGTCGACTGTTGGGAGTCCGATTATTAAAAGCTACTGTGCGTCTTTGTAACGTCCCCAAACGCAACATTCGTGATTATTACTGAAGCCGCCTCTAGATCTCCGACAGCAGCGTTGATATAAGTTCAGCGTGCGCTAGATTATGATGAGCACACCATGAGGTCTTATGGGACCATAGATAATGTGACGGAAGCCGCGTTCTGCGCTCGCAGCACATTATTGCACAATTTGACGGCTTTCTTTTAGATGCGAAGCTTTCCTTCTGTTGCATGTTACAGCGTCCGGACTCTAGTCTAGCCTACTTGAGCCAGCCCTTTGAATTTCCTCATACGAATAGCAAAATAGCCATGCGCGTCATTACGGCACGAGGACTCGTGGGCGCGCCTCTCAGCGCGTTCGCCGAGTCTAGGGGCTGGACGTCACATTGCGCAACGCTAACTACACATAGGAGACCATGGCCAGCGTATCACGCATCGCATTGCGTCTTCGTTTTCCAATGCCTCTCTACCGCTACGTTCTATGTGCGACACTGATCGAAAATCAACCGCCCCGTGCATTGGGGTAAATTGGGGTCGATTTGAAATTGTTTTCCGGGACTAAATGCTTGTGCAAAAAATTCAGAGGGGCTTGGGATGGGCATCGGGACTCTTATTTGGTGACGAATTCCCTTTTTCTATTGGTCCTTTTTTATGATTTGAGAGGCGCGAGGATTGCACGGGTGACATGGGGGAGCACCTCCTGACCTAGTCCTTCCGGGACCTCAATGGGCGTCTGATCACAACTGGTGACTGGTTATTCTTCAGAATTTCTGCGAACCTGGGCGATGACTTGTATTGGATGGTCGGTCGTGCGTGGCTGTATCCGACGGTGCTTACTTTAATTCACGGTGACTGATGCATGTACCTTGACGGAGAGGGCATAGTGCCGCGCGTGCTTCGTATTTACTTGTAAAAATATATGGTAGCTTCTAGATCGAAGAAAAGATGCTGGTAAGGTAGAACATGCATTAGTAGCTTGTTTTCGGAATCTTTACGTTCACTAGATAGAATAGAGTTTGTAACAAGGATTCGAGATATAAGTTTCGCAGTACCTCAGCTAATATTACACCGTTTTTATTCCTGGACAAATAAAGATTCGCCTGGTCCCCCGTGCTTGGTCCAGAGCACTTTAAATTGAATGAGGAGAATCTCTTGTTTACTGTATATCATATCAAGACATTGGGGAATGAATACACTTGGACATCATCAGGTGATGCTGGTGTATTGTCTTCAGGCAAGAGCGAGCTTCATATGACAACTGGAAAGACGAGTGTGATCATCTCACAAGGTTATTTCTATGCTCTGCATTTCTATCTATCAATAGAAATACTACATAAGCAAGTCCCTCTCAAGCCGCAGCATGTGTCAGAACAAGGGTGAAGTGTATATGGTACTTGTGGCTTGACCCAATTGAACTTTTGGGGTGAGCTTGTAGTGTAACAAAAGGCGGTGTAACTGTCAACAGATGAGACAGCTGCTGCTGTGCGTAATGCTCTGATCCTAGGACGGTGACCCTATAAGAATGTATTATTGTATCGGCGAGGAGACAATTAGAAGGCCAGCGAATGACCGTGCGTACGAGCAGAGCGTTCGAAAGTAAGTGTGCACACCTTATTTATAGTGATAATGGTATGTGCTTACAACACTACAGACCGTCCTTGGAACTGTCAAGACCGCAGCGAAAGTGATAGGGTTCAAGGCGGTGTCGTCAGATTCGGTGAACTGCGCAAAACTGATTTCTTATTTTTCTTTTCTTTAGCTGTGACTCGTTAATCGTCCAGGATTGGACATACGCCTGTGCGTCTACCTATAGGCGCTAATTTCTCCAAAGTAAGCGCTGCCGCCGGCACCGGTAAGTTCGGCCGGGGTCCGGATTAACGTCCGACACGCCGCCTCGGGCCCGGCGCGTCATCATCCCCCTCGTTGTCACCACCCTTGTTGCTTAACCACCTCCTTCCACCGTCATCCCGCTTTTTCGCCGACGCTCGTCGCCGACACGCTTTGACTTGCATTGTCTAGGCCTCCACAGATGGAGATGCGCGGCATGACGCGTCTTTATCGCCGATGCGGGCGTGATTTTTTGCGCTGGGCACTGGGCACCCTCGAACTCGGACTTGAGGTGGTCGTGTTGTGGTGGAGCGCGTACATGCCCTAGGCCTCGAGGCGTGAATTTGAAAGCGACGCAACAAAGGAACTTTTGACGTGTTCTTGAGCTTCTCTAGGGTCCATCCGTCCTTTCTTCGAAAATTCTGTGCATTTTTGTACCCTGCTGCCCAAGGATTCTTTTTCTCTTGCAGGCTTCCTTCTCTTGGTTGAAACGCGAGATCGGAGAGAGATGGTTGCAGGGTGCTCTGCGGGCTCTTGTGTTTGGACTCTTTGGAGGGATTCAGAACGATTCGCGGGTCAGGGTTCCGCATCGGTGCTCGCGGTTATGGTATTGCTCTTTCATGTCGCAAAAAACACGATGCTGTGACGATCTTTTGAAGGGTTCTTGTGATTAATGTCGGTGTCTGTGGTTTAGTGTAGCTAGGAACACGCATAGTATCGGAGCTGGCAGAGGATGGATATAGATGTTGTGAGTGTATTTTATGTCGTGTGATACGTTTTAATACAATTGATTATGGACGCGCTCTTGCCTCAGAAGACAGATCTTGTCATCCCTCGGATCCCTTTCTCGCTGAAACCTATCATTTTCTAGCTGATGCAACAAACCGTGATCGCTTTCCCGACCGAATTATCGACTTGAAGCGGTATGTCCTGAAAGCAAAATCGATATTCCTGGCGGCAACCAATCAACGATCGGTAACGTTCAAGTTCACAAATTCTCGGATCTTAAGGCCTTCCAAAATCATTGCGCATTCAGCGTGTGCATGCCCTTCAAACCTTCGCGGCTGGAACTATTTCTGCTTTATTTTGCTTCCGCCTCGATAGGCTCAACGTCATGGAAGTCCATTATTCACCCTTAAATCATCCTTGCTGATTCCACCTTCCATGAAAACATTTTCTATGATCTAACTGCTGCGCGCCGAGTTGTAATCATCATTGTCGGGGGCATGATCATCCTCGATTTGGCATCCTGTTGTACCATATCATCATTACGAGGAAATAAGATCTGCTAGAATATCTCAATTCTTTAACTGCTCATTGTTACTTCATGAAATCTGATGATGAATGCTTTGTATGCATCTCTTTGTGAGATATGGCTTGGCCCTGGGGTGCTTGTCGTACAATCTGCCGAGGATCTAGGAGGACTGGTACTTTGGCTACTCCGGACGCCCATCGAACGCTCGCTTGATCACCGTTTCAGGTTTTCCTGTCCGCCTGTGTATCCGGTGGTAAATCAGTAGATATCCGACAGTCTCTATAGTAATCGTACGGTGCTTTCTTGATATACGTTGGCCCTGGAACTTCGTTTGATAAAGTTGGGTAGCTTCTCCCAAGGCCTACATATGCTTCCGTGCTTTTGTCTTGTGCTCCGCCTTTTAGCAAGCTTCGTCTTGTCGACTGTCGTGTCTCGTTGTCCTTTTCTTTGTGCAACTGACAGCAAAAATGCGGCCTGTTGCCTTGAGGTTTGCGTTACGCTCGTGCGTCCTATGTACAGACTCCCGTAGGCCTAAGAACGGCTCGTATATTATGTTCTTCCCTCGTTAGCCGAAGAATAATATAACACGTTTTGTCGGTCTCTCTGAACTCTTTTCATGCACGAGGGTCTGCTTTCACACAACCTCCCAAGGCTTTGAACGTGAGGGAGACTTGAGGCAACGTGTTCTGCTCGTTCTTTTGGTTCCTTTCTTCGACTTCATCGATATAGACGCGATATCTGCGCTTGCGCATGGTGCCGTGATTCGAATTTCGACTTATTTTGGCTGCGTAAGCTGGGGAGGCACTTTGTACTTTTGTACATGGGAACTGATATGAATATTCTGAAATCGATGTCATCGCTAGCTGGCCTGAGCAACGGGCCATTGTAGTCAGTATTAAGTCGATAAGAGACGTATGTAACAAGAGAATAGAGTCCGTAAGAGCTGATGGGATGCCCAAAGCGGGGGAAATCGTGGGTCCGACGCGCACTGATCTCCTCCACATCCACCACACCCATCTCGTCGTCGTCCTGCTCGTCCCAGACGCCTCCCTGCTCACCGCTGCCGTCTCCACAGTACAGTACCACCATTGAGTCTCCTACGCATACAAGCCCTTCACGGGACATCTCGTCCACCCCACCCCCCGCTCGCTCTGCTCTGGAACTAGCTCGCATCTCCAGTCGTTCTCCGACTCCCCCTACCGTCTTCGCCTTCACGGCTGCCAGCGACTCCCCAGTTACAAGCCTCGTTCCGGCCACAAGGTCCAGGTCAGAGCTCGAGCAAGGAAGCAGCGCCCACCCCGCATCGTCCTCCACTGGTAAGCCGTTCTTTATCATCATCCATTCGTCGCATCACCGGCTCACTTTCCGATTTTGTACGTGCTGCACGTCGTTCATTCATATCTTCGTTCCTGTCTTTGCCCTGCGCCTTTGCCTTGCCTTGCATCCATTGCCTTGCCTGTTGGACACGGCAGACGCCGAACAGACTCGAGCTCGGAAGCGACAGCGAATCGAAAGCGCGAGCACACACACTTCTTATACCCACACCATCCCCGACCCCGCCTCAGCCCGCTCCAGTCCACTGCCAACTCGTAGGATGAAGACACTCTCAACATCAGATCAAGATTCATCTTTGTCCGTCACGCCTGAACACGCAGGCCCCTCATCGTTTGGCAGCTCGTTCGAAGCCCTTGTCTCCACGAATGGACATACGAATGGCAATGGCTTCTCGTCGGTGACGAACGGGAACTCGGGTGCGGGGGTGGTGATGGGCAATGGCGTCTCGAAGCATGGGAAAGCTGTGGCGAAAGTAACGCTACCTGGAACGACACTCTACGACGATTCATTTGTGGATCGCGAAGAGTTTATCCGTTTAGTGATTCAGAGTCTGCGTGATGTGGGATATGTGTATGCTTTCTCATTAACTCTCTATTACGTTGCGTATTGACCTCAAAGCCCCTAATCAGTGAATCTGCCGCGACCCTGGAGGCCGAGTCAGGATATACCATGGAGTCTGCAGAAGTTTCGCAGTTCAGACAATATATTCTCGATGGGCTATGGTCAAAAGCCGAAGCCGCTCTTGTGCGGTTGGGTGTACAAGAAGATGAGGGATTATGGGTGCGTCCTCCAGCAGTTGGACTCCGACGCCTTGCCACTTACTCCTCTACCGCAGGATGCCAAATTCCTGATAAGTCAGCAGAAATATCTGGAGCTGGTGGAGGCCAAGAAACCTACAGAGGCTCTTCAGGTGCTGCGAAGCGAGCTCGCGCCTTTAAACGTCGATTCAGATCATTTGCACACCCTGTCAAGGTATGTTTCCAAATTTATCTTTCTGTTCTTTACCGCCCGTGTACTATGATTTTGATCATAATCTGATCACCACCAACTTTAGTCTCATAATGTGTTCGGAACCAGAAGATCTCCGACAGCGCGCGGGCTGGGATGGCGCTTCTGGATCATCAAGAAGACAATTGCTCGATACCCTCCATGGTATATATCCTGTGCTTACTTTTGATTTACGCTGTTCTTTCTCACCTTGCTTTGGCAGAGTATATTCCCTCCGCGGTTATGATACCGCAGCGACGGTTCTCTACATTACTGAATCAAGCAAGATCATATCAAAGACAACGCTGCCTATATCACAACGCACCTTTGTCCACATTTTCACTATATTCCGACCATCACTGCAGCATGTCCGACTTCCCGACAATCACCACAACAATTTTGGAAGTACATAGCGACGAAGTGTGGAACATTGAGTGGAGTCATGACGGTGCTTATCTGGCGAGTGGGAGTAAAGATAAGTCCGCAATTATCTGGAAGAGAGGGGTACGTCTCGCTACTCGTTTAGAAACTATTTCTGGATAAATCCACTCATGCACTCCAAAGTCCACCATTGGATCTACACCCCAGGATTGGTCGCCTCATCACACGTTGTCTGATCATCCATATCCCGTCGGATGCCTGGCCTGGTCTCCGGACGACTCGGTGCTTCTGACAAGCGCGGAGAACTTCGTGAAGATGTGGAACGCGAAGGTAAGCAAGACTTCAACAGATCGTGAAGTATCCTTTTCACGAACACTCACACCAAATCCTATAGACTGGAATTTGTATCCGAACTTTGGATGAGCATACAGAGACCGTGACGGCAATAGCATGGTTGCCCGATGGGACTGGGTTTATCACTGGAGCTTTAGACCGGAGGATCGTCGTTTGGGTGCGTACACATTTTTGACTGACAGTGGTGGCGTGTTCTGGGCTCGTCGAGTCCACTGTTCAACGCGCTTTTTATACTTGTCATGAAACTAACATCTGTCTTTGATAGGACGCGGAAGGCTCGATACGGAATTCATGGGATCCTACCGCCATTCGGTTAACGGACTTGGCTGTGACACCCGACCAGGCGCGTTTAGTGGCAATCGGCATCGAGTCTCCTGCACCTGTTCCGGCGCCCTCTGATGCACCTCACTCGAGGAGTGCACAAACCGGGGACGTGCTATCGAACGCCGGTGGGAATGGATCCCCAAGTAGTGGCAGAACACCTCACAGGATGATGATATTTGATCTTGCGACGAAGCAAGTGCAATCGTGCGTATCGGTTAATGCTATCTGATAACTATTTCGTGTCGGGTTGGGGTGTCAGTATTGCTGGGCTGTGATTGGTTCGGTCGATCCGGGCATTTAATCGCGAGGCGAAAGGTTAATTTTGCCGCTGTTCATGAGTGCTGATTTATTTCTCTGTTTTATACAATAGATCTATTCCAATAGCGGGTGAACTTACGAGTGTGCAGACATCGCAGGATTCGCAATATGCCCTTGTCAATCACGCACCTAACGTGAGATATCCCTCTGTTCTGGATTGAACTTCTCACCTGATGTCATCTTATCTTTTGCAGGAGGTCCTGCTTTATGATTTGAACACGGGGAAGACAGTGATGAAGTACGAGGGACAGACACAAGGACGTCATGTCATTCGAAGTTGTTTCGGGGGCATCGACGGTAACTTTGTCGTTAGTGGCAGCGAAGGTAACTTCTTTTTCATTTACACTCCAAAAGTTCTGAATCTAGATGCTCACCAAATATGTCTTGTAGATGCAAATGTGTATACATGGCACCGCGAGAGCGGGAGGTTGCTCGAGACCCTGTCAGGCCATGGGGAGGGAAGTGTGAATTCTGTTGCGTGGAATCCAGTGAATGAGCGTATGTTCGCGTCGTGCTCGGACGACCACACAATACGGATATGGGAGGCGCCTCCCCCAGGTGTTTATATCGTGGAGCAGCCGCCCGTGGAGGAGTCATTAGCGGCAGCTTCGTCGAGTCAAACATCGGCGGCCGCGGTAGTCGAGAAAGGAAAAGGCAAGACACGGCAGCGAGTGGACGATAATAGCGTGAGCACCACGTTTGGCGCCACCCGGCTATAACTTGCGCGGAATCTGTCGTCTCGAAGTTTTGTCTTGTTGCACCATTCCAACTTTGTGGATCGACACATCTTATCGTATTGGTCTTAGAAACACCTCCCCTACTCCAAGCTATCTTCCATTCAATTCCTACTTCTATTCCACAGCCCTTTCCACGCTCGAGAGGTTCGGGCCTACACCCAACACGCACATACAGTTCTCAGTCTACGTTCTCGCATACATCGCATCATCCAGTTCCAGATCACACTGCCACTCACGATTCTTTATCACGCCACGACCCAGCACCTTGTTATTTCACACTCGTGTTTTTCTGTCTATAATCTTGCATAGCTACAATGTTTCCACTTCATCAGTCTTCGGACCATCAGCATTCTTCATCTCACTCCGCCCATCCTACAGTATAGAAAGCAACGTCTTTTTATTTTTTTTGCTTTTGCCCATTTTTGTTATTGGCCAGGGAATCGCGGCCACTCGGTGCATTTATCGACTAAGTCTGGGTACCTTTGTGGTTAATCCAGTCTTCGTTCAGCTTATTATGTACGCCATGCATATGCTACGTTGCATGCTACCAACCAAACATCCAAACCCTTGCTAGGCCAATCGATATTGGTATTGCTCATTCAGCGCCCAAGCTACCCCTCCCGAACCTTTGCTAAAGTTGGAACACCTCAATATGTCATGCAACCGCCGTCTCGACACGAACTTACTTAGCCTTCGCACTGATACTTATGTACATGTACCCCATTAGCTCGGTAGATAAATTTATAACACAAGTTGCCTGGATATTCCGGTGATCCAGTTATACGCCTATCTAACCATCCCAGAGAACATATGTGGTATGTACTCATGCGATTTCACGCATGACGGGGATGTCTTTGAGCTATGAATACGTGGATTAGGCAGTATAAATGGCTCTAAATATAACCTAGGTGATTGGAAACTCCATTCAACTGTCGCGCGCCAAAAATATCGGTGCCTTTGTCCACTGGGAAAAAGGACACGTTCAGACTGGGTGAATCCCAAAAAAAGATAATTCTGTGTCCATTTGTTAAAGATAGAAAATACATGGCCCGGTTCTTCCAGCCTCGTATCAGAGACTTTGACATCTTGCATAAACGGGGTGAACGGTAAACCAAAATTACGGTAATTCTACGAGGGCGGGGGATAAGTCGAGACGGCCAGCGATGCCGAGAGAAAAAGAGCACTTCTTTTCCATGAAATAGGGAGAGAGTAGTACAGAAAAGGATAGCTGAAGTAGAAAAGAAGTACATGGAGTGAAAAAGCATGATTGCGAGAGTATCTGGTATAACTGATTGGACGGGCTATCTGATAAGGCGGTGGCGTTCGGGATTATGAATCCGTGTAGCGGTGTTAGTAGAGACATAAGCGCGGAGACAAAGGCGGAAAGGAGTGTTATACCGGTCGCCGTACAGCTTGACCCTTGGGTGGGCGTTTGGGGACGAATAAAGATGCCATCGGATCCTTCTTAAGGGTTGGCAAAGGTTTTGTAGGACGCGCAGGTTCAGATGAGGCAGGTGTCATGCTCCGAATAGCAGGGGGAGAAGTCACAAGAAGCGGAGATTTCGGCGTGTTTATTGATAACGACGTTTTCGACGTGTCCGTTAGAGGCGGGGGCGGTGGTTTTGAGAAGGGAACCCTAGCATTGGATCCTATGGTGTTACTACTCGAGGCAACAGCCGTCGAGGAAGAAGTAGAAGGTCGGCGATGTATTACCGTGTTGACAGTCACTCTACTGGGAGATGGAGATGCCGAGGGTAACGCTGCCCCAGTATTCTGGGGCAACACACGGTAAGTCTTTGACGAGGGTGCGGGGGTAAGTACTCTTGTATTATAAGCCCGCTGGATTTTCGAAGCTTCATGTCGAGTCCTCTGAAAAAGAGTCTTGGATGGGGAGTTCCCTAAGTGGATTAAGCATCGTGAGTTGCCCGAAATTGAATAAGGTTCGTCGGGGACAATTGTGTACTGACATGATGATCCCGTTCTCGCACGTTTTGGATCGGGCAGGCGGTCGGTGTACTTTACTTCTTTCTCTTTCTTACGCTCGTCGGCCTCCATTCGTTGGATACGAAGCCGCGACCCTAGCTCGTCCATGCGTTTTGCTTCCGCATCTTGAAGAGCCTTTATGTGGATAGAAAGCAAATATTAATTGTCAAGCGATTTGGGATAGCGGAGCAAAAGCAGGACTCACAAAATAACGAGATTTCCACGAATCTGGTTCCTGTGGGTCATCATCAACAGAATAACGCTCTAATGCCGTCAAACGGTATTTTCGGAAACACAAATCTCTCCAAATCTCTGCAGTGAGAAAGATGAGTCGTCGGCCGTGTGTTGGGAAAATTACTCAGTAAAATTGGATGTACACACCTCCTGTTCCACGTTTGAGGTGCTATGAAGCGAGTTTAATTTGCTGGCAGGACTGACGAAAATATGATGGAAGCTCACAGGTGAACCATCCTCCAGGTGACAAAGCTGGCCTGTTGAGCAGCGTTCTAGAATGGGTTTGACAAGGTTGTATGAGAGACCGTCGCCCAGACTGCAGATGGCTGAGATGGATACGTGAGCGATGACGGATAAGATCGAGCTGGCAGACACTGACCATCGACGTGTGCAGCGGCGGCTACAATGGACGACGGGGGTCTCAGATCAAGGCTTGCAGAGGGAGTGAATCCGCTCACCGCGTTGGCAGAGCTGAACGAGGGATGGGACGCGGCATAGGTGGTAGTCGGGGTCGTTGTCCATCGTGGCGTTGAGGGAGGAGAGGGCTTGGGCAGCGGCTACGGGGCGTGATGGCTGTACTTCCGTATAAGGCAAACCGGCCGGCATTGACCGAAGCAGGGCAGATTTGTAAAGTCTATTTCCTGCGTGCACTGTCCCGAAAGCTTGGAATCGTCCATCTCCCGCTATACTTGGGTCGACTGGCTGCCCACTTGGCCTTTCCAGCGCACTTGGCACCTCCTGGGCTCAGCTGGGCTCCCAGTCACCCGACGCTGTACCATGCTACTGTCCTCTTTTCATCGTTCAAATAGACTCTGCTTTGCCTTCTTGCGGCTCCGTCGCCACGTTCCGTCGCGTGGGTGTTTTCTCGAGTAGACGCCTCGCCAAACTTCTCGCCGAAACAGCGGACTACTTCATCTCTTCATTTGTTCAGCTTTTCTGTGTTGACACGCTCCAGTCTTGATTCCTTTCGGCTACAGTTGGGGTTAAAATCTCCCTCGCTGGCTAGGAAAACCCATAATTAATGGATCGACTCCTGCCTTTCCCATCCGTTAGGTCCACAGCTCATCCACGTGGTTGTTGACTTTCCTCCGAGTGCTTCACAGGAACCACCGTACCAGATCCATGTTCTTGTCTCTATCTTGTGTCCATGGCTATCGCGGATAACATCATTTCCGCCCTCTGCTTGCTATACATTAGCATTCAGTCTCTTCGGGTTGCCTAACTCCCCCTTTTTTTGTTCCTCTCACGAACGAAACTATGGATGCTCAAATCGCGCAATATAAAAGCTGGCTTTTCGAAAGGCCTAGTATCGCTCATACAATGCAGCAAGTAACTCATCCTCGTCTCCACATCCGCGATGCCCATGACGCCCATGTCGTCTTTGAGGCCGTCCGGCAAGGCTTCCTTGCGCCTGTCATCCGACGTCTCAACGAGATGGAGCGCGGTATGCTCGTTCGATCCGGCGCCATTTTTGTCTGGGTCGAGAGCGACGATGACAGTGGTCTGAAACGCTGGACTGGTATGTCCCTTTGCTGTCCATCGCAATCAGTTTTGATCTGACAAACGCGCGGCTTTTCCATAGATGGCCGTGTTTGGGGACAGAGCCGTATGAGAGAGGTAAGTGTTTCGTTATTATTTTCAGACGTGATATTTTCGCGTTTTGACGAGCAATTTCCACAGCCGTATCTGTTCTATGACGAAAAAATGCCGTACGACGCCGCGCAAGCAATGAACGAAGCTAATCGGTACAAATAAAACGGTTCTCTCGTTATACCAAAATCCCAGACTCTAATTTTATATACAGAGCGCCCACTTTTCGTTTCGTCGACGGTGTTTCTCGCCCAGGGCCATCGTCGTCCGCTCTGTCACATCAAGACCGTGCAACGACCCACCACCCGGGCCTTGTTAAACAGGCATATTCCGCATGGGTCATGCCCAACCCTCAAGTGAGACCGCAGAAGTGGCACATCACTGCCTACTTTACCTATGCCGATCTGCCGCATCTCCCGACCATCGAACATGATCCCATGTTGTCAACTATCATTGTGCCGGCAGGGATTTATCGAACTGGAAAGACGCGTTCGAGGAGCGCCGATGACGAGCTGGCTGGCAGCAGTAGGGGCCCGACGGATCAGCATGCCACCAACTCGAACTCTTTGCCGTCTCTTTCAACAATACAACCTGGCGTGGAAATGTATCCACCGAGTCCTTCGATGCCTCGGCCTCCGCATGGCGCTCGTCTTCCTGAAGACCAACGCGTTATTCAGATGCTGAACTCGCGACATATTCGATGATTTTTTTTTCTTGATTGATTTCTAATTTTGTATTTCTTTCACAATGGACATTTCGGAAGGTTTGTCATTTGCGGCAATTTTGACTCGTAATAATATATGCATCTTGACTCGTTAACATTCCATGTCCCGTCCCACGTCTAGGCAGCTATGTAAATAAATAAAGTTGTAGGATCACCGTCCTTGATATAGATAGCAAAAAATAAGCCTTGCGCTGGAGTGCAACGATGGTTCGGAGGCCAAGGTGTCTCACGGGTGTTGTCGACAATAATGCATGCGCAACTCGACACCGAAGCAGCTTCGGGATGGTGTATCCGGATTTGTTATGCTGTCGGTAATCTAGACAGCGTGTGTATTGGAAAGAACAGCTTTAGAAATTTGTATACGCCCGAATTTAAGGGTGACCAGTCTCGAGTGACTTTCTGTGGCCGTTTCGCGCACCTCCCTTTCACTGGGCTAGACTTTTCGATAAGAACACGTCAACAGAGCTGATCGCATGATATTCGACTGGTATTGTGACATGAACCCGTGAATCGAAGGATTTGAGATACCAGTCTGGGGGATGCATATGGGAAAAAGAGCACGCTCGCTCGCTTGGGTGGCGCATAGTAGGTTGGCGAAAACTGAACGAACGTCTGCCGTCGGGACAATGTCGCTTCTGGCAAGTATTCCCGATGCTCTACCGCTGGCCATCGTGCAGAACCATGCGATGCCAAGAAAGGTCCAACGTTAACGTATCCAATCCACGTAAGAAGCCCACGTAAAAATCATGGGAGAACGGTTTAAGTTTGTGACAAAACTGTATTGCAACTCTGAATTAGAATTACATGGATGGGTATAAAACACAAAGGAGCGCACGAATACTACAGCGTTATGGCATCAATCCGTCATCAGTCATCTTCGTCCGATAACGAGTCCGAGGCGTTTTGCCGCTCCTGCGCGTTCATGGCGCCAACGAGGTCATCTGATTCACCTTTCTGTGCAGCAAGCCGTTGTCCTGGGTGAATGATACATATCAGATACTCTTGCGATAAAGAAGGACGGAGTTATGATCTATTCACGCACGGATGAGGGTGTGGATGGCTTCCTGTGTTCGCCTTTCCAGCTTAGCCAATTTTTTCTCCATCTCACGCTTCAGGTCCCAGTTTGGTCGCTTGGGAGCGATATTGAATACATCCTATGTTTGTTTTAAGTGTCAAAAATGTTCGTCCTATGATAGAACAAAAAATGTGAAGCTTGTGTGAGCGTACCAATTCTTGTGCCCTGCGTTTCTCATCGTCAGCAATGATCTGTTCTGCAAGACCCTTCACTTGGTTTTCGACGGTGTCTTGCATCTCAGCATCTTCTTGTGTGCGTTTCTTAAGCGTACGAGATTCTGGGTCAAAATTACGACTCTTGACGAGTGGTTCAGGGACTCTGCGAAATCAACAATCCACAAGTATACAGTAAGCTCGCTAATTTCGACATAGACTAATATCACGGGTACATACCCACTGTCGTCGACCATTTCGCCAGCTTTGCGCTTTCTGAGCGCGACGAGACGCGCCTTCCTGGCCTCCGAAGCTTCGGCAAGCGACATGATAGTTATGGAAGATGATGAAGAAAGAGCGCTTGGCAGCGGCTCGGTTCAGAACATACTATTGCTGACTAAGCCTTATTTCTGTGGGCTTCCCCGTTAACTAGCGCCCTTTGCTCGACGCGTCCACTGTCCCTAAATCACGCTCTCCTGTCCCAGTAGTCCTGTATATGCAATCCATATGGCATAGTGCCTGCTTGCGCGCACTTGAACGCTCTTTGAATTCTCGGACTGTCTCATGCTCTTTCCCGAGATCCTTCAGTACATCTACATCATGGGCATCCAGTTCGAAGAAGGACCTCGCAATGGAGGACTTTTCATGTAATGTTATAAGGTGAGATACATCTTAAGATTATTTTACCTTCGCTCATTCTGGCATAGAAATTTCTCTATCATCGCGCACATTGGTAGGGATTTAAAAGAAGTCGCTGATGTTGGATGGGCTAAACGTCATGTCATTTAGACCATGGCAAGTCGACCTTGGCTGATCGGTATGTGCTTTGTTCATTCTGAACTACTACGTATATCGACGAATCTACAGACTGCTTGAGGTACCCAAATACATTCTACGGGCTGTGAAATTATCATGTTTATCACGACACAGTTGACAGGGACCATTCAGAAGAAGTCTTCCGGTGGAAAAAATGAGCAAGTTCTCGACAAGCTAAAAGTCGAACGAGAGCGGGGAATAACAGGTTTGTCTCACGAATGACCACCATTCACAGGCTTACAACAAATTACCTTAGTCAAGGCCCAAACTGCCAGGTATGACTATAATTATGCTACCTGGGAGCGTTCACGAACTAAAGATCTGTTCTAGCATGTTGCACAAGTTTCGAGGCAAAGAACATTTACTGAACTTGATTGACACTCCTGTAAATTTTGTTTTCCGGTCAAACCCGTCCTTCAATCGGTTCTAATGCCGGGCTTTAACTATAGGGCCACGTTGATTTCGCATGGGAAGTCTCGAGGTCACTCGCGGCTTGTCAAGGCGCTTTGTTGCTCGTAAGTCTTCCATTTTTGTCTTTGTAGTATCCTAAAGATGTCGCAGGTCGACGCTAGTCAAGGAGTGCAAGCCCAATCCATCTCTGTATTTCACAACGCAAAAGAACGCGGATTGAAAATCATTCCGGTTTTGAATAAAGTAAGGGCGATACAATTTATACATGTGCGCTATTTGTTCAATAAGCTTTTTCAAATAGATTGATCTACCTGCTGCCCAACCTGATCGAATAGCTGCCCAAATGCAGGCCACCTTTGGAATCGATCCCTCGGAAATTCTGCCAATCTCCGCAAAAACAGGGAAAGGAGTAGAAGCTGTTCTTGAGGCGATAATACAACGCATACCGCCGCCAGTGGCCCGAGCTGATGCCCCACTCAAGGCCTTCCTTTTCGATTCGTTGCAAGTGCACTTATTACGAGAAACCGGGGTGTGCGTGTTGACTATTTTTGTATCAAAGATACGACAAGTACCGTGGAGTTATCTCACTGATCAGCATCCAAGATGGTATCCTACGAAAAGGTAATGCATTTTTTCAAGTGGGGGTGATAAATTTGTTGACCTTGCATCTAGGCGACAGAATTGCTTCATACCACACTGGTAAAAAGTACGAGATCACAGAACTTGGAATAATGCATCCAGAGGAAATGCCAACGAAAAGCCTGTATCCTGGGCAAGTCGGTTACATTGCTTGTAACATGAAACAATCTTCTGAAGGTCGGGTTTTCATCGGTTTTCCCATACAGAACTGCTCATATATGTCTATCCACTCACAGCTCACATCGGCGACACCATTCACCGTGTAGGTGAGATTGTAGAGCCAATGGCCGGCTTCCAACCAACCAAAGCAATGGTAAGAGCATCGCAGCCTGGAACGTGACTATGTTTTCATTGGGCCCTTCTGTTTCGCCAATTAGGTCTTCGCTGGAGTGTACCCGATTGAGAGTGCTGATTTCCCAAAGCTCGAGGAATCGATCAATAGGGTATGTATCTTTCTGTGGCCTTGTCGTCGATTAGTATGGAGCTGATTTCGGCTTTTTTCGCCTTCTAGCTTACACTCACGGATAGAAGTGTTACCATTCAGCGAGAGTCCTCTTCGGCGTTAGGACAGGGTTGTAGGTTGGGCTTCCTTGGCACACTCCATATGGATGTTTTCCGTCAACGCTTAGAGGACGAATATGATGCCAATGTTATCATCACAGCGCCAACTGTGCCTTACAAACGTAAGTATGGTTTTTTCCAAACTCTCGTCTGTCCAAGCCAGTTAAGCCTTGTTCAGTGATTTATAAAGACAAAGAAGTGCTTATCAGCAATCCAACGGACTTTCCCGATGTCGGCGATATGGGTATACGCGTCAAGGAAATACAGGAGCCAGTTGTCAAAGCCTCAATCATTGTTCCAGAAGGTCTGCCGTGTCCCGTGTACCTCTGTTATGGGTTTTCACACCTCTTGCATTTTGCACAGAATATTTCGGTGATATGATGGATCTGTGCTATTCACATCGAGCAGAAGACCTCGAACATCGTTACCTAGATTCTGGAACGACATCGGCTAGGATTATTCTTAATTGCATTCTCCCGCTGAGCGAGATTGTCACGGACTTTTTTGACCAGCTAAAAAGTAGAAGTTCTGGGTTTGCAAGTTTCGAGTAAGCTTTGATTTCTTTTCCTCTGGCATTTGAGAGCTTCGATGAATCAGTTATTTTTAAGCTACGAAGATGGTGGATACAGGAAGAGCGATCTGGCCAAGGTCAGTGTGGATGTGCAGCGTCGATTCAGAATTTCTGTTGATCATTTCTCAGATGACATTTTTGCTCAATGGAAAACCTGTGGATGCATTGGCTTTGATTGTTCACCGTTCGGCGCAGGAAGCCGTTGGTCGCCAATGGGTAAAGAAACTGCGTATGTTTTTTTCTCTCTCAAGACGACATTTTACGTATTTTCATAAAACCGGCTGACTCGGCTTGCAGATAAGGTTATCCCTCGCCAACTTTTCGAAGTACCAATTCAAGCTGCAGTCGGCAAAAAAGTTATTGCAAGAGAAACTCTTAAAGCTATGCGGGCAGACGTCACCGCTGGGTTATATGGCGGTCACTACGAACGCAAGATGAAGCATCTTGAAAATCAGAAAGAGGGTAAACGGAGGATGAAGAAAATGGGCTCTGTAGATCTACCTCAAGAGGCATTCTTTGAAATTCTCAGCAACAAGAAGTAGATTATCCATTAGTCTTTGTCTTCGCGTCATAGCTTTGGATGTGCAGGTCGATATACATTATACGATATTATAATACCCCAAGAGTACAGATCCAACGACGAAATCCTGCATGATATATTTATTTTACAATGTTTCCCTTAGAGTTCGTTATCTTCGTCGTCATACGTCTCTTTCAATAGCCTAGAGGGTCATTCATGAGCGACGATCAGAAGTATTTCATATTTAAAAATGCGTACCGGTATATTGATGATGGTGGATGGTCGCCACTAAAAGTTAAAATCAGCAAATGAGAAAAGCCGATACTATTTGGGACTCACTCGTTTGTGATATATGCAACAATTAGTTCAGGTTGGACGTAGTCATAATAGGGATTTACAACGTCGACTTTGTCGACTAGATCACCATTCTCAAACCCGAGCACATCGCTGGGATTACCAAAATCATGGGCGCCATACTCGTGATACAGATTCCATAGAGGCGTCAGCTTGAACTGGCCAGCACACACGACTACAGGTGTACTGTGAGCTTTGGCAGCAGTGGCTACCATCAGGGAACCGCTAACGGCAAACATGCCGCCATTCGCGAGGATGACATGAGCGCCGAGGATAACCTTATTCACTCGGGACATGAGGGCAAACACTGAGGAATCGGGAACAAGGAATGTAGAGATGCCCGCTTCAGATAATGATTTTGCCATTATGCGGCCATCATAGCTGTAGCAGAGTGGAGTTAAGGTTTCGTAAGGCTCAAGTAGAAGGAATGAATAACGAACGAGGGAGCGGTCTCAGCGATAATGACGGAGTAGTTGTGTGAATGAGCGGCCGACTTCAGGAATTGTTCGACTGTTTTCGACATTCCGAGTGTCAGAATGATTTCGCTGTGAGAAATTGAAGGGTAAGATGCGAAGACGCTGATGTACTTGTGAACGCCGCACTTACTCAGAGTGAATATGATCCTTCGCATTCTTCGAGATATTATCGTACACTGTCTCAAGTTCGTCCAGCACATCTTGGATGGCCTCCATCAAAACGGGCTTCAGGCCTCGCGCAAACGAATCGGGATCATCTGGATCGTTTTCCCTTAACGTACCCTTGCTCTCGGATTTGGGTAGGACGGCATGCTTTCTGGGTTGACCTTGCAGCACGAATTTGGATATTGAAAATGAAGCAGGCTTTGCAACAACTGTCCCGCGAGTTGCGGCGTGAAATTCCTCGCGAATATGATGTAGGATTTTGCGAACAGTGTTCCCCACGGAATGCTCTGTTAAAATAGACATCCAATGAGTATCCTGATCTGTTTAGTTCCCATCGCAAATGAAGGAGAGAATACGAGTGCAATCAGACCAAAGCCAAGGAAGCAAAAACGAACCTTTGGGTTGTGCGTCAACTAATCTGCGCCCTGCGTCCCGGATGATTGCGACCAGTTGCTCTAGATTCGAGAATCGGGCTTTTGAAATGACTTGGCGGAGTACGAGGAGTGTTTCTAGCGCAGCGGCTCTTGAACCAACGACTTGTCTACGAGTGGGATGCGTTTAAGGATGAACAAAGAGCTCGGCAGTGTGGCTTTGAGCAGCCAGACGAATGGATACTGACCGCCGCCTTAGTTTCTGCGCAAGGACTTCGACAGAGCGGCTTGTGGCCGCACTGCGTGTTTCTGAGACCATAGTTGAGGAGGATGTGGAGGCGATTGGAGGTTGGAGGCGATTGGAGGTGGAGACGGCGAGCGGCAGTAGTAGTGTTGAGCAAGTACAAGTCCGAGTCATAAATTATTGTCCCATCAATCGTCACCCGATTTGGAAATTCTCAAGGTTGCGGTACAAAATGTCATCTAATCTTTAGATTTGTCGTGTGCAGCTATGAACCTGTATTTTACGTTCCGGAGCAGCTATGCTACTCGTCTATTGTGGTATCTGTACATCCTCCGAAATAGATATACAATTTTCAAACACCAGCATGAGGGGATACATGCCAGTCAAGGATATCCGCCCACTTGGGCAGGAGCTGCGAGATCTGCTCTACATCCTTGTCGCCACGTCCTGACAAGCACTGAAAAGAAATTGAAATTGTTATCGAGAGAACTATAGGAAGCAAACATACCACAACTATGTCATTATCCTTTGGCAGTGTTTTGGCGATTTTCACGGCCTCCCATATCGCATGGGATGATTCCAACGCTACAATGTATGGTGCATCAGCATTTTTTACTCTCGAGCCGGAGTAAATATCTTACCAGGGATAATTCCTTCGCGTTGGGTCAACATCCTGAAGCCTCTGAGAGCCTCTTCATCAGTTGCTACGACGTACTCGGCGCGGCCACTGTCTTTCAACCAAGCGTGCTCGGGGCCGACACCGGGGTAGTCCAATCCAGCACTAATCGAGTGTGTCTCCACGATCTGTCCAGTCTTCGATTGTAGGACGTAAGTTCTGACCCCATGGAGAACGCCTGGTTGCCCCATTGAGAGTGTGGCGCTGTGGCGGTCTCCATCAGTACCTATAAGGTAAAAACATGATAAGCATCTATACACGACGAGCGCTAAATTAAGACATTTCTCTTACCTTCTCCGCCAGCCTCTACGCCAACCAGTCGCACACTTTTATCCCCAATGAAGTCGTAGAATGTTCCAATGGAGTTGCTTCCACCTCCGACGCACGCCACCACAACATCAGGCAGTTTGCCGCGTGCCGCTTGAATTTGAGCCTTGATCTCTTCGCCAATGACCTTCTGGAAATCGCGCACAATGGTAGGGAAAGGGTGAGGTCCGATAGCAGATCCTACGAGATAATGTGTTGTGGAAAGATTGGTGACCCAGTCGCGGAAAGCTTCGTTGACAGCATCTTTCAATGTACATGAGCCCGAGGTGACAGGAACAACCTAATTTTATCGTGTCAAATAAATACTTAGAGGATAAAATCATGACTACCTTGGCGCCTAACATCTCTATCCGGAAAACATTGAGGGCCTGGCGACGAACGTCCTCGGAACCCATATAGATGACGCATTCCATGCCGAATTTGGCACAGGCTGTAGCAGTGGCCACACCGTGTTGCCCAGCGCCAGTTTCAGCGATGATTCTGGTCTTTCCTAACCGACGAGCGATGAGAATCTACCAGATGGTTTTAGCAATGAATAGAAACTGAAACTGAAACTGATTATTCACCTGTCCCATTGCATTATTGATTTTATGCGAGCCAGTATGGTTTAGATCTTCCCGCTTTAACCAGATGTTAGCTCCTCCAGCGTCTTCGGTCAGATTCTTAGCAAGATAAATCTGCGAAGGGCGATTGATGTAACCGAAATGGCTTTTGAGTTCCTCGTGAAATTTGGGATCGGCCATGGCAGACTTGTGAGCAGCCTCGAGCTCGGCGAGACAGTCAACAAGGGCTTCAGGAACGTATTGGCCTCCGAATTGTCCGAAGCGCGGAGGTAGAACATTGTTTTCAGTGGTAACGGCAGGCGATGGGCTTTTGGCTCCAGGAGAAGTGACACGGGATGCTGCGGAAGAACGGACTCGAGCAGGATCGCCCTTTAAACTGATTTCGCGGCAGTAAACCTCGACGTTTTTAGCAATTTCGTTTGGAGGTGAAGTTTTGATAACATGAACAAGCCGGCTGCCAATGACCACTCCATCGGCGCCAGCGTCTGCGACCGTTTCGAAGTGTGCCCTTGTAGCAACCCCGAAACCGACGGCGAGAGGGACATCGGTGTATTGGCGAATACGGGAAATTATATCTGGGAGTGCATTGTTCATCTGTCCCTGCACGGACGAACCAGTGGTCCCCATCTAGTTTTGTTGCGTCAGTGGTGATAGTAAACTGACTGACAGGATGCTCACTTTTGAAACTACATATATGAAGGTATCAGCAATAGACGCTAGGAATTGAATGCGAGCAAGGGTGGTAGATGGTGCGATCAAGGGAACGTAAGATAGACTCGGAGACTGTCAGAATGATCGCGACATAAAGATAGCATGTACTCTTACTTTGCTTTGGTACACTTTTCTCTGAACGTGATAGCCTCCTCGGGAGGGAGATCAACCATAATAAATCCATTTGCACCAGCTTCTGCGGCGTCTTGGATCGCTTTGTCTTCTCCGTAGGATAACAGAGGGTTATAGTAACCTGCAAAAAATATCGGTATGGCCTGGAAATAGCTTGTTTAAGAAGCCCAACGCACCCATCAGGAGAACGGGAGCTTGCAGTCCCTTTTTCCGGGCTTCTCTCAGTTGTCCCAATACCTTGGCATAATCCATGTCTCCTTGAAGGGCAATCTAACAACAGTCTAGCTCAACATGTAAACCTGTGAGATGGAAAACATACAGTGTTCGTCTCTTGGATGACAGGTCCATCTGCAATGGGATCGGAGAAAGGCATCCCGAGCTCAATAATATCAGCGCCTCCCGCTTCCATTGCCAACATTATGGGAACAGTATCCTTTTCCTTGGGATATCCAGCGGTGACGAAAGTTACGAAGGCGGGGACGCCCTATGTGTCGAAAGTAAATGAGATATTGCTCCAAAATTGAAAGCGACAAACAAACCTCTGCGCTCTTCCTTTCAAAAACTTTCTTGAGGCCTTCCATGTCTGTAGCTTCTGTGTGAGGGGGAGCGGACAAGAGTTAGGAGTTTATGAATTCCAGTTATGACTCCAGTCACCAATCGGGGCATCCTCGTAAATTGCAGATATCTTAGCGATTCACGTGATCGTCGGTTTTCGATCGGATCGGAGCTAAATAAGGACCTTCCAAAAACGGACACGCATATCGACCGACGCGTCATTTCAACTTGAACTTTTCGTCGCCCACCTGCTGTCGCTTCATTTGCGGAGAATCCTATGGAACCCTCTCGCACGAATGATGAGTCTCGTGTGCTAGTTATATATACAGGTGCGCGCAAAGATTATCATCACCACTTGTGATATCGTTGATGCGATACTCCAGGGGGTACAATTGGAATGCTTGTTGGCCAGCAGGGATATGTGCCTGAGCCTTACTTTCTGACTCAGAGTCTGAGAAGTCAGAATCGATTCCATGATCCCCATGAAGATTCCTTGTTCTCTCATGCGGGGTCTGTACAAGGATACAGAGACTGGAGCGCAGGGAGTGGGAGATCAAGCCCTGTTGGAGGCGCTGCAAGCCTTCCTTTGCCAGAAGACCCACATTCGCGCACTCTGTTAGTGCGATCATCGAGACCTATTGGCGTCACAGCTGCCTTGAGTCCCAGTCCGAACCACTTGTTGCGAAGTCAACCCCAATGTATCAGGGTATCAGACAATGTCTACGAAGCCAACCTACCATGCCTCGTTACACCTCGTACCAAAATTCCTGGAAAGAATATTTCAAAGGCAATCAGATATGCCATACTGGAAGTGAGTTGTTATTTGTCGAGTCTATGGCAGGTAACTTATCTACCAAGGTTTAGTGGAATCCGTTGCTAGATAGCAGCAATATGGACATACAGGGTATGTACATACATGCGACTCCGTATGAATGCTTATTTAATTCCAACTTGTTACGAAAAGATTGGGTCCGGATAGCGACAGAAATCGAACTTAATTACACCTTCGACGCGTTTGTTATTTTGCATGGCACAGATACCATGGCATATAGCTCTAGTGCTCTGAGTTTTCTGTTAGAGGATCTCGGAAAGACAGTGGTGAGAAATTCGTCATCCTCGTTCGATATCGACCCTAGTGAAAACACAGATATTGACTGGAGCCCAAATACCTCTTTCACAACTCCGAAATGACGCTGTTGACAATCTGATGGGTGCTTTGACTATCGCTGGTCATTATATCATACCTGGTAAGTCTACATCCAAACCGAATCTGAAGTGGTTTGATAGATCTTCTTAACGGTGACATTAGAATGCTGCTTATACTTCAATCATACACTATACCGAGGAAACCGAGTCACAAAAATGTCGTCATACGATTTGGCTGCCTTTGATAGCCCTAATTTCCCCGCACTAGTAAATGGCAAGTAACTTGGTGTGGATATACCTGTACACTTTTCTAATCATCGACGCAAACAGTGGGAATTGACATAGTGGTTAACTGGAACGATGTCATTCGACAAACAGGCCTCCGAAGATTCAAAGCGCACAAGGGTATGATTTCCATGCCTTCCTTCTGAAAAGTCTCCTGATAGTTCGTCTCAATAGAGATGAGTCCTCATGTTGGTCTGTTAATTCAGCGGTTGTCGTAAACGCCCTTTCATGCGCTAAATTCTGTTTGTTGTTACAGCGACTCTTCGCCTTTTTCCCGGTATAACTGGCACTACTATTAGGGCATTTTGCATGCCACCTATCCGAGGTGTCGTTCTGGAAACGTTTGGAGCGGGAAATGCCCCTCAACGAAAAGATGTAGTCGAAGCCTTGAAAGAAGCATGCGACCGCGGTGTTGTAGTGGTAGCGATAACACAATGCTCAAAAGGTTCAGTGTCGGACGCCTACGAAACAGGGCGCACACTCTTACAGTCAGGTGTGATTCCTGGAGGCGATATGACTCCAGAGGTGAGTCCATTCCTACCAAGCATTTCCGGATCTAAAATGCGGAGGTCTCCAGTGCGCTCTTACGAAACTCGGTTACTTGCTTTCCAAGCCGGAATTCTCTCTTCAGCAAGTCCGAGAGCTCGTCGGAAGTCCTCTGCGTGGCGAACTAACGCGGCCATCGCTGCTAATTACTCAAGAACAACCAACGGCCGACAAAAATCTCGACAACATACAGCAGCTCCTCACTCAGTTTGTTCGACTTAGCCGCATACCGTCATCCAAAGCAATTGTCCCAAGAATAGAGACGCCACACGATGCCGCGATCCATACGACCGCACCAGACGCTGCTGCGCCCTGGACGTGGACAACGGCAGAGGCAGCAACAACCGAGGCCGTTCTCTTCCCATTCCTCGTGCATTTAGCAGCTGCTAGGGACGATTTGGAGAGTCTCAAGTATTGTCTCCGGCCTATGGATCATGACAACCCTTCGGATGTTCTCAAATTCGGTATGATTCCTGGAGGTATTGTCAATTGTCTAGAAGCAGGTTCGGGCAGGTCGCCGTTACATGTCGCCGCGATGAATGGGAATTTGAAGTCTGCTGAGCTCCTGCTTCGCGCTGGCGCTCTAGTTCATCTTAGAGATATGCTAGGACACACGGCTCTCTACTTAGTAAGCCGCCATCTTTATAATCTGAGCATGCATCTCTTTTGCGTGGCTAACACATTACAGGCTGCACGACAAGGGCATGAAGACATTGTCGATTTGCTCGTTCAATCCGGTGCTACGCTTGGGGTGTCTGATCTGCACTTCGTTAATTCCATCATAGTCGATACGCTGAGAATGCCAAACCACGATCCATTGCGTATATGGATAAAGGCCGGATGGCGCCCTCAGAACAAGCCTTTGAATGCTGATGCTGCCACTCAAATAAAGCCGTTCGAGTGAAGAAACCAGAAGCACAAGAAGGTACACTGTAAAATGGAAAATGAGCTAGAAAGAATTTAGAATAAGGACTCCACATACTGTATATGTAAATAAAATTAACATGTAAGTAGCATCAAAGATTACAATTCGGCATGGCGAAAGACTTGTACCTGGAAAGTACAATATGTTGTTGTCCAATTAAATTACTCCATAACCACAACCGAGTCATCCGAATCCTCTTCGTGTCCTCCTTTATCACCTTCGCCACTGATATACTCATACAATGTCCGAAGGAACAACGACAGTTGGTTGCGCTCAAACGTGAAAGTGTCACCTAAGAATCCCAGCGATGCGACGAATTCTGGCGGTTCTTTGTCTAGGTCAATGGGTACATAATGCACGGATTCTGTTAGCTGGTCAGAAGAGGTGGGTGGGTCTGGAAATCCGGGTCTCAGGTCCTTGCAAAGGCGTAGAGAAAAGTATATGCCTAAAACCATGGGGGATTAATGACCGAAGAACAAAATAGCTGAGCTGACTTACTCTTCGATGCAGCCGCGGGATTGGTGACATCTCTGTAGGTATAACAGCACGATAGGATGCTTTCTTCGGTTTTAAGGTATCGTCCAGGCTGCACTTTGATGTTGGGCACAATGAGATTGCTAAGATCCTCGTAGAACTTTATGAGTTCGGTCATCTTGGGGTCGGTGCCTATTATGGCACCATGAGAGCGGGGGCCTGAGCTCATCGGTTGGCGTTGAGATTTAGCAAGTAGGGAACTACTTCTTTCAATTTCTGCCTTCAGCTCATACTTCAGGTCGCTGTCTGTTGTATCACGGGAAAAAAAACCGTCAATGAGTATATATCATTGCATATACAATTCACTTACTCTCTTGCTCCAATGTCTTGATCCTTTCGTCTTTATCTTTGAGGCTTTGGGTTTGCTCAAGGAGGGCTTCTTTATATGCCTTCACTTGGGCATTCAATTTCTCCATCTCTTTGTTGGCTTCATCTCGAGTGAGTATCTCAAACACGGCCTTCTTTCCTGACCGCAAGAGTGGATCACTCTGCGCCAGCTTGGTCTTGAGGTCTTCAATTAGGAGTTCCTTAGCTAGATAAGGTAAAGCCTTCAACTGGGAACCTAGCAAATCGGTATGTTCTGACGCGCACCTTTCAATGTAGCTTGATGTTGAATATCTATCCGCTCCAGCAATTGCTCTGGCTCAGTATATCGGACCGTACTCAATTCAGTCAATTGCCGCTTCATGTCAGCGATGTGGGTATCAGCCTGTAAACGAAGTCGGTACAAGATATTATTTGAAACCACATGCACGTACCTGTTTTAGCGCTTCTTGTAGTCGCGCAATCTCTGCATCTTGTTTTGCAGTTGACCGTGGGTGGGGTCTGGCAATCTTCGTTCCTCGGATTGCAGGTTTTGCGGTCGCTGGCTCCACTTCCTCTACATCCATTGGTTCGTCGGCTTCTTCAATGAGTTCGATGTCCACCTCCTCCACGCTCGTTTGACGCGCCTTGGGTGGGGGCTTTGCCTTCGCTTTGCCTTTGCCTTTAGCGGCTGCTGACGCGAGCGTGTTTGTCGCGTTTCCATTCGCGCCTATTGACTGCGATGTAGGTTTCTTTGATGCTGGACGACCCTTCGGCTTGTTTCGAGGAGGTTCAATTTCCTGTATATCTCCGCCATCCATTTCAATATCCTCAGCGAGTTGATCCGCGACGTCGTCCTCTTCTACGTCGACCTCCTGCTCCTGTTGCTTCCGAGCACGCGCTGCAGCTTTGATCTTCTTTGCCGGAGGTTGTTGAGCCTCTTCGATATCGGATTCGTCGACTGCAGTTGCTTTTTTGCGCGCAGCAGCAGTATTACTTCCCGCAGTTTTGGATGGTCCTGCCTGCCTACGGCTGCTGCCCGGTTTAGCGCTCGCTGCCACTGGGTTGGACTTATGGGGTGTAGCTGCACCAAAGCCTCCTAAATTTCCACAATTCCGAGATGATCAATAAGTATGAGGGTTGAAATTCGAATCACAACATGGTTAATGAGCCGTACCTAAATCGTCTCCAGACTCGGACATGGTGGATAACGAGGAGTGACAAAAACAATTGTGACAACAGGCGACGCGCCGTAGCGCGATTGCACGTGCCAATTACAACGCGTTGGTTGCGCTTTGAATAGCCTTTGATCCTCGAGTTGGTTGACGCGAACATTGATCATGAATAAGGGTAAAATTTTTAGAAAAATTGCATACAGCAATGTGGACATTAATTAATGTCTTAATTCTTCACAGACTAGATACACTGTTCTATGTGATGACCTAGGTATTATGACGCTTTCCCAAATATTCCCCAATCAAATTCGACCAAATACAGCATACTTGCCCTTGAAGTTGAATATATGGTCTACCATGAAACTATCAAGGGGTGGTCAGGAAGAAGAGCGGTAGTCGCTGCCAGCTGAGATGCTTCGCAGATTAGAAGGAAGGATAATGCGGGGTTTCTCGAGGCTAAGGTTCCATTTGTCAAAACAGGCGTGTTGGATTAAGAGTGAGACGTTGGGGGCCAAAATCAGAGGGCGATCTAGAAATTGAACGAGAAGATATTTTGAGACAGTTCTTTGTCCGAACGTACAGGCATCAAGTTCGTATCTTCATTTGGAGCCTAAAGAAATGTGCTGTAATGTTATTCAGCGTTCAGGCTTTACCCCAGAAACCTCCCGAGAGTTGGGTCTCATACATAAACCTTTTCATCGTGTTTCCAGGATCATTAACTCAAAAAAGGGCATGCGACTGCGCAAATTCGCATACTTGCATGCCATTCAAACTTAGAGAATTGAAAACGGGGTGTCCAGGCTACACCTCATCTATGTTTGGACATTGAGGTGTGTGGGGCTATTCTTCGATGGAGACGGGCTATATGTGACGTTCAGAAATGGGGTAGAAACAGCAAGATCTTTAGCTGGTGTGCTGCTATCCGCATGGAATACAGTGTTCGAGAAGTTGTCGAGAAGAGCAGCAATGACGTGAAGCGCTGCCCTAAGACCCGCCCTAAAGAAGCGGGACAAAACTGCATGCAAAAAAGTTTAGCGTCCATCCCCTCTTGGTTTTCTACTCGTCAATATGTTCGCTCTATGACTGACGATTCGCCTGAGAGGCCCTCGCAGGAGATGAAGTAATGGTGCAAGGCATAGACTACACCTCCGTATCCCCCATTGGCAGCTATCCACTGTCGTTTGGGTTCGTTTGAGTGGTGCACATTTTCCCCAGAAGTTTATGTGTAGTCGCGTGTTAGGACTCTGTTTTTACACACCCAATATATCTCTTTGTTCTCTCAACATGATTTTTGTTGCGAACATGAGAAAGGAATCGAAGGGTGACATTTTGTGCTAAATGACCGTGACTTAGGAAGCCTGCATCTTCACCTTCCAACTCCGGATTCCACTTGCGCTTGCGTGTATCTTTCCTTCCAACCCCCACCATATCCCCCCAAGCATGCCATACAAACTCTCCGCAACCCTCAAAGCCCACACATCAGACGTCCGCCATATTCCTGTTGATCAATGCCAATCTTATCACTGACCGATTTTAGGTTCGTGCGTTGAGTACACCTACGAACGAGCTCATCCTCTCTGCCTCTCGTGATTCAACCGCGATCTCCTGGCAGAGATCGTCCGAAGATCCCCAATTCAAAGCAGAACTTGTTCTTCGAGCTGGATCTCGCTATGTCAACTCTGTGGCGTACATCTCTCCGACACCAGATGCCCCTAAAGGTACGTAATTTATGTGCATCTTCCGCAATAGGTGCATTGTTCAAGCTCGTCAAAGGCTACGCTGTCACGGGAGGCCAAGACTGTGTAATAAACGTGTTTAATCTCGCCTCACCGAAAGATGATCCCGATTTCTGTCTACTTGGACATCTCGATAATGTTTGTACCTTGGATGTAACACCCGGTGGCACGATCATAAGTGGGTCATGGGACAAGTAAGCCTGCTTTCAGACTACAGGATCACTCCTTATCACTAACATTCCTTCTTTCTAGAACAGCTAGAATATGGAAGAATTTCTCTCAAGTGTACGAACTGAAGGGACATCAGCAGTCAGTATGGGCTGTATTGGGAATCGATGAGGAGCAGTACCTTACGGGTTAGCAAACCCTTCTCCTTCTTCACTTACCTATTTGACATGTTGCAATGATATCACAGGCTCTGCCGACAAGACGATCAAGTTGTGGCAACAACATAAGCTTGTGCAGACGTTTACTGGTCATCAAGATGCAGTTCGTGGATTGGCACTGCTCCCAGATATCGGGTTTGCATCATGTTCTAACGATAGGTGTGTCTATTTGATGCTCTCTTTCTTTCTTTTCACTAATTCAAGGCAGTGAAATTCGTGTATGGACATTTGGTGGAGATGTAATCTATACTTTGTCGGGACACACTTCCTTCGTCTACAGTCTATCTGTACTTCCAAGTGGCGACATAGTCTCAGCAGGGGAGGACAGAAGTGTGCGGGTATGGAAGGGTGCGTGATCCGTTTCTATGACTGCGATAGCAAACCGACGACATGAAGTTTAGATGGAGATTGTTCGCAGACTATCGTACATCCCGCCATTTCCGTGTGGGCAGTATCCACGATGCCCAATGGCGACATTGTCAGCGGGTGCAGCGATGGTGTTGTGAGAATATTCAGCGAATCGGAGGAACGTTGGGCGACGGCAGAAGCATTGGAGGAGTATGACGCACAGGTGGCGAGTCAAGCCTTGCCATCTCAACAAGTAGGAGATATGAAGAAGAGTGATCTTCCCGGGCCAGAAGCCTTGAACGCGCCAGGTGTGATCCTACATATCTTAATGCTGGTCATGTCTCTAATCCAAATGCTTTAATTTAAAAGGCAAAAAGTCTGGTGAGGTGAAGATGATCAAAAATGGAGAGATCGTAGAGGCACATCAGGTGAGTGGACAAATTTGTGTCTTACGCGGTACATTAAACATTTGTCAGTGGGACAGCGCCAACCATACATGGCAAAAGATTGGCGACGTGGTCGATGCAGTCGGTTCTGGTCGTAAGCAACTATATCAAGGAAAGGAATACGACTACGTGTTCGATGTCGATATTCAGGATGGTGTCCCCCCTCTCAAGCTTCCGTACAATGTCTCGGGTATCACATTGTTTTTTTCTGTTTTTTCAAAACATTTTTGACACGTCCTTTCCTTCATAGAAAACCCATACAATGCGGCGCAGAAGTTTTTACAAAGCAACGATCTTCCATTGACATACATCGACGAAGTCGTCAAATTTATTGAGAAAAACACAGCGGGGGTTAACATCGGAACCGGCGGGGAAGAATATGTGGATCCTTTCACAGGCGCGTCAAGGTACCGAGCGGCTCCATCTGCTCCTGCGGCTGCAGCCTTGCAATATGTAGATCCTTTCACAGGCGCCTCTCGATACGTTGCCTCTCCTGATAGCAGGCCGACAGCGCCGTCACAGTCATATGCCGATCCCTTTACTGGCGCTTCGCGATACTCTGGTGTCCCTTCAGCTTCTCCTCCTGCGCCCGCAGCTGCTAAGATACTTCCCGTGGTATGTATAGCTTTCGCATGGCAAAAATAGAGGCTAAGATCCCTTGATAGCCAAAACTCGTTACCTTCAAGCAAGCCAATGTCACTGCAATGCAAGGAAAGCTATTCCAGTTCGACGATGCCTTGCGTCATGAAATCGTGAGTTCTATCGGTATTATGTTCCTATTAAGGTGCTAATGTAATGTTGATTAAGTCGACCTCATCTCTTGCGATGTATCCCGACGAGATCAAGTCGCTAGAGGAGTCTTTCGCCTACCTCAACCTGATCACTACCTCTCCTCCTTCCACCCCACCCAAAGCACTTACGCATACACATGTAGACGCAATCATTTCGGTTCTTGAACGCTGGCCGCCATCGCAAAGGTTTCCAGGTAAGCTGCCAGCGTTCAGTATATCCAATGCATGAACCGAACCTAATGCCATTCAGTCATCGACCTCAGCCGTCTATTGATCGGCTTTGCACCGGAGGCATTCAGCGATCCAGGTGTTCTTGATCGATTCTCAGAGTCGCTTTTCACGGCGGCAGAGTGGAGCGCTTCTTGGACTGAACCAATCCCCAAAACGCGAGAGACAAATATTCTATTGTTGTTGAGAACTCTGGCGAATGCATTCCAAGAAATCAATCAAACTGATACGACGTGGTTGAACAGAGTTAGTCATTTTTTGTACTACATTGTCATCCACAAACCTCTGACTTTTGATGTATAGATCTTAGAGACGCTTGCACAGGCGCCATATGGTGTTTTGAGCAAGACGCAGCGTGTCGCGGTTGCTACGATTTTATTCAAGTGCGCTCTTGCATCAACCATACGCTGTGGTTGGATATTGATACTTTATTTCTGAATAGCGTGTCTTGCCAAGGTCTACGGTTCCCCCTAGGCCTTCAACTACGTGATCAGACATTGTCCTTGATCGCCAAGGTGCGGCTTTCTGGTTCTCTCTCCATTTGTATCTTGACGCGAAAATTGCTCGGCACAGATCCTCGAGTCAGAGACTGCAGATGCAGAAGCCGTTTACAGGGCACTTGTCGCCTTGGGAAACATCGTGTGTCATCCCGTTACTTCAACATTGTAATTGACTGAATTTGTACCTGCAGGCATACACCGCCAAAACGAGCCAGTCGCTCTCCGCCGTGCAGACGGGTGAAATTGCGCAATGCCTACGATCATTACCAACAACGTTCCCAGATCCTCGGGTGAAAAACGTTTGCACTGAGATTGGTGAGCTGATCTAGAAATAAAGGCGCGGTGTCAGACAAATATATCGGATTCGAATATCGTCGCGTTTTGTGATCATTGGTCCGAGTAATCAATTAGAAAACAAGGCGGCAGGTCTTTTCTGGGTAGAGATTGGGTATATGGTTCTTTTGTTCTCCTGATTTTCTTTTGTAGGGTTGGGACATGAATTTGGTATCAGATGTATTGTTAGTCGCGATCGTATAACAGGACATTATAGTTGGCTGATGGGCTCCCGAATGACGATTTACTGGTACTCCAGTACATGAACGGAAAGGCCTGATGATTACGACAAGGTTTCAACGACCGAAAGTTCGTTCGAGGCCTGGGATTGTGGGTCGTATGCGATATGTTGCACTTTCTTTATTTTATGCATCCCGCAAGCCTTGGGTTCCTCACATACTGAGAATGACGTTGTTCAAATGCCTTAGAGTCCGTGATCGCTCCGAGAATGTATGTATCATAGTTCAGACACAGTGGCGGTAGATCGTCGAAAACCGAGCATGTCGAAGCCACACACAGGCCACACACACAGGCCACAGCGTCGATCAAATGATCACCGCCGAGATAGATGTGGCGTCTGATGGCGCATTTTGGAAGGTCTGAGCGAATTTCCAGACTTTTTTTGACTTGGACAAACTTGAACAAGTGGAACGCGTGTAAGTATGCAAGGCTTGACTGTATGTAGAAATCGTCGCATCAGTCACATACCCTGATTTGGTATTTTTGACGGCGCTTGATCATGATGATTGATTAGCGCTTGCCATCGACGCCACATCGTGGCTTTCCCCTCCCAGTGGCTACATTCTGCAATGGCCCACTTCGACTTCGCTGGCCTCGAGCCTCTCCACCTCATTCGCTTCTCACGGAGGCCTGAATTGCGGGTATATAAGACGCCCCAAATTTTAATTCTGGCGCTGTTCATTGCCTTCATTTACTTTGCCCATCCTACCACTCGAAATTTTCAAATTCTCTGTTCGTCCCTCAAAATGCCGGTTAAAGTTGGTTACCTCAAACTTTTGGAAGACTTTTCCTGCGATGACATGGATGATTGTTCGACGATCAAGGCGGACTTGGAGCTGAAGACCTTATTCCCTCACGAGGCAGTTGGCAGAGCTAATTGTTCGGATCCAACTGATATTTTTGTGCTTAGACTAGCGGTTGATATTTCGAGAAATGCGGACTACAGGCGAGTTGGTGTTGTTCAGATGTTTATCGACCACATTCTGAAGGGCAAAACGGCCAATGCCTTGATTCCTCACTGGTACTATTCGGTGTATGGCTTAATAAACGTCTTCGCTGCAATTGGTGCAGAGGGCTCTCGAGCTCAGGATTCTTCGATTCTCAGAGACATATATGAAGCTTATCCACAGATCGTGAAAGTGATTTCGAAGGATTTATCCAAATTCCTATCTGGGAAAGGCGAAAAGCTTGATCAAAGGAGGATCGTTGTTTGCAGCTTGATCGCAAATTACTCCCGCGATCCTACGATGAAAAGGTATGAATGTCCGTCAACTTAAATCATATGCGTTGATCGTGTTGATAATATTATCCAATAGTATGATGTACCAGAATGAGACTACTTTGAAGGTCCTCCTACATTGCTGGCTCCACACACGACCGGATCACCCACAGCGAACCACCCAATTCATTCCTATCGAGCCCATATCGAACTGCCCAGATAGGGCCTTGAATTCTTTTGGGGCCTTGAATTTTATTCGTCAGGAACTCACTATCCTTGCAGACGAAAAGCTTGTCGGAAAGAATCTGGCTGAGGAAATCAGAATCGTTGGATTGTTCGATCAAAAAGAACAAAGAGTCATAGATAAACTATATTCCCAGGTACTTTACACTCTAGAACGGCAGGTAGCACAGGATCCAAATTCCTATGAAACTGGTAGGGCTGTTCATGACGGAGGGAGGATCATTCGGTGAGTCTGTTATTCCCAAACATTTTTCACTTGGACTGATCCCCCTTCCAGATCTGTGGTGCAGAATGCAGACAATAAAGTGGACATTTTCACAAAGCTTCTCGAACACAGGTCTTTTGCAAAGATAGGAGCTCACGCCTTCGAATGCTCAATCAAGGAAGGCAGGCCCGTCACCGCTGAGGACTGGTATTCAATCTTTTCGGAGATTGCGGTCGCTTGGAGAGATCCAGCTCAGTATACCGGTGATGAAGCTGTTTCCAGAACCATCATACATAGGGCTCAATTTTATTTGAAGCACTTAGCCTTGACAACATTCCTTTCCCTAGAAGCCGGAAAGACCGCAACCCCTACAAAATATCTTGACCTGTGGCGCGATCTGGTCAAGCTTGTGGGGGATTATCCAGCCCTGAGGGAGACCTACAAAAGAACCAAGAGATGCTGGAATGTGCGGTGCCCTCAGCATATTAAATCAGGTGTCAAACTGGGACGGTGCCCTTCCAGCGAGTGTCATGCGCGTTATTGCAGCCCGGATTGCCAAGGGAGGTATGTGGAACAATGATTCCATATTCATCCGAAGCTAGGCTAACGTTGTATTTGCGAGCAGAGATTGGAAATACCATAAGTCTGAATGTACTCAACGCGCGGTTCAGAGAAGGTAATCCTGTGTTGCGGCTTTATACACGAAATATGCATGTAATTAGTTTCGTCTCTTACTTTGTAGCGGTGTGTAGATACCAGCCTGAGACGAATGATTCCATATATAAGATGCGTGAAACATAGAGGCGGTGATTGATTCATAGTATTTGCATAAACGCGGGGCCACCTAATTCTACGGTTCAGAGAGATAAGCTGAGAATTTCGGGCATGACGCACCATAACGGCCTTTTTTTTCGGTTTGAAGTCAATCCGCGTTGGCGGGCATTCTGTAGTTTGATCCAAAAACACCGCTCTACGAACCTTCGACTTCATGCTTAATACAATACAATAATCAATAACAAACGCAGGGTGTCTCTGCCACCTCGAAAGTAAATTTCCCAGTTCGAGAGTAATCGTTGGGATCTTCAGTCAAAATGCCCATTGATTTAGAAAACTGGCTCCGCAAATTCTCCAACGCTGCAGGACTGGGTGTCTTCGCAAGTCGGCCGTCGGCGATTTCTGGGTCTTATTCTGCGACTGATGCTGCAGGCAGCGTTGAAATGGATACATCTTTCCTCGTTTGGAGAAGAAGCAAATAATGGCGATGAGGGAGTCAAACGAGGTCCAGAGGCGAGTTCGAGCCAAGTTGGGACTGTGACTTTCAAGCAATGTCACACATCAACAACAGCGGCATGTCACAAATACTATTGTCCTAAATTGACCACTCGCACTTGATGCTAGGACCCATTCGTTGCTTTGTGCCACCTTGTATTGCTTGATTGATCCAAGCTCGCCTGCTTCAATCCGTATAAAATTCGAGTGTCGTTGCAATAATGTCCTTCATTTTTCTCGCCAACGCTCTCCCCAGCTACAGTATCGCTCAATATGCCCTGCATGGACACTTTGTTCGAAGAGTGTAGATGTGAACTCTCTACTTGTCCGTTCACTGTCTGTCGTATCAAACTGGCGAAACTTCATCCTCGACAAGCAGTAGCCGAAGCCAGACAAGAAAGCGCGGCTTCGCCCTTCGTGTTGAAAATCGCGACCGCCACCCTCCGCGATGCGCGCTATAGGAGGTCGGATGCTGCTACGATGTTTATCCGTCATATTCTGGAAGGCGAGCCAACTGATGGTGAAGCTCCTCACTGGGATTACGCCGTCCTTGGTCTGTTCAACGTATTCGCTTCGATTGATGCGGATAAGTCTGGGTATCGGGATGCTGGTATAAAACGTGAGATACTCAACGCTTATCCGAAGATCATGGAAGTTGTTTCCAGGGATATCGACCTATTATCTGGACCGGAACCCAACATCGAAAGACGAAGAGCCATAGTATGCGGCCTGATAGCTTGGTGTACAACGGAAACTGTGATGCAAAAGTAGGAACTATGTTTTCAATTCCCGATTGTTCATGTGCTAAAGCATCATTTAAAAGGACCATGTACGATGAATACTCTCTGAAGATTGTGATACACTGCTGGCTTCACAGCCCACCGCCTGATCAGAACAGACGAAGCATCGCAATGGTGCCAATTGAACAAATCCTCCATCCCTACGCTAAGGCCGGCCCATGCTATAAACCGCCTCCAAACCACGTTTACGATACTATTCAATCTTTCGGGATGACCACTTTTGTGTCTTTAGTGAGCTCCAGGCTGAAAAACAAGAAATTATGGGGTGAACCTTTACAGGATGAAATTCGCATTCTCAGATTTCTAATGGAGAAAGACGACCGCGTCTTTTGGGCTCTGATTCGAAACAAGGTACACAAGCAGTTAATATACGCTATACGACGACAGACAAAGCGTACGGAGTTCGACGAATCGATCTCCCAGGGCGTCATCGGAGAAGCGGGATTTCTCTTCCTGTGAGTTTGTCAGATAGTTGCTATCCAGGTCGGATATTGACTGTATATCACAGTGAGACGATTATAGAACATGACACCGAGGACGTACTTTTTAGAGACCTCTTCTTAAATACCCATATCGCGGAAATCGGAATCATCTCGTTTAAACATGCATGGCTAACTGGGTGCACCTGTTGCGCCGATGGATGGTATGGAATATTCGACATGATCAGAACCAGGATGACATGCCAATGCAATGAATGTGCAACGACTCTTACTGACGGTTTCACGCTTGCCGCTCGCATGTCGCTGGAGCGTCTTTCGATGGAAGCTGTCTCTTCTTTGCAAGAAGAGGTTCACATAAATAAGAAGTATATCACGGTTGTGCGCGAGGTTATGAGTCTCCTAAAAGTAACGCCTCAATCTATCTTGGAACGGTCCATGTACCGGCGCGAAAGGAGGTGCTGCAATTCGGACTGTCCCGAGCTCAAGGCTGGGCTGCGACCAGTGAAGAAGTATACATGCACTGGGTGCCACACCGTTTTGTATTGCGGCTCTGATTGTCAGAAGGGGTGCGTTTCTTTGACATTCTATTCTTTTCTTCATGCTAACTAACTTTTTGTACAGTGATTGGGCACATCATAAGACTCAGTGCAAAATTCTTGCTGGAAATCTCATGATCACTTCATGAGAAAAGGGCGCCGTTTTATACTTCTTTTTTGTGAAATTATGAAGAACATATATTTCACGATTAGCCAATATGACCTTTTACATTATGCCATGATCACGTACTCTGACCTTGATCTGAAATTCATTCTATGAACAAGCTGTTCTATACACGTCGACAGGTAGTTATTCACCGCCTTCAGGCATACCACTAGTAGCAGGAGTAACCTCCTTTGGCCCATCGACAGAATACTTGAAATAGGTACGCTCGTTCACCATCGCTCGAAACGCCTCATCCAACGCGAGCGACAGCTTCTGAAAGAACGCATCTGCATCTTGCATGCAAAAGCTAACTTCAACAGAACACTCCCGAAGCCGAGTAAACTTCGAAAGCACGCCCATTTCGAGCCTGCGCCAGAGCTGTGGATCCGTGAAGTGGTCGAAGTCGGACTGGTGCTGCAAGTCCAGCGTTACCGCGATCTCGAGACTTTGCAACGCAGAGCCACTTTCGCCGCCGACGGCAGATGCCAGCGTTTCAAGGTCCTTGTAGGTTCCTAGATAGGGATCTCCAGCGCCCATGAGAGTGAATTCTAGCTTGAGATGCTGTAGTGTTTTCTGTGATGCCAAATTCATATGATCGACGAATCCAAAGGGTGTCGAGCCGAGCAGTTGAGTTGCTGAAATAAGTAAATGTCAGTTGCGAGGCAATACTCTAAAGTATGAATTACCTACCTTCCAGTGAAAGACTGCGTAACACTGTTGGAGCCCGCAGGCACCCCCGTACCAGGTCCATGCCCCCCACACTGTCCACGGAGATGTTCAGTAGCGACAAAATTTCCAGCGATTCAAAGTCGACGAATGGCAGGCCATCGGGCCGTTTGGAGGCGAGTAAAGACATTCCAACATTCAAAGAAGATTCAACAGCTAGTGTAAAAGATGTTGGATGCGGTATCGGAGCAGTCGCCGCAGGCAGAATGTGCGCTTCATCGTTATGCAGATCGCAATAGTGCGATATACACAAGGTCTTGAGCGATGGAACGCCAGCCAGAATGCTTGGGATGTTGATAAAGGGAAGTATGCTGATATAATCAAATCGCAGATGCTTTACGGACCGAGCGCGGATTAGGCGTTGAAGAGATATCTTCAGCGGAGGGGGAAATGTAGCCTGCTGAGCGAGATATGCGCCGAGAGGAGAACCATTTATCGACAGCGTGTGCACATCCTGCAATTTGTCCAGGATGAATGGAAGGTCCGGTTCCGTTATATCGACGAAAACTGTTAGATCCTTGATGTAGAAAGCAAGCTGTGAGTTACGCTCTAACAAATGCCTGACTTGGTTCACGGGGAGCGTGGCGCCACCGCCGCTGGAGTCGACGAGTCTGATCTTTGAGAATAAATGTTTCGTGCATAACGGACGAACGTGACTGTGGACAGCAGAGAATGCCTTTACGGTGTCCCACTTGCTGGCGGCAGCAAGGGCGTCGATGATGCAGCCGAAAAGGTCCAGAGGGAGGTTGATGGAAAACTGTGATGTGTTCATCTTTTTGAGGTGTTTGGTTGAAGACGTAGGGTATGGAGAGAATTGGCCACCATGGTTCGGTAGAGAGGTTATGTACGCTCAGCGCTTATAGAGCCACAAGCAATTGTAAAGGCCACCGGTGAAAGATGAAAGAGTAGTCATTGTAGAGGGCCACATATTTCCGGGCTAAAGGCGCAAGTGGCAACCTAAAGGTTGAGGGGTCGGAGATCATGACATGCTTTGTGGCCTCTACTTGGTCGGAACTTCCACTAGTGAAACATAGAGTCAGCCTTCAGCTATGGATACGATGTCAGAAGTTACAAGCTACCATAGGTAAAAGAACGAAGCAGTTTCTGTTTGCATAACCATTGGTGAAAAAGATATACACTGGACCGAATTTCGTTGGTAAAGGGTATATTTTTTACCTGTAGTAAGTCAGCACAAGTGAAGAGTGGCGCAAAGGAGAGTAAGCATGGGAGCAAAGACCGAGAATTAGGCGTGCGACTGTCGCTTTACAAAAACCGAACGGCAAAAGGAAGTGCAAGTGCGATGAAGCGTACAAGGGAACCACTGCCACTCGATTATAGCATCCCCAAAGTGTAAACAAAAATAAAGGCACTTCAGTCCAATGCGATCAAGAACGAGCCTGTAGACAGAAAATAGCTGCCTACTATGTTAAAAAAAAGTTTCCCGTGATGCTCGAGCCGTCGGGCTAAAACTCTGCTTTGCGGCTGCGACGTTCAGAAATTTGAAGGCAGCGCAAAGGGGGAAACAAATTCAAGGTATGCAGCTATCTCTCTGTCTGTAGATGCGCCCATTCATCTGAAGCGCCGGTGTTGAGGTTGAGGAGAGGTGGAAGGGCTGCGGAAGGTGAAGATGGATGAGTACTTTTTGCAGGGCGCTGATGGTAGTGGAATGTGGAAAAGTTTCGTTATGGAGGTAATTCGGAGAGAGCCTAGATGCGAGATCTAAGCATGAATCAGGCTAAGTTTGTGGTTTGGTGAAGGGAAGGGTAGTATGGAGTACACACCATCGGCAAGTTCCAGCCACGGTCATGTCACGCAGGATACTCTTAGATGAAGAGATC
Source organism: Pholiota conissans (assembly GCA_015484465.1). Taxonomy (NCBI): domain Eukaryota; kingdom Fungi; phylum Basidiomycota; class Agaricomycetes; order Agaricales; family Strophariaceae; genus Pholiota; species Pholiota conissans. The sequence goes on from MU155141.1 coordinate 186,805, forward strand.
TCTGATCCAATTCTTCCCACTGCCTGGCGATACGAAAACGTTCGTGAGTGGAGGTGCTTATCTTGTCTTGACGGAATCTTAATACGCACAGCCTCGACTGAATCGACCTAGAAGCTGAGGATAGAGTGGGTTAAGAAGATCTATACCAAGGAAGGAGGGAAGCCAGATTCGGAAGGTTGAAGACATCGGAATACCGGGAAACATACCAATAAGCACAGCCAGCGCTGCAGTTGACGGAAGTGGCTTGGAATAGAAATGACGTCGGAGACGCGCAGAGTTTATCTCGTGCGGCACGGGGAGACGCAGGCGAACCGGGACGGGATTATCCAGGGGCAACAGGATACGGTGCTGAATGCGATGGGGGAGGAGCAGGCAAGGCTGGTTGGGGAAGCGTTGAAGGACGTCGAGTTTCGGCTTGCATTCAGCAGCGATCTGAGCCGGGCGGTGAAGGTGGGTCCCTTGTCGAGTCCGGGTTGAACGGGGCGAGATGCTTATGCTCGGGGACAGACGGCGGAGGCGATTCTGGCACACCATCCCGGGGTTGAGCTGGTCAAGGAGAAGGCGCTGAGGGAACGGGTGCGTGCTCTGCTGAGACTTGACGGGTCTGTTGGCTGACGGGTGACTGTAGTTCATGGGGACGATGGAGGGCCAGAGTGTGAAGCAGCTGGGAGGCCTGAGCGCGCACGGGGCGGAGACGGCCAAGGCGTTTGGGAGGCGGGGGATGGAGTGGTGGCAGACGCGGATTGCGGGCGATGGGTCGCCGGGAAATGTGCTGGTGACGTCGCACGGGGGCCTGATCACATCGCTGGTGCGCGCGCTGGTGGACAGCGGAAAGGTGCGCTGCGCACGGGGCGTGCGTGTGGGGACATGTGTGAACGCATCTGTGACGGTGATCGACGTGGGGAAGAGGAGCTTGGTGCAGTACGCGGATGCAGGCCATCTGACGTCGACGGTCGTCGAGTCGAACGCGGACGAGATAGAGGCCACGTGACATATTTTAACACTGCCTCTTGTACAGTACTTACAAGTCTCATTCAAATTTGTTGGTCCCTCACATTCCTTTCGCCCATGTCGCCCTCGGAAAGATCGCCTCTCATTCCCAGCGCACACCCGCACGCCGTCGCCCCCGGCTTCGGCGCGCGCGTCGTCCGCTTCCTCAAAGCCGACGGCCAGCCCACCTGGGCCCAGTCCTTCCGCTGGTATCTCTTCGAGTCCTACTTCAACGTCCTCCTCGTATTCGTCCCCCTCAGCGCCGTCGCCCACCACCTCAACTGGGATGCCGCCCTCCGCTTTTCTTTCAGCTTTCTCGCCATCATGCCCCTCGCCAAGGTGCATCTCCCCGCACTTCCCTCGCGCGCCTCCGTCTCTCACCTCTGTCTTCCCTCTTTCAGCTTCTAGGTGACTCTACCGAACAAATGTCCTTTAGTCTCGGACAGACCCTGGCAGGTCTCCTCAACGCATCTTTTGGAAACGCCGTCGAGATTATCGTTGGTATTGCTGCCCTCATGCAAGGTACGCACCCTCCCATCTTCGCCGTATCTCAGCCTGACTCCCCCGCGTCTATCAGACGAAATTCGCATCGTCCAAACTTCTGTCCGTGCCGCCTCTTTTTCTACGCGTTCACAATTACCCGTCTCATCATCCCTACGTCATGCTCTTTGGTAATAGATGCTCGGCTCCATACTCTCCAACATCCTCCTCGTCCTCGGCTGCTCCTTCGTAGCCGCTGGCTACAAGCGCAGCGAAAGTCGCTTCAAAGTCACAGCTGCACAAGCGTACGCTTCCATTGATAATATACCCAATAACTCACGCTGACATGGCTCCGCCCCCTAGTTCAAGCTCGGTATGTCTTGTCCACAGTCTACATCTCTCTGCCATTGTTCACGCATCCTCCCTAGTTAATGACACTCTCCTGCATCAGTGAGTTTAATCCTTCTATACAGTTTGCCCTCTAGCACAAATCACGCGGCGCGTGCGTGCGATATTTGTCTGCAATGCATGGGGAATCAAGGCTGTGCGCTGACTTCTATCTTTTGCGCTCGGCGCGCTTAGCTCTTGTCATTCCTGCTGCGTACCAGAGCACTCTTGAAGGTGAGCAACATATCTCCATCTTATGTCCTTGCATCCAAGCCCCTTTGGGTTGAGATCCATTGCCCCGGGTACGATGGTCCTACCCCCTTGGCGCCAGGTGGAAGGGTGCTGCAAGTGCGACGTTCGTCAACTCATATGTGGTTTTCTGCTTTTTCAGACAAATCCAACACGCGAGGACTTCTTATAATTTCACGCGGAACGGCCGTTACCTTCCTCCTCGTTTATTGCGCGTATATCTACTTCCAGGTGCGTTTCCATCTCCTTCAGGGTGACTATTTTTATCTCGAAAGATAATAATAACATTACATAATACATAAAAATAATATAGCTCCGATCGCACGCATACCTATTCGACCCCAAGCGCGAGGAGGAATGCGAATGCAACTGTCCCTGCAGCAAGGCGGGCCTCGCCGCATCGCATTCCAACGGTAACGGATCGGCGTCGTCCGCGTCCGCGTCCGCGTCCTCTCTCGTACAACAACAGCAGCACGATCCTACGTGTGCGACCGTCGTCCGCGGGGTGCCCGTGCCTTCAACTGCTAGTACCATCGTCCAGGTACCTTCGCAGCAGGCGGAGGAAGAGGAGGAAGAGGCGAGGATGAGTGTTGTTGCTGCCGCGACGGCGCTTTTGGTGGTTACGATTACGACGTCGTTCTGTGCGGATTATTGTGAGTTTGTATCTTCTTTGTTGCTGTTGCGTGTATTGAGACGTTTATCCCTTTGTAAGTGGTGGCTTCCATTGAAGAATTTGCGGAGAGGTATCATGTCCCCAAGGCGTTTATTGGTCTCATTTTGTTGCCTATTGTCGTATGTCTGCATTTTTTTCGGCAACTTGTTAGACCCTTACACAGATTACAGGCCAATGCTGCTGAACACGTCACTTCGGTCTGGATGGCGATGAAGGACCAGATGGAGTTGACGATTACTATCTGCGTTGGCAGTTCTATTGTGCGTACATTCATGATTGTTCTGCGATGGGGTTTGAGGTTGATGTTTTTTTTTAAATAAACAAATAGCAAATTGCGTCGTTCGTTGTTCCATTGCTTGTCGTGGTCGGATGGATGTAGGTCTTCATTTTTGTCACGCTTGCCGTGTTAATGATAATGCAGTTCCGGCCATGAGCTAACGCTCTTCTTCGCTCATTTCGAAGTATACCTTCATTCACTCGCCGTCCCAAATTGCTGCAGTACTAATATAACAATCCTTCCTAGACAATCATCCTCTTCGCCTCCGTCCTCCTAGTGAACACGCTCATCCAAGACGGAAAGTCAAATTACATGGAGGGCCTCATGCTGCTCGCGCTCTACTTTGTCATCTCGCTCGCTTGTGGGTGTTGTTATTTTCTCCCCTCCATCGCTTCCCTTCCCTATCCCACTCCTTACCACTATATCCCTTATTCCTTCTTGCCGAGCGAGGTGAGCATTGATTGCTGATTTGGGATATTTTTGTCTTTTTTATAGTTTGGGTGTCTTGAAGTGTACGCAATAGGTGCGCGTTTCGCAGCGATTCGTGGTGTGGGATGGGTTAGTTGGGGAATTGTGGAAGTGGAGTTTGTTATGATGTATGCTTAATCTCATTCCGGGTTGCCGGAGGTGGAAGGCGATATAATTTTGGGTTGGGTTGGAGGGAGGTGGTATATGTTGAGATTTTATAGTGTGGATGGTGCAGGAAATGGATAACCCGGATGGAGCTGTATTTTCTTTTCTGAAAAAATGTCAGGTTGATCTATGACTGGGTAATGTTACACGCAACGGTTGTCGTTTTCTGACCTTTTCCCCCCCTTTTGTTCCAGTCTTTTTCGTTCTTTCATTGCCCTTTAATCCGTCGTGTTTCTTTGGCGCTGCTCTGGCGCCCGCATTTCAAGAACTGGAGGCGACCCTCTACCCGCCCCCTTTCTGTTTCTTTTTCGCATTTGTATTTGCGTTGCGATCATTTGTAGCAATCTGGTACCTACGTAGCTTTGGTCCGTTTCTTTCTCTGAATCAGTTGTATTACATGCGCTATTACTTAGTAGGCCTTTCTTACACTTCATTCTTATTGCCGTTCAATTTCTTTTACTGTTGTGTATAAAACAGCTGGTCAAAATTTATCTTTTTATCTCACTCTATATATGTAGTGGGCACGGGGAATACCTGGATACCCTCAACAACCCTTCGGAGATCTCTCATATAATTTTCTATACGGGGTAATGTACAGTTAAGCGTCGAAAGAGAACGTCATTGATGTTGTTTTGCACACCATTTCATCCCGTTGTCGATCCGTTGTGTCAAATTACCCTTCGAATATTCCTTTCTCGTTAATTGCTTTCCCATTTGGCCTGTAATTAAATTACATTAGCGGATTTCTCTTTGATATAAATACACGAGATATAGTTGGTACATGTTTGTGAATTTGACGTTCAGATATCGTCCCAATATTCTTCTTCCACTCTGTCTTGTGCGTCTTCCAATCCCTGTGTAGGCCATCAGCAAGTTAGCAATTTACTTTTCCGCTTATTGAGCTTTTAGCATGGGAATAAAAAGGGTAAAAGCACAAAAGTGGACCAAAATACGAGTTTGATCGCGCTAACCCTCGCCAGTCAGGGCGGGTTCCACACTAACTTTTTGGCGATTGGGGCCTGGGTTTTTTTTTTAACTTGGCACTTTTGCTCTTTTTGGCGCTTTTAACGCTTGCACAAGCGGAAAAAAGTAAAATGCTAACTTCCTGATGGCCTAGTGAAACAATTACAGCCGTTTTCATAACGATAGACCGCTTTTTTTTAAATACACACACAGGCGGGGGTCAAGCGGAGTCGGGATCGCCAGTCGTTGAGGTAAATAGCGGCCTGAAATGGCGCCACTTGGTGAACTTAAAAGATTAAAGTCCGCCAGGGTCCGCCTGTGCATGTAATCTTGATTTTTTTGGCCCATCGTTATGAAAACGGCTGTAAATACATTTTATCGACTATCATCTGCAATTCTTTTAACGCACCTCTTCTGACAGACAGCATCACAATACCAGACCGCTTGACATTCGCTCCACACATGCCTTTTCTCGCTTCGGACACCCGCTGTGCGCGCCGGACATTCCAGATTGCAGCATTTCTTGTCGAGTCGATATCGCTCCCTGATAGACTTATTGATTATACCAAGAAGGGCCATGAGCTCGCGCCACAGCATAATGTACTTCTTCTCCGTATTGACATCGTTTTTAAGATCGACTAGAGTTTGCAGCGCGATGCACTCTAGCAATGCCTGGCGTTCGCGACTTTCATCACGAAGGCAGAGGTGGGGATTTCTTTCCCAGCTGCGATTATCGCTTGTCTGGGGTTGAGTCGCCCCAATTTGAGGTCTGCCATAACCGATGGACATGCTCGAAAAGTACACGGGCAATCGTCCATAGCAAGTGAAAGATATTCGATATCAGGCATGTTTATCTGATTGGCTCTTTGCCAAAGGTCTTCGTCCTTGCGACTTCTCAGAGAGTGGCGTGGAAGGTGAAAAACACTGAAGGGGAGCGTATTTTCCACGGTTATATACAAAGGTCGAGATGGGAGCATAAGACAAGGATAATAGATGCCGCCACTCGTTGACTATGACGCTCACGACCATTACACAGATACAGCTGAATTCAAATTGGCAAGCGATGAGCGTGACATTCAATTGTCAAGCCACGTGATAAGTATGTCACATTAGCAACGTACGCGTTCGTGACATCAACTTATGATCAACAACTCTCGTCGCTAAAATTTTTAAACCATTTACGAGTCTCTGCAATTGCGCTTTTCTTGTCTCTATCCATTTTGAAAAAAGTTTTTCTGGAAGGTCTTAAAATGCCGCGCGTGGCTCCAGACGATTACGTAGAATCTGAAGACGAGGTGGACGACGAGACCGAGGCGAGGCTGGTATTCAGAGATGTCAATAACTTCCCTATTGGATTTGTTTTGCATGACAGCCTCAACAAGGACGAAAAACGGAACTTAACTAAAGATATAGAGGTGCGCTTTATCCAAAATTTTTAGACTGAACTTAACTTATGGTTTCCACTTCGCTCTATCACACTCGGTACTCTTAGAAACATGGCGGCATCGTTCTTGAAGGAGTTGAAGGTGAACGCGGTGCTGATACCCTCCTCATTCACTCGAAATGCGGCAGTGCTATGCAGTCAACCCTCCAACTTGGCTACCATGCCATAGGCGACCCAGCACGATCCAAGATACATGTGGAATTCTCCCAATTTGTTCAACGTTGCATTCAAAAGAAACAATTTAAGCACAGGGTAGTGCAAGTCACGGCAATGGGCGGGGTTCCAGCTGGTTATGCGTCCGTTTGTCTTGCCTTCATTGAATTTTGTGACCATGGCTAATAATGTTAAAGACGCCAGAATTTTACTTCAGGAGATGATGAGATGCTCTGCTGGTTTCTATCTAGGCTCATGCCCGAAAAAGAAGCCGGAGGTCGTCAGGGCTTGGCAGTGTACAAGAATCTCCTAGCTTGTGTACGTTTTTCATCTTGAGCATTCTGATTTGTTCTGACATATTCCTTAGGCAGAAGTTATGCCCAAGGAGTATAAATGGGCAAAACGTCACACGGCAGAATCATGGAAACAAAGATACAAGATGTATAAAGATCTCTTTGATACGAGAATCGAAGTTATGGTGGAAAAGGACCCTCCCCGACTGGAGCAACGATGGCCTCAAGACCGCCGCGTGACAAACGCAGCTATCAAAAAACGAGGTCTTAATTATGATTCAGACGACAGTGCAGAAGAAAGGCAGCCAATACGAAGACGCAATGCAGAGCCCGAGGACGAAGAGGATGAGGAAGAGGAAGAAGTCGAGATTGTGGAAGTCTCCCGGAAACGGAGGTCGCCCAACTATTCTCCAGAACAGTTTGTGCACCCCAAGCGACGACGATTACCACATCGTACTGATCAGCGTCAAGAACAAATATCGCATACGCCTAGGACCAGCAAAGGGAAAGAAAAGGCTGCAGAAATCGAGGATGAAGAACGAGCAGAGACTCAACGGTCTGAGTATGAGTAAATTGGCTGATCGAACATATTTTCTGCGACGATTCTAATTTATGTTGCAGTTCCTTGTTTGATGAAGAACTCGGTTTCGAAAGACTGCCTGAACCTGGGAGCAGTTTCCGCTCTCCTGACAGGACCCTCGTAGCATCGTCCCGGCCAAATCAGGCACAGGGGATTGTTATCCAAACAACGCCTCGTAACGACGCCCAAATGTCCGTGTCTAGGACCCGTGATGGACCAAGTAATGGGGCATTTCAGCCCATAAATAACCCAGACTGGTTATCTCCTCCCATGCATTCAAGTCCCCAAAAGCCAATACAGACGTCCATGCAAAGTTTAGGCCTCGATGTATCACAACCTCCATCTCTGCCTGCTACTCAACGCCCTTCGAGCATATATCAGCTGCCCAAAAAGGCAGCGCGTAGGAGGCCACCTGCAGCAGCACCACCCATCGAGGAAGGCAGCGCACCATACAGAAATACGCGTCAAAGATCGCGATCGGTCGAGCCTTTGCCACAAGTTTCTCAAAAACCCAGAAAAGAAAAGAAACAAGCGTCGCCTATACCCGAGGAACTAGACGATGAGGTGGAGGTAGTACAACCTGTTAGACCTATTCGCTCCAGCTCGCGGTTGCGTTCGGTCGAGCCTCCTCAGCTTCCTCCCCTACCCCAACCGGGACGAAATGCTCGCAAAAAGAGAGTAGAAGCAATTCCAGAAGAAATTGTCAATCAAAATAAGCCTCTTAGCGAAACACTGGTGGATGAAATGGATGTTGCCAACCTCTTGACGCAGGACGCGCCTAATCGCAGTGTCTACAAACTGAACAGCCGCGGAATTTCTATGGACACCGATGATGCTCAAATTGACCGTCGCTTGCGTGCTGGATTCGCTTCATCGCAAGTTGGACCTCCAGCGAAGTTCAACTTCCTGGATCAACCGCCCTCGGAAATTCTGAAGCGCGTAGAGTCATCTTCTTCTAGAAGACATTCGCTGCTTCTCTCACTTTCGAATCACCCATCAGCAATGCGAAGCCAACATCGTTCATCACAGTTTTCCATTCGCAAACCCCGTCAAAGTGCCCCTTCACGCCTGCGTAATGATGATACCCCCGATCCTCTGACGCCTGCTCGGCAGGAAATTGACAGGGGATCTAGTCTCGAGTCATTCCCTTTGAGTGGGACACGCGCCAGATTATTGAAGGAGGAGATGACCCAACGAGAGAAAACTACTCCTTACAGGCCTCCCGCTGGGACTCGTGCAGCCCAGCTGTCGCGTCCATCTTAATCCACATATATCCACCCCTTCGCGGTTTTTACGCATCCTTATTACTATTTTTTGTCCAATGCTTCCATGTTACCATGTACAGAATTAGAAGATTTTCTCCCTCAGATTTACACATTATCGTCTCCACTGCGAGGAACAGAGAACGTAGGTATGTATTAGGGATCAGATTCTCGGAAGAGGGCATCGATCATCGTTCGAGCATGAATCCATTGATTCTAAGTATGTAGGCGAGGATGCGGAATGTTTACAGCCGTAAGTATTAAACAATTAGCCCAAAAATGTAAAGTAAGGAGAGTGAATGGTATATGCATGGAGTGGATGATAGCATGGAAAAATAAGGATACAAGGACTGCCACGAGGTGTACGCAAAAATGGAACTATGAAGTAAGACTGTCACTTTGTAGTTCTTCGAATTTTCTTCGCGCGAGCCGAATGTTCAGTCGCAAGGCAGCTATTTCTGTAACCAAATGTCAGCGTGAAGGTGCATACGTCGCTATAATAAGACATACCTATTGTTGGATCGTGGACGATAATCATCACGTATGTATTCCGTGTCATTTCATCCAAAACGGCAGTGAAATCGTACAATTCCATCTCAAGGGACCGGAATTCCTCCCGCACACGTAAACACGAATGCTTGAAGGCCTTGATCAGTTCTGATGTGCGTTCGTACCGCTTGCCATCCAGCTCCGTGTTGTCGCCGTCCGTTACATCCGTATTTGACTGTGAAGAAGTCGCGATGACCAGGAAGGTTGTGCGTTCAAAAAGGATGACTTCGGTCGCACTACAGGCGCTTGCAAAAGTATTAAGATGCTTGGAGAGGATAGAGGCGTTTGGAATCAGAGTGTGAACAATATTTGACCACGCCTGAGCGAAAGTAGTTGTCAACGATGTGATCATTGAACAAAAATTACAGCTGAAACTTACCTTATAGAGGCTTTCGTCGTATATGCTGGTTGGTAAAACGGACACACCAGTGTCACCACTTGCCTCCTCTAACTCTTGCTTTTTCTTGAGGAACGTTGGTTGCCGCGGTTCTCTGACGAGATCCATTTTGTGGATCAGCAAGAATACTGCCGCATCTGGGCTGTATTGCTTGAGTCCCGCCATACAGTCGCGATAATATTCGAGGTCCTTGGCCATTTCCCGCGATTCAACGTCGAATACATATATCATAACGCCGACTTGCTTGAAAATAGTTCCGCGTTGCGTTGTGAGATACGAGTCCATGAACGAGTCTTGTCCTCCGCAGTCCCAAAGGTTCAGTATGAGGTCTCCCAGAAAACGAACGTGATTTTGTTCGACGTCAATCGTAGCGCCCAATCGAGCGGTCAGAGACGCCGGGTTGTTGGAGCTAAATTGGCTTCAGTGGGCTGCAGCCTGGCGAGTTCTGCTGAAAACGCACAAGATAAGGGACCGCATTGAGGTCTTCCCGCTGCCAGATGCCCCCATAAGTAGCACCTGCGAATGGAATGTTATCCTGGGCTGTGGAGAGGGAAACAGGCAGAAAACTACCTTCTTTTTCATGGTTGTATGCTATGGTCCAGGACTAGAGGGGAAAGTTAACGACGGAGCAACGTCGGACTCGGAAGTGATGACGGTCACGGAGCAAGGATCAACGAAGACTCATTCCGATGCTTGTTAGTTTACATTACACCCTTCGTTCGTTTATACACAAATTGTAGACTTCAATCTTTAGCGCTCAGCGCTCATCTAGTTACTTCTGTCATGCAAACCGGCCTTCACCCCACCGACGGACGTGCGACCCCATCTCCACGGCAGCAAGTCCCCAGTCCTCTCCATGATTATGACCCTTCTTCTCTCCACGGCCCAGTCCCGCGCGCTCCAGAGCCTGATCGTCCGTGAGCGCGGTCAGCACTCCGAAGATGACCGGAACGCCTGTATCCAGCTGAATCTTCATCAATGCATGCGACACGCTCTCGCAGATGTATTCAAAGTGCATCGTTTCGCCCTTTATGAGAACGCCGATAGCAATGACCGCGTCGAAAGGTTGGTTGGACGCGATCGATACTGCGGGCGCCGGAGTGCCCGTGCGCGAGGCAGGCTTGGGTGAGGTCGTTCCGAAGTTCAGTCCACCAAGGAGATCGGTGACGTTGGTACCTATTTGGATGTGGGATCCAGCAATCATTCTAGTAGTCCTGTGAGATGCGTACCACACAACATGATAATATTTTCTACCTTGAGCACGCAAGGGGCAGCTCGAAGCTTCCTGGCACTGTTTCCACAACGATGTTGCCTTCCTTTACTCCAGACTCCTTCAATTTAGAGATTGCGCCTGCGACGAGACTGTCAATGATAGATTTATTCCATCTTGCGTGAACGATGGCGACGCGAAGGTCAGATCCCTCGTATTTAATATCGGATTTGACGAGCCCCTTGATTGTGCTGCTCATTGTGGCGAGAGGTTATCAAACGCCCGTGAGACTTTGTTCCCTTTTGCACTCTCCAGAGAAAGTCGCGCTGGTGAGCTTCATTCGCTAACATACCCTTTGGTCATGGACGGAAATCTTGCTTGTACGTCTCTCTCCCAGTTTGTTGTTATAACAACTGAACATTAGCGCGCTTTAGCCACGTATACCTTGATTCACGCTTTCCTGACTAAACAATCGCATACCAAGGCCGCTCAAGCCGTCAAAAAGGCCGTAGAAAACGTCGTCGTTCTTAAAGATGACGTGGAAATAGCAGGTCCTCAACTAGATGAAATAGTCAAGCAGTGGAAAGCAGCAAAGGGCATATCATCTCCGTGCGTTCTGTCGTTTATGGCCTCCCAACCTTACGCTCACACATTTTACCATATAGAGATTCGTCAGACTCGAGTTCAGATTCATCCTGTGCGTAAAAGATAGGGTTGGAATCCTCGTTGACATCTAACCCACACATTCATCAGCTTCGAGCTCTAGTAGTGCTGCTTCGCCTATGAAAAAGATAAAAAAGAAAAACGCTGCAAAAGGGAAAGCAATATTGTCTTCTTCTTCTTCGTCGTCGTCGTCTTCATCTTCATCCAGCTCAGACTCCGGTAAGCTTCATTCAGATCTTCCACGCTCAAGATCTTCACAGTATATCAGATGTCGTTTTGCGCACCACTAAAAAGAAGACACCGACGAAGAAGCTTGCATCAGAGCGAGAGTCAAGCCGGACCCTGTCTTCAAAGTCTCCAACGTCCTCTTCTGATTCCAGTTCTGATTCCAGTTCTGATTCCGACTCAGAGTTGGACGTAAAGCTCGCTGTATCCAAAGCAACCAAAGTTGAATCCAAATACACGAAGACAGAAATTATTCCTCTCAAGAAAGTATCTGATTCGAGTTCAGATTCTTCAGATTCGAGCTCAAGTAGTGATGATACACACGCGAAGCGGGCCAAGAAAATAACGGAACCAAAAAAATTTGCGTTAAGCTCTTCGGATTCGAGCTCCAGCAGCGACTCCAACTCTGAAGATGATAAAGCCACCAACAAACCGACTAAAACCAAGACCTCATCCAGTTCCCCGGAATCCAGTTCCAGTTCCGACTCTGACTCTGATGACTCTGATGACTTTGATGTGAAGATGGGAGATAGTACTCCCCACACCAAAAATGCGGCTGTGCCTGCAAAGGCGCTCGAGGATGAGAGTCAAGCCGTGAAGAAACGTCGGACTGCAGATGATGGGAGTTCTGTTGTAACTGCTTTTACATCCATTAAGAAAAGAGACGCGCCAAGTTCTTCAATTCGTGTTAAAGGAGGCAACGGAAGGAATGGACGCCAGGTCAACGAACGATTCAAGAGGGTGGACCCTACTAAGATCGATCCCATACAGGATAATTCATATGTGGCAAAGGTACGAACAAACTTTATCGGCGCAAAGAGAATCTTTCGTGCAGTCCACTTGATTAAAGCTGACTTTGCATTGTCCCTCGATAGGTCGGCCCGCAAAATGATTACGGCAAACGAGCCCATGAAGATCTCATTGTCACCCGAGGAGCAGGTTTCCGCAAGGAAAAGAACAAGAAAAAGAGGGGTAGTTATAAAGGAGGAGAAATTACTGTAAGTCATTTTCAGAGCTGTGGATACATCTTTGTTGTTCTCTGAACGCCTTGATTCTAGATGCAAAGTCACAGCTTCAAGTTTGATTGATGTACAAGTACATAGACACGTCGTTTGTTCCAAGATAGCCTGTCACCATCCACACCCGAAAAATCTACGTTGACTCAATAACTTTTCAGCTGGATTCGTTGCAGAGCTTTAGACTCTGATCAAGTACTCAAACCATTGCCAGTCATTGGTGAGGTCTTTCTCCTCTTATTTCTTCAATGCAATTCGCCATGCTCGCGCTATTCCGAGCCAGCTATCGTCGCACATCGTCTTCATTCTTGCAGTTGCTCTTCGGCGACTGGCCAACGCCTGTGATCAATTTGTTCCCCGTTAGCAATCTCCCAAGCCTAACCTTTATCTTTATCGCATTCACTATTACTATTCCTTACCAGCAATGAAGGCATCAGGTTATAACTGTCTCCGGACTACTGGACACAAAGAATCGACGATCAACTGTCAATGGGATGTGTTTTCACCCATGTATGGCCTTCTTGAGCAGCCCAATCAGATTCGGGTTTGTCACCTTGCTTTCAGCAAGGTCCCCCACGGTGAGAATTGGTTTAATTAGGAAGTTGGATATAACGAATGATGAGCGAAGGCATCTGTTTCTAACAGGAAAAGTTGAAAAAAGTTGAGACGCCCTTTAGATCCTAATACTAATAGATGTAAACTTTAGGATAATAATGCCAAATATACATCTAATTTAATCAAATATACGAGGATGGAACAACAATCAATGCTAAGCTCAAGTTTAAGATACGGGTATCTCTCACAGACCAAGCGTGGCGGGCATGGCTGCCAGGAAGCCGCCATTGAGCTCTGTCTAACAGAACGCTACAACAACTTAAGTCTTCTATGCTCTGCTTTGAGTTGGGTATCAATTTTCAAAGAACTCTGAACAGGCAGCTCAATTTCACAGCTTCAAGTTCACAGCACCACTATTTATCGGACTCTCCCCACCAAGTTCTGGTCTATATTTCAGCAAGGTGTTGCGTCGACGGTCACGTCGACCCTCTATATGCATCGCGTTGTAAGAAACATGATGATAAACTTCGTTTACTTGGGTTCGATGGTGATTCACGTGCAACTAATACTTACGTATACTATTTGAAATGTCGTTTCTTTACCGTGTGGGAAAGTGCGGCCGGAGTTTCAAATTGGCAGAGCGTTGCCACTCCCCACTATTTCAAATACTGGGTGACTCTCCGTAAGCTTGTGGAATAAAATATTGCTGTATATACATGTTCGGACATTGAAATTCATATCATATTCCTTCAAATCTAATTGATTCTGGATGATGCTATCCGTAAGGTATTGGAATATTTTATTCCACATTTTATCATTGCAGCTCCCAGTGCACCCGGGCTTGTACTGCAATATGGATCCCGACACAGAAGCTGCATGGTATATCCTTGAAGATGACGAGAGCGACTCTGAAGACGAGCTAATCAAAGCCACCACAATGGTTCTGGGCGCGACTCTTTCCGTTAGCGATTTGGCGGCCACAGATTTACAGCTGTTTGCAATATTGATGACACTCGCGCACATTTTTTTGAATTAGAAAAGTTGGGGACTTATCCGAAAAGACCGAGAGAGGCTCAAGAGGTCGATGACGCAGCTGAACGGTACCCCACACAAAGACTAGCGAAAATCCCTCAAATCGACTAAGTCCAACGCATTCTTTGAATTGAAAAAAAATTGATTAGTGCCATCCACTCTGCAAAAAGCTGTAATTGAGGGCGTCAAATGTTGTCATCTAGGCATGGAGACCATAAGGTGCAGCGGAATTGAGGCGTCGAATGAGGAAGAGCTTGCGGGCAACCACATCGACGACGACGATGAGAGGGTAATGAGCGTGAGAACGATTACGGGGATGGCCGACCTCCCAAAATGGGCAGTATTTGGTCGTGCTATGGCAAAAGCACGATATTCCAGCATAAATTTATTCTAATCATGGGTGGTTGACCCTCTACACAGATTAAGGTTTATTCAAGGGCTCTGAGAGATATTATTTTTCTCTCGCCTTCCTAATTGAGTACGGCTTCGCGGCCGAGACCCTTAAAATATTATATTCTTCTATTCTAAACATAAAAAACCCTTGCGGAGAGTCACCCACTATTTGACTCTGGCTACTAAACACGTGCACAACTGCTCCAAGAAGCCACAGGGGTCCGCTTTCTGGATCAACACGCACTCGGAGCTCGACAAAATTCGCAGGATGGCTTCACTTTAAATAAATTCTCAGCAGGTTTTCTCCCTTTGACAATACGATGGCCAGCAGGCAACCTCAATTTTTCGTTCACCAGGATGGTTCCAAGACAGCGTATGAGATAGTTGGGAATGATACCACTGGTGCTGAACCTCTTGTCCTTGTAATCGGTCTGAGCCTGATACGAGGAGACTGGGAGCCGTTGTTATCCAAGCTAAGTGAAGATCGACAAGGTAAGGGTTTTATATTTGCTGAGATTGGGGAAAGCGAACTAAAAAGTTTTTGTAGTCCTCGTTTTTGACAACAGGTACAGAATCTACGTCCACGGTCTGTGCCATGTATTTGGCTAATGTCCTTTTTCATTTTTCCCATTACTCACACTGAAGGGGGATGGGAGACTCGACGTTTTCGCCTTCGGGAGATGAAGATCTGACAATCGAATTGATGGCGAGGGACCTTTTGGACCTTTTGATATTTTTGGACTGGAAGACAATTTCAATCTGTGGTTACTCTATGGGAGGTAAAAAAGGATGATACTGGGGGTTGTTTTATTGACTGATCTGAGAAAATACTAGGGCTCATCGCCCAACAATTGCTACTCCTCCCGTACATCGACAACAACCCTGTATCACTTCCTTTTCGCGTGACACACATAATTTTAGCGGCGACGCTGACTGGACCAAAGAACAAGGAACAAGGGTTCAAGCCCGCACCTCCTCCCTCAGCAGACAAGGAAAGGACATGGGAAGAGAGGCGAGAACTCAGGCGTCCTATGCTGGAGGCGAGTTTGGATCCTAAATGGGTTGCCAATCCCGGAAATGCTGCAAGATTTAATGCATTATTGGATCGTGTGTCATCTGGCAGGTATAGTCCGACGATCTCTGAAGTACTGCCCATAGCTAATAAACTTCGCAGCAGACCGCTGGGAACGATCAGTAAGAAATATCTTCATGTATTGTGTTGACAACACTGACTTTGTTTAGTGAGACAGGGTCGCGCGGTAGGTCAAGATCATTTGTTCAATTGCATATTCTAACGCCTTGGTGTAGATCGCCGGTTCAAAATTGGAGAAGTACTATCCCAAGCTTGGAAAGGATGGCAAAGTCTTGGTCATACACGGAAAGCTTGATAACATAGTCCCCTTTTCCTATTCCAGTGATGTCCTGCAACACATCCCTTGGGCTAGGATGGTTGAAGTTGGATACGGACCTGGCCAATTGGAGAGCTTGGATTTCGGCCATCATTGGTTCGAATATTTCAGTGTCGATGTTTGGTACCGAGTCATTGTCCAGTTCCTTGATGAGCCGGCAACAGCCATCGACGACAGGGCTCGGATGTATTGACAGAGGTTCACGAATACTATAGGGCTCAGATCGATGATGATGGTCGAAAATATTGGATTGTAATCCACCCAGAATGTAGATCCTTCTGTGGTCGTCTACCACCCAATTGACGGTGGCGCAAAAAGTGTTCGGGTATGACTGCTGTTTGGAGAATCTGTGTTTCATTGTTGATCTGAAGGACCACCTGAGGTATCATCCATGGTTTAGCCATTTTCACAAGAACCTTTCCATTGCCTGAAGAAAGCATCTCCCAGGTTGACCGCGGGATTTTATCGAGAGCAAAGCATATTAAAAAGCGATGGTCGTACAACAATTCGATGGTTGGGGAGCCTTTTTGTGAGGACAATAATTGCTTGTTTTGTACAATTGATTTGGTCACGTCGGGAACAAGATCTTCAAGACTACGGTGTACTGCAGGATTGTTATCGGAACGAATTTGCGGTTGGCGGAGAGCTAACCATGCCAAATGCCAGGGGTCCACATCTTTCACCTCAAGCGACAGTTTCCTGGGTAGAAGAGCGACAAGCCTCCACCACACACCCGATCCCACACACAGTGAATTGTTGTTTTTTGCAGAGAAGGAATCCACGTCGCACAAGTGATTCGCAAGCCTGTGCACGCTGGTTTTCCGTCTCCCCAGTTCGGCTTGAGGATGACCCCACGGTTCTGGAGACACGTAGCGTGTGATCCTGAATAAGAGAGCTTCTTGAAGAGGTTGAGATTCTATTGCCTTGATTGTCAGTGGCGATATCATGAAAGTTCCCGGAGGCGATGCAATCCTATGCTTCCTGATAATTTCATCGACTGTTATTAAGAGATGAGCATTCCAACTTCGTCAATGAATGTGAAGAACCTAACCTGCTTGGTCAGTGTTTGACCGTATGGTAGACATAGCCTTGTTGACCGCTCTGAGATCTTCTAAAGCAGACATGAGACCGAAAGCGTAACCAGAAACTCGCGAAGCCGCGCTTTCGATTTCGACCAGGTTTTGTATAGTGCTGGCTTTCAGTTGAGCTAATGACGCGATTTCTAACAAGCTACTTGACGTTCCTCCGCGGCGCAAGATATGGCGAATTGCATTACGAATTGTTAAATGTGGTTGAAAATTCGTGCTATCAGTGACATAATTTAGATTTTGCTGTTCACAGGTGGCGAGGATCCGGTCCTATATTTTAATCTAGTTAAATATTCGTTTGAGATTGATATCTTGAGATGCTTACTTTTCCGACGCCCAAGAGAGGCCTGACCACCCATCTCCTCATACCTTCTATCATATAGCGCTGCCCAATATCACTCCTAGAGCCCATGCCCCATCGTCGACAAGGCCTCATGCCAGCGAGACCCAGTTGACTCGATCCCCTCCCTAAGCGCATGAACATCGTCTCAACTTGATCGTCTATATGGTGGCCTAAAGCTAATGAATTGGCGCCCAGGAGACTCATATGTTCAAATAAGACTGCTTGGCGCATATCGCGGGCTTTCTCCTCTATGTTATCGTCGGGTCCTGGCTTTTCTAAATAATTCGGTTGTCCCCAGGGCAATTTTAATGTTATATGTTTCACGCCAATTGATTCGGCCATCATAGCAGCTTGATTTGCCATGGCAGTGGAAGACGCTTGCAGGTCATGGTCGATAGAAAGGGAAATGAGTTTTGGCATACTTTGGACCGATGAGCCTTCTCGTTGACTTTTGATGTAACGAGCCAATAGAAAAAGTAAACATATAGAATCTGGTCCTCCTGAGTTTCCAACAGCTAAACCAAATGTCAACGTATGAGTGCAAAAAGTCATGGAAGGTGGTGGGTACTCACCGAGGCGGCTGCTCCATCCTACAGGTGGTGTAACCTCACGCATCATCAACGAAAATTCCAGTGCCGAGATAGGCGTAATGACGCGAGCAGCCATGGTAAAGAAACTAATGCGTGCGCGTCAAGCACACGGTCTGAGGTTAATTCTGGACTCGTCAGTGTCACAGGAGACATAAGGACATTGGAGGCCACGATATGCTGACCAAACCCAAGCCTGATATAGAAATAATTTCCCCACTGAAATGCAACGACTGAATATCTTGCGCAAGGAAAGTCCAGCGGGCGGCAGAAGAAGATAATTCGTGGAGCCAATACATGATACAGAAGTACTAGGATGGGCTTATACACACAATATAACCTGAATAGCATAACAAATACAAGATAGCGAATAAGCGGAAATTGTCCACGTCCATTCACCGTCCCGTGTCCGTTGTGCAATGATATAACAACAAGAGGGGTAATAAAGCAGAAAAAATGAAGTAGATATGTGCATAGATGTGGAACAAAGCCGTTTATTCACGAATAAAGGAAGCAAAAAGAAGATAAATAACGGAGAGGTGGGTTTGTCGCGGATGTGTGGAAAACTAAATGACGTCTGGCAATTATGGGATTTAACGGAAGACAACGTGGAGTGAATAAGAAAGATCATAAAGCACGGTCTCGGCGCCGTGTTCGTTGACTTTTGGTTCGATTCCCCAAGCTAAAAAAAAAGAAAAAAAAAAAGCAAAGATTAATAACGTCGGAATTTTCTGCTGATCACCCTTCGAATGTAGGGAAAAGAAGATGCCTCCTGAGAAGATGGACAAATGGACATCCGCGTACCGTTCAGAAGCCTACATAGCCTTGCCCAGCTTGTTGATTCGGAACGGGACTGGGATTGCGCATCACGCTTTGATGCATGGCTTGTGTTTGCGAATGAAGGCCGGGTTGGCTGCCGTATTGTCCGCTGCCTCCAGCGCCTATGTTGATTCCCATTCCCATTTGCATCATTGGCGGAATCTGTTGCATATTATATGGGTTGGGGCTGAAATTCACTGCAGCGGCTGGTGCTGGGGATCCAACCTGTGGGGAATGAAGGGCAGGAGGCGAGGGAGATGCCCCTCCAGTGGCTTGCATCTTTTGCATGGCCTGAAGCTGGATGATATTTTGCTGCAGTTAGTTTCAGCGTTCCGTGAAAGTGAGAAGACCTGACCTCGTAAAATGCGAAATCCTGTAGTAAAGACGTCCTAGCTGGATGAGTATGGAAAATCTTCAACATTTCTTGGCCTGCATCCGGAAGTAGCTCTTGAGTGTCTCGTGAATTTGTCACCGGTTTACGTTCTTGAGTATTACTGTTGGGATGATTATCAATATCTCGACTATGGACGTTAATAAGGAACATACTTGAGCTTGATGTGTCGCAGATTGAGGTTTGGGATGTCCCGAACGAATATCCACCGCACTTTGAAAACCCCTTTCCATTTATCAGAAGCCCACACAGTACTGCTTCGTGTGTAGTCGACCTTGAATTGACAAAGGACGAATCAGATCGGAACTAACAAAAACGTACAAAAGGCTACGCACAGGAGTTAACATTTCTGCCATACCGCAGAAGTGACCACTCGCATTGACACTAAAGAACAAGTAGATTGGTCCTCGGCCGGCGGTGTCTTTGAAAGCTTTGTCCAGTCGCTTGTTGCCAGGATCTGTCGAGCTCCAAATCTCGTATTTGAGAGACTTGTGAACATCGTCTTCAGTGTAAGATTTAATGACGAAGTAGCGAGCGAATTGCGGTCGGGTATCGAAAGTGGCCGGGTTGTAACCTTTGGTCGCAATGAGTGAAGGGACATCAATGGGAGTGTTTGCGAAAGGCTGCACTGGAGTTTGACCGGCAGGTACGGTCGCATTCGAGGTCACAGGGCTGGTGAAAGACGTAGCAACGCCAAGACCAGGTCTTTGATTCCCTTGGACTTGAGATTGCTGTTGCAGATATTGTTGGGGGATAGGAGGTACGCTGGGAACTGGCCCAGAAGAGCCGAAGGCGGTAGCACTACTTCCGCTTGCGCTCTTCATGTGACTACTGCCGCTTTGCTGGTAATTCTGCTGTAGATTAGGATTAGAAGCTCGTCCTCTCAATCCTTGGTCCTTTTGCTGATCCCAGCTGCCCTGCTGCTGACCGGCGTATGACTGCTGAGAGTATCCTCCTCTTTGCGGCTGTGACAACGGCGTCTTTCGCCCATCAAATTCGTTAGCTCCTTGCGTTCTATTGCCATTACCACCCGGGTTGTATCCTCCGTTTCCACCATTTCCATTATTTCCCCGGGTGCCCGACGACTGTTGTGGTGTGCTGGAAGCCTGATTCGGGTTGAATCGAGGAGCCTGTGAAGGCTGCTGATAGCCTCCGTATGATACCATCGGAGCACCGGTCTGGTTGCTGGCGAGTTCAAGTGCAGAAAGAGCGCGTTGGACGTCATCGATCGCCGCATTCCCGTTGTTACTTACGTTGGCGTAGCCCCTCCAATCATTTCCCGATGACCACGGGGACGACCGACCGAGAGTGTTGTATTGTTGCTGTTGCTGTTGTTGCTGCTGCTGTTGCCGAGCGTAAAACTCTTCTTCATAAACAGCAGAGTTGTCTTCAACCTCGTACACATACTCCTCTTCTTCTGCTTGTTCCGATGTATCAGGGGGAGTTGTGCTTTGTGAGTGTGCGGGGAGTGTGGCTTGAAGGGTACCAGAACGCTTGAGTCCAGTATTCATTTTGCGTGGACCACCTACAGCAGCACCATATGTCAGGGAAACATGACGGCGAACGCCAGAGGCAGCAGGTGGGGGAGATGGAACAATCGGGGGGTTGGCGAAGTGGGGAGACAGTGGAGGGTTGTTGGATTGTGATTGCGCTTGGACATCGATGACATGCTGGTGTTGAGCGCCATGATCTGTAGGCTGAGGAGCAATATAGTCAATTCCGTAGTTCCTTTCAATGAAGCAGTGAGAAAGAAAATACCTCATCATCATCAACATTGTAGGAACCGAATTTCCATGGCTCTTCATCACCTTCATTTCCTGCAATAGCGGCAAGGCTATTGACTGTCTTGGGAGTAAGGTTTCCGTTTTTTGCAGCTTGGTTCTGGAAGCCTAGAAGAACGATGCTTGATGTGAGATTGACCCGATGATCGACAAATGCAAGAAAGCGTACCGCGATGATAACGAGTCGGAAGAGAGCTCTGCCTATGAAGAGAAGTTTTTTCACCAACTGCTCCAACGCCGCCTACCCAATCTTGATCTACGACCTCGTCATCATTCCATATGGTTTGCTGCTGTTCGTGTATTTCCTCTGAAATTACTTCTTTTGCAGCTGCTCGAGCGCTGCGGGAGTGGGCAGAAATTGTATGGTGGCGTCGGACCGCACCAGTTGGAGAAGCAGGGTCCGGGGGAAGAGGTTGGTTAGAGGATGCGGACATGGTCAGGAAAGAGCAAGGTGATGGTCAGACAGGAAAGGCCGGCAGCCAAGGTATCCATAGTTTCAAAATTCGCACAATCAATATCTAAATCTGATAAGTATGTATATGAGTCCAATAATTCGCTTTATTTACATATGTACCTGCATGACGCTTAATTAACCCCACACTCCACCATCATGTTCAGGCCAGCGTTCAGGCCAGCACAGCGCGCATCCCTCGCCGTTGCTTCCCTCAGCCGCCCACTGGTCCCAACATGCAGACTATATACCACAACTCCCCGGCCACCCCCGCCGTCCAGCGGATTCTACAGTAAAGCCAAGGTTGCTGCAAAATTCACTGGCTTCGTCTGCGCGTCCTCTATTGTTGGTATCGTCGTTGTTGGCACTGGAATTCTCGCCCACGACGCCTTCACCTATAGCGACAGGCATGTCTCCCGTGTACCTCTCAATCCTTTGGCGCTGCACCCTGAACGCGGTGGGCCTAAGAATTTGCCCATTGCACGCGTTTTGATTGACGATGAAGAGGACGAAGAGGCGAAATTGCTTGCAATCAAACCCAAGCTCGTTATCGTTGGTGGGGGCTGGGGCGTAGGTGGTCTCTGTTGTTCTTTCTTTCGTTAAATTAATCGCAATGTACAGGCAATGGGCGTTCTCGAATCCCTACATCCTGGCGATTACCACGTCACCCTCGTTTCGACCGATACTTATACCACATTCACTCCGCTTCTTCCTTGTACGAACCCTAATTTTGATTTATTTTTCGCTGATGCCTAAGCAATCGTAGCGGCTGCCGTGGGCACGGTGTCGGTTCGCTCGTTGATTGAACCCATTCGTAAAATCATGGCACGTTTGCGCGGTCACTTTGTTCAGGGAAAGGCAGTCGATCTCGTAATGTCAGAACGCCTCGTTGAGGTGGAAACTGCCAAAGGAGACGGTTCGCGGAGCAGCATATATATCCCGTTCGTCTATTACTCTATTACCATACCCTACTTGTTCTCTTCACTAAGGTGCTTTCTTTAGGTACGACAAACTTGTCATTGCAGTTGGATCATCCTCTAGCACGCACGGTGTTCCCGGGTTAGAAAATTGTTTCCAACTGAAAACAATTGGTGACGCACAGGCTATTCGGCGGCGCATCATGGGTACGCAGTTGCGAATCTACTTTCAATATCTATCAACTCATCTTTGACGTAGATAATTTCGAAACTGCAAGCTTGCCAACAACATCCCAAGAAGAACGCAAACGACTGCTAAGTTTTGTTGTCTGCGGAGGAGGACCGACCGGAGTGGAGACGGCAGCTGTGAGTTCTCATCCCCGTCAATGATCAACTTGAGTAATGATAATTTCTGTAGGAGATCTACGATTTTTGCCAAGAGGATATCATGAACTACGTGAGTGCCAATCCGGAAGTTTTGCTCCACGAAATTTAATTTTGGCAGTTCCCGAAAATTTGCAGAGAGGAGGTCTCAATCCATGTTATCCAATCTAGGGATCATATCCTGAATACTGTGAGACACTCGCGATTGTCTATAGTTATTGCCTAAGTGACTTATACCGTAAACTCATATCTAGTATTCCGAAGAAATATCCAAATTTGCCGAAGTATGTTCCTGGTTCTTTGGACTGCCATCGCCTTTTGATTTAATCATTTGGTCATGTCACAGGAGAAATTCTCTCGAGATGAAGTAGACCTCATAACTTCCGCCAGGGTCGCTGGCGTTACTCCTACCCACGTTCTCTACACCATCCGCAATACAGACGGGCAGACCGAACAACGCAGCATACCCACTAATTTCGTTCTATGGTCGACAGGAATCGCCATGAACCTATTCTCGCAACGAGTTTCTAATCTTCTTCCGAATCAGGTCCATAAAAAGGCAATCGAGGTGGACTCTCATCTCAGGGTCAATGGCGCACCTCTGGGTGAGGTATACGCTATTGGTGACTGTGCCACGGTTGGTTTATTCTATGTCGTATAAATTAAACCGCTGTATTAACCGTGTCCATATACAGATTGAAACGTCGCTGGTCGGCCATTTCCTTTCGCTGGTCAACGAAGCTGATAAAGACAAGAACGGTAAAATTGACATGAGTGAATGGGAGTACATGGGTAAGGGATGAACCCGTATATGCTTAACGAACACAAATATTGACATTATTCGAAAAGTTACTAAAATCAAAGAGCGTGTACCGATGGCCGAAGATCATCTTGCCCAAGTTAAAGAGTTGTTCCAACTGTACGACTCTGATGCAGACAACAGCCTTTCTCTCAATGAACTCTTCCTGCTTCTTCAAGACGTAGGAAATCAAATAACCTCCCTCCCGGCCACAGCGCAAGTTGCATCACAACAAGGGAAATACCTCGGAAAAAAACTTCACAAAGTTGCTCATGCTGAAGGAGGAGGTAAGGCAGGCGCGGTTGCATTGGATCAAGATATTTCGCCTCCTTTCAAGTACTTGCATCTGGGAAGTCTGGCATATATTGGAAATGCAGCGGTGTTTGATTTTGGAAAGTACTCATTTATGGGTGGTTTGGTCGCGATGTATGCTTGGAGAAGCATATATTGGAATGAGCAAGTAAGTGCGAGAACGCGGGCGCTCTTGATGATCGATTGGATTATAAGGTGTGTCCTCCCTCTATTGCCATGCAACCACTTCATTGATACTGTCCGCAGAGGTATATGGGGTCGCGATTTGTCCCGCATATAATGACGAATGTCACATACCTATTTTGTTAATCATCTCACTGGGCCAAAGCTCTTGGAGACACGGACAACTGTACTATTTCCGATTGTTCTCATCAATGCTATCTGTTTTACGATAATGCTTGTACGATGACCTTTTATTGGACTATGTATATATGTATAGCTACGTCATTGGGACCACTTCCATACCCTTACCCCTCCCTTTCGCTTTCCTTCGCCTTCCCATTCTCGCCCGGCTTTCCAGACTTCTTGATACCCTTGCATACCCAAGGTATCTAAAATGCCCTCTTCTCGTAGTAGATCTCCAAAGAAGATTAAATGTGTTGGCCATTCGTGTTTCCATGGATAAGCAATCTTTCCGAAGGAATCGACGATGAGAGGCGACGATGAAGCGCCGGGTAATGTGGCAGGATATTCCGAAAACGGAAAATTGATATTGACGTGTTTTGGAAAATACTTCTGAAGATAACTGACAGGAGAGGCATAAAACACATTTGTTTGGTCTTTATAAGTTGATAAATCTTGATGCCTGAAACCAAGAAGCGTTAATTTTCATCAATTCTATGGAATGTCAATTTCGGAGTACTGACTCGAGGGGAGGCTCACAACCTAAAGCCCACATTCTACCATGAGCAAGTAATTCTCTATGTATATATGCATGCCCTGGTATGGAATGACATGGCATCAGAACACCAATTGTTGTTTGATTGAGCTGCCCTTTTGGTATGGAACGGATGTAAGACATTACGCTGATAGGCGCGCTGCAATAAAATAGAATAACGTAGGCAGATACGGGAGCCGTAGCTAGCAGAAAGCCGAGGTACTTCTTGGGTAAGCTTGATAAGTCAAAATGTTGACGAAGAGTTATGCCCGTTTGGACTTTTGCTTTCGTGGAAGCTTTAGCCGAACTTGAGTCCCATTTTGTTCGTCGGGAAGGTGAACAAGAATCGACAATAGACTTCGTGGCGAAGATATAAAGAAGGGGAAGGGTAGGATGTAGAAATCGCCACTCCTTATGTCCAGCAAGTGAGTAGATAGCAACAGTCCATATAATGGTGGCCAGCATTGTCTTTAAAGGAGTATTCCTTGGCGATTTCGAGGTAATGGTGGCCCAAATTCCATGGAGCGTGAATGGAAGAGCTGTGGTCAAGAGAATTGGTATTGCCTGTGATATGTAATAATGCCATGGGTTTGTGCCATAGAATAGCGAAACAGAGGATAGATTCGTCTTCAAGAAGTTCAGTGGGATGAGCGTTAGTTTGTTGTAATACAATGAATCTATTGCCAACATAAATAAAATTGCAAGCGAGCTAGAATGCATTTATCAGTGATATGCTGCCAATAATTGTTTATGAGAACTCACGCTGATAACGAAATCTCCCTCGCAAAGATGTATAGAATTCGACGGTGCTGGCGAACTGACCAGAGCAGATTCGCGTAGAGATATAACCAGATCACTGCATTAGTAGATCGGATTATGCATGCCAATGCACTGAAAATTATTAGTTTCCTAGATTTGGGTCTGCAAGAGCATGGTTGAGACGACACGTAGATAGAAAAAGAATTGAAGTACCTATTGAAGATTAATTGAGGACTTAATTTCGAGCTGGCATCCCAGGGGTAGTAGGCAAAAGCAATGACGGTAAGAGAAGTTTCCAAAGAATTGGACAAAGATCGAGAGAGTGCTATGGCGTTGAAAAAAGACGTCAAAGAGAGAAAAACCTGCAGATTTGTGTATGGGAATGGTAAGACGTCTAAATAACCTTAATTTTTACAAGAGACTACTCACAGCAGTAGAGATATAGTCACTTCCCAGAACAGAGCGAGCAATCTTTCCCATAAATATATCTGTGCATGCCGCTAAACAGCCGTGCAGAATTTTGGGACAAGCAATCTAAATGTTGTGTATAAGCTTTTCGATCCCAAGAAATGTTGATGACACTGACAAGAAGTATGTCCCCTATTTTCCAGGTCTCGGAGAGTCCAGAGAGTTTTAGAAAATAATACACAGGAATGTTAATAGCTGGGTAGATTATGCTTCGAATGGGCTGCGGTGCCATCCATTCCCAAGTGAGATGACCATATCCAAAGACTATGTGATGTGCTGGTTCAAGGGACTGAAAATATTCGTCTGGTTGGAAAAACGTCCGCGTCAATAGAGCGATTGTTATTCGAATAGATAATGCTAGTTGTACTATTCGTAGGTCCATTGACATTATGGACTGGCGAAGTTGAAGACTGGGTGACAATAGTCACGCATCTTGTAATCTTGTAAGACACAGAATCCGTGACTGCCCCCTTAACTCCTCGCTTTCACTCTTCACTGCGCCAGGCGCCTGAGGCGTACAAAAAACATGTCCGCCATGCTTGACACATATGATATGCAAATGCTCGACTACTCCGGCGACCACGACGTTCAGATGAATCCCTCTTCCTTAGATCCATGGTTTCAAGACGAAGCGAAAATGGAGGAAGACGGCCCTGCATCGAAACATGAAAGCGAGGGTTCATCGAAAATCGACACACAGATACAAGAAAAAGTCGATGCTACCATAGAAGTTGACATGGAACCATCCATGGAGCTACACAACACCGAATATGATATGTTGGACGCTGAGGAAGCTCACAACAGCGAAATTCCCGACATCGAAGTCTATGATGCTTCACACATACTATCTCCTGCGATGTTTGCTGTGGCCTCGGCTGAAGGAGAGACCTTTCGCGAGATATTTGACACTTCAATCGTAAGGTCTACTCTAGATGAAGCCACCAACGTTATTCCCGTAGAGTCGTCGAATTCACTATTGGAGACGCACCCCATTGCCAGCAAGGAAACTCCGTCAGCGCCTCATGTCTTCCCGCAGTCATATATACATGAATCAGAACCGAAAAAACAACCAGCCATTAATGTTAATGCCCTGGAATCTGCTCCTGACACGATAGAAGCTGCGCATGAACCAAGCTCGGAATTTCATACTACCGAGTTTCGCGAGCCCTCTCCCGAAGATACGGAAAACAGCGTTCCGGATGATGGACATCCGACAGTAGGATCAAGTACACAGGATTATCTTCCTGCGGTTGACAAAGTCCCTGCCCATCCTCAAATAGACAACAATGTCGAATCCGACAACGCACAGCTGATAAATATACACGATGCTAATGCACCCGGCACAGTTTCTGGTGACAATGTATCTTCTGGTGACCCCCATGAAATATCTGAAGGTGTTTATATTGATCCGCCGCCGCCTGTGCTATTGTCTTTGGGTGCCGATGAAGGATTCGATTTCTCGTTGTTCAATGAGCCTTCTTGGAATGAAGGCATTCAGCAGGATGTAGAGGTCAAACGAATTGAACATATCTTTCTTCATCATCTTCCGACTTTGTATTACGAACCACTTTTCACGGTTTTCGAAGCTCTTCGTCACGAAGAATTTCTTCAATCGCTGTTTTCGCTGTCGGAGGCCGAATTGATACTAGAGGCTGTGGATTTGCAACTGACATTGAGCGAGGTATGATTAGTTCACGCTACTCCCAAAGTCAACAACAGAGTTAACTCCTACATATACACAGGATAACATATACGCACGAGAAGTCACTTTACATGATCTCAATGTGCTCCATGATGTTTCGGGCATTAACGGATTGCTGCGTATACGGCTCTCTGCGATATCGCCTCGATTTATATCACGATACCAACATCTTCAAAGCCAAATAAGCCGCCTGGATCTTGGAATATTAGCGGAGGAATTGCCTGCCGAAACAAATGGCAGTGATTTACTTGAAGATAAAGGTGAAATCATTGTGAGGATATCACTCTTATATTTTCTGACTGTAACGAATAGAGCGTCAGGGAGTTTCAACAGAGCCTAAAAAATTGGAGAATCATGGCACCCACGAAGGAGCTGAGCGCTTACTTCATGGTATAGACGACCGCTCTACCCAAGAAGAGGATTCTCTTGATCGAGGAGACTATGAAGGCCAGGAACAAGCTCATGAACCGGTATTGAATGAACAGCTTCAAGAGCACAAAGCTGAAGAGGAAGCAACATCATCTCAGGAGCAAACCTCTACGAAAGAGATGAGCATTAACATTCCTGTTCTGATGCAGGATAATTCGCTTTCAAACCAACAATTGGAGTACAACAAAGATGAAGACGACAATGAAGCCCAAGCCGAGGACGAAAATGAGTTGTCGACGCCGACTCATCACTCTACACCAATACTTGGTACCTGTGATCTCGGTGCAAGCGTACACGAGGATGAATATGCTGATGTTCTGGCACTTGAGACAGCTGAATCCAATCTACACGATGACAGTCAATATACAGAAGATAAATATTCTTTCGAACAGCGCAAGTGCGAGGAAGGCGTCGAGGGCCCCGAATATGACAATGACGAAGGTCAAGAAGGGTCCGGAGATGAAGAATATCAAGCGGAAGATCAAGGCCAATACCAAGAACAGAAAATAACTGAACAACACCAGGACCAACAAGAATACGAGGAGGAAGAAGAACATGAGTATCCTGAGGATATACACTTAACTCAGAGTCAAGAAGGAGCTGATCTTAGTCAGTCAATCTCATGATTCGTAATACGTGTTCCTTATATTTCAGCTGTAGGCCAACCAACTACTGACGATACCGGACAACTCGTTCCTTCGGACGCTCCCGGGACTTCAGAGCCTGGAGAGCAAATAAATGAACTTTTAAACGAACAAGGTAGGCGTTCATTATCAGATTCATTTACAATCCTTAATTCATTGTTTGTTACCTTTTCTTGAATAGCTTCAACCATTGATCAGGATGCCAGTTACGAGGAAGGTGAATATATCGACGATATCGATACAGCCTATGATCATTCAGCTGTCATTGGTATGCAATATATACATCCGCACTCATCCACCTTTCTTACCGACGGCATAGATGCGCCCGAAGAATTCTCACATATTGAAGAGACAGAACAGAGTCCTCATCATGCAGCAGGTCCTCTCAATTCTCACCCAGAATTTCCAGAATTCTTAGGGGAGGAATGGGAGGACGATCTGGATGGAGAAGGCGAAATCGATGACACATGGGATGAAGATAATGAAGCTGAGACTGTGCAGTCAAATTCAAATAGCAGTTCTGTCACCCTTTCGAGTAAGGCATCTAAACGGAGCTATGATGTGCTTGAGTTAGACGGAGATGGTAATGAGGATGGAAATAGTCATGAGACACCTCTAGGTTCTCCAGGTATTGTTTCTTTGTTCATGTCAAGAATCATGTGCTAATAATATCCAAGGCCCAAAACGCCCACGAACGCAATGATTATGGTCTATTGCGATCGGTCGTTGATTGTCCGCCTGGTGTTTGAGAGCGCATATTTTTTTCCAGTGGTCCATTCCAAAATGAAAAATGATCCAGGTCAAGTTAAAGGTTTAGTAATTTATATTTTTCATATCTCTCCTTGCAGCTTTTTCCCGTTTGATTGTGCTCACTCCTCTAGACCGCGCCCTGTTCTCAATCTGCTTGCTTTTAGCAGCTGCATCCTTGATGGGGTTACTAGGTGGTTTGTTGGTTGCAGCTTGCTGATTATTCTACTCGTTTTTTTGCCTTGTATAACATCCCATACCTCCATACACTCTGTATACCTAAATTGACTGCTACATGGATTCTGATCATTTCAAGTATGTTGTACAGAATAATTGACTGTCGAAATTTGCAGTTGAAAGATTCAAAATTTCATATACATGAGTCATAGCATAAGCTGCAAATGAATACTTACAAAGTGCATAGTACAAAATAATGCAAAACAAAAGAGATGGCTAGGGGCGCAACTTATGTGGGCAAGTATACGTATTTTACTCTTCAGCTAGCAAATTGTTTACCTCATCCTCTGAATCAGGATCGGAATCCATTATCGAATCAAATGGCACTTCACTCAAGCTCGATGAACCACTATTATCCAGAAGATTGTCAAGATCCTTGTCCAGCTGGGCTTCCTCTTTGATAGCTGGCCTGAAGCGTGCTCTAAAACGATTTACGATATTGAAATATAGTGCAACACTGACATATTAAAATACTCACCCCGTATTCTTCCCATTTTTTTCTGGAGCTTCATTATGCTCTTCGCTATCAGAACTGATTACAATGACTGGAGGTTTTTTTCGAGAAGCACTGTAGCATCGATTAGCCAGAATTCAATATTGCAAACAAGGTACACACGCAGCTCGCTTGGGTATGGCGCGTGTGGGCGCTTCGGGTTGTGGCGTGCCTTCAGCGGTAACATCTTCATCATCTTCAGTCGATAGACGAGGATGCCTATTGCCATCATTAGCGAGTCATATGAGTAACAAAGATGGGAAAGACGCTTGTACTTGGATCTGTATTTTGATTTTGATTTGATTTTGTCTGTGCTTGGGCCAGCAGAGTTTGAACGACTTCCAGTTGTAGTGCTGATCATACTTTCAGATCGTCTAATGGTTTTTCAGTTTATAACTGATACTACAACGGAAGAAAGAGATCTTAAACAATACCTCTTTCTTCCCCGAGTCCTTGGGATATCAATTTCTGTCAATTCAATGTCATCCTCAGGAATGATACTATCCAAAAACAGGAATAGTTCTTGGAGCTCCGCTAATTTCCTAAACTCCTCTTCACTGAAATGTTCAAGCTGTTTCTCAAACTTCTTCGTGATAGTAGCTTCGAACTTAGCTAAAGCTGTTTTGCAGATGGTATCTCGTAAAGGTCGGCGCTGCACCTCACTTTAATAACGGTGCATGACAATGACTTTAAACACTAACCGTACGCAGATTTATCATTAACAGTTTCAGTGAACGAATCCTATATTCGTCAACAGTATCTGGGATGTACATCTTGTTTAGGAGCTGACACAGCACTCTTTTGTCCTCTTCTGCAGGGGAGATATTAAGGTGATGAACATGGATAAGAATTGAGCGCCTACTCTCGATTTCAACTTTCAGATCCTTTTCGAATAATAAGGTGATGATATCTTTTGCCATATCCAACTGGATACATTCGTCAGCAACTTGGCCATCAATGAGCTGTCGCGTGGCGCTGACAGAAGAAAAGGAATTAGATGGGATGTAAAAAAGGGTAGAATATAATTGAAAAAACACACAGAGCCTGGGCCAGGTGAAGAGGATCGGTCCATTCTATGAACATACTAGCAAGCTGCGAGGATCCAATGACTTCGATGTCGTCTTCGGATTCAATTGAGGCTTTTCTGTCTTCGCATATATCCAAAAAAATTAATAAAAAAATCTAAGGAACGAAATTAAAGCTTTGATAGGTTCATGAATCAAGAAGTGTTGCACCTTGCGCATTTGATGTTGATTTGAAGCAGAGGAATGGCTGTAGATCCTAAAGAAAACAGTGAGACATTGCCGCAATTCATCGTTTCTGCCACTTGATGGAGATATGTAAATCTTGAGGAGAGTTTTTAAAACCTTGGCTGCCTTTAGATCTGTGACCCCATAGCCGTGGTTAGAGACATACCTCGATATCAGTGATCAATCCTGAAATAACCAACTTTGCCATTCCTTGGCATAAAGTGGCTTGGACTTTGGGGTCCTGTTCCTCTACAGTATGCAACAACAGAAATTGAGTTGTCATTTGAAGCTGCATAAATAGTTCGAGAGTCAGTGGCGCAGGTCCCTTGGCGAAAGTGGAAAGTGCTTGCATTGTTGGATCCATCATTGAATATGGCATTCTCATGGACCATGAAGATGTCAATCAATGAATGCACCAATATTAATCGAATTCCAGGAGGCGACGAAGAGAAAAACCCCATGAACCGCCTGAAGGATTGGACAGCCATTGTCTGATAGGTGCTGTCAACATTCCGCAATTATTACCACCAAAAGGTAGGCTCACTCGCGCAATGAGGCAGCACAACCCAAGGGCTTTTATTCCTTGCTCGAGAAATATACCGTCTCGGTGGGTTGAAGGAATAATGAGCTCCCTAAGCAAACCGTCAAGTATAATGTTATCTTCAAAGGTCTAAGTTGTCGAAATTTAGCACAAAGTTGTTCCTGAATAGTGCAGAATTCTTACGGTATCGACGCGTTCGAGCATACCTATGCACATTTTCAAGCACCTTAGGTCGATTACATCAAGCCGCTCTTTCTTCTCGGGAGATAGGTCATCTGTGCACGACCGAGACAGCCGTGTGGAGGTTGTCTCGTTGAAGCTTTGAACAGCTGGCTCTCCCTAAGAACAGAATCAATATCGGATGTTAGTCGCATGTTATTTACGAATACTAACCAGCGGATTGTCGATATCTTCACAAAGAATATTGTCGCGAAGTTCTGAGACTATTTCAACTACAAGACGAATGAGGTCGCGTTCGCTAACCGATAGCACTCGCAACACATCGAGGCAAGGTGCCATCAAGACCTCTGGCAGTACTTCCGACTCCAACATATGTCCTATCATAAAACAAGCTTGAATAAAAACATTATTGAAAATTGGACGAGACTTACGAACAAGCTTGAAAGTCTTTCGTCTCCCAGTTTCATCGCTGTAATCCAAGTTCGCAGCCAGTTTCAACAATTCCGAGATGACCAACAATCTAGATATTTTTTCCTCGTCACTTTGAAGAGTGTCAATGTCGGGATTAAGGGGGCTTTTGAGACCATCGTGAGTTGTGGAAAAATCAATATAGGCATTGAACTTGTCCTGGATCTGAAAAGCAACAAAAGTGACAACCGGAACAGCTTCCAGTCTAGCTTCATCTTTCGTCTCCTTGCAATAATCCACATATACACGAGCGAAGAATGCCTTCTCAGGGGTGAGATCCTTCCAATATTCGGCTATGTTCATGTAAATCAGAGTCCTAATCCCAAAACAGGTTCAGGCGAGGTAGAGAACGAATGCTGACCAGAAAATTTTGCCTCATTGAATATTACAGGTCGCGTGGTAAATATACTCATAAGAGCAATTTTAGCCACCGAAAGGTCTGAATTCAAATCGAAGAGTCGCAATAGTGCGAGTGGTCCTGATTCCCGTAATTCTTCGGGTTGATCCTCGATTTCGACGTCTTGTTCTTCTATTTTTACATTGCTAGAATCCATCCAAGTAGAAATGAGCAATTCAGTGGCCTTCCTCACGACGGTGTCTCGGTCCCCCATCCCGTTTTTAACAATGAGTTCCCTCTGAGCAATAGTTAATGTCCGTGGATGGGTTGGTCCTATTCGTCGTACATTCTCTTCACCATCTTCATTTTCCAGGACGTTGTTCTTTAATATCTGGCCAAATACTAATTTGCGGATAGGTTGGTCCTCGTCACGGGTTCGCTCAAGAATTGCCGGAAGGCTTCGCGTATTTAAAGGAATGTTCATGATCACAGCACGTCGGACTTCGCTGCAGGTAAGATTAGCATGGATAAGCATGAATGAATTGGCATGCGTACGGCGAGGAGTCATATGTCATTATTTCTATTAGAGTATCCAGAATGGACATATTATCTTCGATTTCTGACGGGGTCTCGGACCTAGCTAAAATAGAAAGACAAGTGGCAGCCAAAGCCCTTATACTGACTTCTTTGTCATGTACACGTCCCATAAGCCCGTCGCGGAGGCTATTGTAGGACTCTTCGCTATAAGTTTCAACATTGTAAGCCTGCGAATAAATGGGCCAAAAGATAGACATACTCAATGGCACCTAAATGCGTGATCATGCCTTGGAGTGTATAAAGAACACGATAACGAACTGTCTTATCTTTGGCCAAAAAGCCATCCATTAGGAACTCCAGCAGAAACCTCGTAAACCGATATGCCGGCGTGTTGTCGCTGTCTTCCACATCTTCTGGATCCCTTTCGAGGAGGGCTGGAAGCGGTTTGAGAGAGGCACATTATATACATTATGAGATTATATCCCACCTTTCTCATTCATGTATCTGATATATCCACCAATGAATTTCAAGACACGATCCGCGGCTGGGAGACCCTTTTTCATAGGCAGCGCCCTCAATAGGAAGGAGTGGAAGACTTTCTGAAATTGCGTTTCTCCAATGATCTTGATTCCCCTGGGTGTTTCTTCTGTATACGCAGCAGCTTCCATATGAACTTTGTTGAGGGCCACAAAATTCTTTCTGTGGTTTGACAACGAGGCCTGAACTTGGTCGAAAATTCGAGAGATTGACAACTCGAACTGCTCGCGCATGACATGTGGAGTGGGTAGTGAGCGTTGGGCCATAATGCAAGACGAATGTTGTAAAGAATGAGCACCAGATCGTTTACTAGCAACGAAAATGTAAGGTTTCTTGACAATTCCAGCACTCCAATGATGTTGAAC
The DNA here is from genome assembly GCA_015484465.1 of Pholiota conissans. Taxonomy (NCBI): domain Eukaryota; kingdom Fungi; phylum Basidiomycota; class Agaricomycetes; order Agaricales; family Strophariaceae; genus Pholiota; species Pholiota conissans. The sequence goes on from MU155141.1 coordinate 221,081, forward strand.
GCGATTGTAACTCGAGTCACAGTCACGTGGATCGCGTTTATATGTATGACTTGGAACAATGGAACAAGTTGAAGTACTCCTCGATGATTACAGCAAAAACAAACCTCCCACAGCGTATTGCAGCATTCCAGCTGATTTTTCTGTAACCGTTTCTCTTACCCTGGCCCCTACTCTTCTATCCATCGGGAATATATCGTGTTTCAATGGCGGAAAATCATACTAGACGTTTATGTGTGGAAATAATACATTCACATTTTGGCCCTTTGACCGCAGTAAGTAGCAAAATTGCTATATTATAACGTTGTTTTGAATGTAGTAAATATTTCTACAGAGATTAGCATCAGTGCTACTTACACGAGGGCGCTTAGCGCTTCTTCCTCTAATACGCCTTTCGCAATTGAAACCTCGTACCGCCAGAGCTGCGATACTAATTCTTGTGCAACATAATGTGTTGTGGCATACAAGGGGACAGGACAATGTGGAAATGTTTGAATTCAATGTGGATGAATGTCTCCTAAGAATGAGGTTCGGGAAGTTCGTCTGGTTAGCTGAACAAAAATTTGGTCAACAGGTCAGCTATTTTGTTTACTAACGACACAGTTTCTCACCCTCTACGATCAGGCGGCAGACATAATACAACTAATACTGGATCATGGAAAACTTCGTCCTCCCGAAATCATCTCTGTCTTGTCACGGTGCGACCCAAAAAGTACGTTCGCTTTTCCGTCGCAAAGCCCTTATTTCTGAACCGCAGACAGCGACTTCACAGTACACCCAAATGTTGATGAAATTAGTGTCCGGGTCATACTTGAAGCCCTCTACCATTCTATCTCACCTTTCTCCGCGAGATAAAATCATCCAATATGAGGCCGAGGAAAAGCACAAGATAGTTGGTTTCCCAACTGCCAAAGAATTGCGAGAAGCGAAAGAGGTCGCGCAAGCAAGACTCAAACGTGAAGAGGAAGAAGCAGAGCAAGTTGGGCTGGTAAGAATATTGGGCATCATTGGTATATATTGATCTGATCATGTTACTAGAAACGAAAAGCTAAAGACCAGTCTGGCTCTAAAACTAGCAGAGTACGAGTTTCGCATGAAGTACTCCGATAACCTAATGGTTCATTTTTTAGCGTAAAACTGCAGAAGATGTCGTCATTAATGTGAGTAAAAATTTTCTTCTCTCCGTATACAGATCCTCTCTGATTTATTTTCTCTGCCAGGACGCCGTGTATTTCAAGGTAAATTACGAAAGATTCGGGATTCATATACGAAATGCAGTATGGCAATGTTCGCGCAACTGGCATCGCTTTATCCTCATTGATACTCAGGTCATCGAAACTGCTGCACGAGATAAGTTCAACGAGGGGGCTGCTATAGTAATGAGAGCAGCCATGAAAGCTACGGAGATCACTCAGTTGACTTTGTCTGAATCCCGTTCAGGCGAGTTAATTTTTTTCCCCCCTTTTTTCCATCGTTATCAATCCTCACACGAAATTAGTGCCAACCTCGATCTCCAACATTGCAATGAAAGTGCCCGATGATGCAAATTTAGCTGCTGGTCTCGTATATTCAACAAAAAAGGTTGCAAATATCACTTGCATAAAGGACTATCTAGGCATGCTATCATCCGCCGATAATCCAACACCAGAGGGAAGAGCATCATCTTTTTTGTCTTATTCGACCTCCAAAGTGCAGGTGGAATTTGAAATGATAGCTCGGAGATTGCGGCAGAATGTAGTGGAATCGGTTGCACAAGATAAACACGGTGCTGAGGGACTCAGAATATTGCGACTTCTAAGCCATTCCGGGAAGGTTGATGAAAAGCAGGTATGAACAGCTGCTCGTGTTTTAGGAAGTTACTCACGACAATGTACAGATATCTAAAGGCGTACTCATGGCCCCTAAAGACGTTCGACCTCTCCTAGTGGCTCTATCGGCTGATTCTTTAATCAGCACACAGGAAGTCCCTAAAAGTGCTGATCGCAATCCAGCGCGAACATTTTATCTATGGTTCGTTCCTTTTCTTGGGTTTCAATTCGCTTAAATGATAAATCTTGTTCGCTCAAGGTATGCCGATTTTAATAAGGCATACGCAAAAATACTGGGCGATATATATAAAACCCTATATAACATTATGTCCCGAAGACGGGCTGAATCCGAGGCACACGATGTTGCTGCTGTGCTAGACAAGCGTCAAAGAACTGACGTGAGTCAAGACGAGAGCCTTTTGACGAGACTGGAGCGGGAGCTTTTGAAGGATTGGGAATTGAAGCAGGAAAAGCTGGCGGTCCTCGAGATGCGTGTTGAAGAGATAATCTTTCTACTCAAAGATCTTGCTCCTCTATGTGTCAATGATGATTGATTGTCCTTTAAAGTCTTAGTATTCAGAAGTACGGTCCATAAGTACGCGACATCGCAGCAAGTGCCTGTTGATGACATAATGTAAGATGGTTAGCAAATATTTTGAACTCCGCTCTTATTAAGCGAAACAGATGAGGCGCGTACGGAAAGCGAGCCACAAGTTTGACTCGAACCTCATCCTTCGACGCGTCAATTTTTCCCACTTTCCTCCTCCTGGTTTGAGTGCCAATGGCAGACACTCAACTCAATAAAGCCATTTTCGCTGCTCGCGTTAATCGAATCATGCAATGTTGGACAGTTCGTGCAGCTTTCAAATTTAGCTACTACATCCCTCCCTGACCGCTTTGACTCATGCTCAGAACGCGAAGCAAAACGAAGATTACGAATCGATAGCAGACGTGGATGCTCTTTTACTTGTTGCGGGAGATCCAACTTCAGACGATGAACCTATGCGCAAGGGTTCTTGCTTCCAGGTAGGTCACATTGTGGTGGCCTTCTGAAAAACGTATCGCTCATGCCACGTCATAAAGCAATGGCTCCTTGGTTACGAATTCCCATCCACTTTGTTTCTTTTTCAAAAGAACAAGATATCTATTCTTTGTTCGGCGTCTAAAGGTTCGTTGTCTTTAAGACTCATCTATGTATGATGCGGACTTTTTCTTTTTCCCAGCAAAGATCCTATCTCAGATTGAGAACGCTGTTAAATCAGTTACAATTGAGATTCTCGCTCGACCAAAAGGAAAAGACGCCTCTAGTGATGCACTTGCAAAATTCTTAGCCCAATATACATTGGCCAAGCGAGTGGGCGTTCTTATCAAGGAATCACCCTCAGGCAAACTTGTCTCGGAGTGGCAAGGAGTTGTAAATGATTCAGCCTCTAAACCTGAGTTGGTTGATATGTCCCCTGCAATCTCATCTCTAATGGCAGTCAAGGACGAAGAAGAACTTGTGAGCGTGCATATTCCATCAAGGGATCTTCCGCTGAATGCCTCTTCAGAAATGGACGGAAACGGCAGCCAATCTAACTTCCACTCTCCTAAAATATCTTGTCGCCCCCAAATTGGAGTCCATTCTGGACAAAGAATCAAAAATTACGCATGATATGCTTGCTGCTCAAATTGAGTCTCGATTGGGGTCTGGAGAAGGGAGCACCGCGAAGGGTCCTGACATGAAAGTGTGGAGTAAAGGAAAGGGTCTTGAAAAGGTAAGCTTCATGTTATAAGTCGAACTGACGATATTGACTCGCAAGCAGTTGGACTGGCCCTCTGTTGAATTCTGTTACCCACCAATCATCATCTCGAAGTCATCTAAATCGGGATATGACCTGCGGTACACTGTAGAATCATCCGACGACAATATCGCACACAAAGGTGTATTCATAGTTGGCTTTGGTATGCGCTACAAGTCATATAGCACCAATATTGGAAGGACATTCATCGTTGATCCCAACACGGTACGTTTGCTGCTAGTTTTATCTTGAGAGTATCATTAACACATACCTCTTAGGATCAAGAAGCTCAGTATAATCTCCTGGTTTCTTTACAAACAGAGCTTCTGTCATTCATGAAGGAGGGTGTGACGGCTCGTGACGTTTATCAGCACGCAGTGGAGTTTATTAAAGGCAAAAAACCTGAGCTAGAGAAGTCATTCGTCAAAAACATTGGTTTTGCTGTAAGCTGCCTCATTTCTTTCCAGATCAGGATTACTGATGAATATAACAGACCGGCATTGAATTTCGTGACGCAGGTTATATACTTTCCTTAAAGAATACTCGCATTCTCAGGAAGAATATGGTTTTCAATCTAAGCCTTGGATTTACGGGTCTCAGTGACAATGCAGGCCAAAAGTGCGCAATATTATCCCCTCTGCTTGTCAAGCTTACTCATACGCCTTTAGATATGTTTTAACTCTCGTCGACACTGTCAAAATCGGGGCCGATTCAGCATCGCTCTTGACTGAGGGTGTCAAGTCACCCAAGGATACACTGTTCTTCCTTACCCCCGAGAGTGACGAAGAAAAAGAAATGAGGCCCAAGAAACCTCCCGTTGCCCCTTTGAAAAACGGTTCTCCAGCCAAGACGAAGACAATAGGCGGAAAAGTTTTGCGCAACCAAACTCGTCGCGCTGCTCAAGATGAGGTTCATCAAACTGCGCTTGCGAAGCTAATTGAGCATCAGCGTGAATTGCACGAGAATCTTCAAACGCAGGGCTTAGCTAAGTCGTCAGAAGATGGAGGAGGTGCCAGTGGAAAGGAAGGCAAGGGCTGGAAAAAGTTCCAGAGTTATAAAGGAGAGGGTGCTTTACCCCCCGAAGTCGAAAGATTGCGGATATTCGTGGATCGCAAAGCTCAGACCGTTATACTTCCCATCCATGGGTTTGCCGTGCCTTTTCACATCAATACCATAAAAAATGCCAGCAAGAACGATGAAGGTGATTTTACGTACCTCAGGATCAACTTCCAGACTCCTGGGCAACTGGCGGGAAAGAAAGAAGATACGGTATGTCATTAAAGCTTTAAAAAAATTCTGAACTAACATTTGATGAACCTGCCTCAGCCATTCGAAGATCCTGATGCTACATTCATCCGTTCTGTCTCCTACCGGTCACCAGACGGTCATCGATTAGATAACATTGTGAAGCAAATTAACGACCTCAAAAAGGAAGCCAATAAGCGCGAACAACAGAAAAAAGAAATGGCTGATGTCGTAGAGCAAGGCAATCTCGTTGAAATCAAGGGACGACGACCTATAAAAATGCCTGAGGCATTCATCAGACCCGCCTTAGATGGCAAGCGCCTCCCAGGGGAAGTTGAAATACATCAGAATGGTATTCGTTATCTTTCAATGGGCTCGCAGAAAGTCGGTGAGTACTGAGATAGTTTCTGATGTACCTGGGTACTGTTTTCTGAATCCTTTCTTCTTCATAGATATCCTGTTCAGCAATATCAAACATCTCTTCTTCCAACCTTGCGATCATGAGCTTTTAGTCATTGTTCATTTACACTTGAAGGCGCCGATCATGATTGGCAAGAAGAAAGCGTTTGACGTACAATTCTTCCGCGAAGCAACCGATGTCCAATTCGATGAAACGGGAAATCGAAAACGTAAACACCGATACGGTGACGAAGATGAGATAGAAATGGAGCAACAGGAACGCAAGCGTCGAGCACTTCTCAACAAAGAGATTAAAGCATTCGCTGAGAAAATCGCTGAAGCCGCTTCTACTTCCAACGGCGAGACACTTGAACTTGATATTCCTTTCCGGGAGTTATCGTTTGAAGGTGTACCTTTCCGAACTAGTGCCCGCTTGCAACCTACAACAGAATGTTTGGTACACCTTACGGATCCACCGTTCCTCGTAGTCACCCTGTCGGAAATAGAAATTGCATCCTTGGAGCGGGTTCAGTATGGTTTGAAGCAATTTGATCTTGTGTTCATCTTCAAAGACTTCACCAAACCACCTCTCCACATCAATTCCATCCAGAGTTCACAGATGGATGACGTCAAGAATTGGCTAGAGTGCGTACTTGTTCCTTGACTGCATTTCGCCTGCTTATGTGCCATTTACAGCTCCGTGGATATTCCTATGAGCGAAGGCCCAGTCAATTTGAATTGGGGTCCGATCATGAAGCATATCAATGAGAGTCCCTACGAGTTCTTCCAAGGCGGTGGCTGGAGTTTCCTTGGTGGTGCTGCAGGTGTCGAGGTATGTTGCGCGTAGCTCGTTTCATAATGAAGCTGATTCCGTCTTAGAGTGATCACTCTGATGAATCTGGGTCTGAGTCTGAATTTGAGGCCGATCCTGAAGAGTTTGACGCAAGCTCAAGTAGTGATGACGCAAGCGATGCCTACTCGGATGACAGTGGCAGCGATGGCAGTGGTTCTGACTTTGGTGGTGGTGGTGATGATGATGACAGCGATGAAGGTTAGAATTTCCTTGATTTTTTCGATTCTTTCTCACAAATATTTCAATTACAGGTGATGATTGGGATGAATTGGAACGAAAGGCAGCCAAATGTGAGTGTTTCTTTGTTGTCAAAAACTGAAGAATGTTATTTAAACACATCTTTGTAGCCGACCAAAAGAGAGTAGAGAACAAGAAAGCTGCAGGTTCGGATGACTCTGATGATGACAGGCCTAAAAAGAAAACTGCTGCCAAGGCCAATGGAAAGACCAAAGGCAAGCGGTGATTTTCGGCTCTGTTATTTTCTCTGTTACTCTTGCTTATTCATTCCGTGTATATACCTGTCGACATTTCCCTCAAATGTGGCTGTTTCAATATAATTGTTTTCCCTGCTGTAGTGAAGTACATGTTGTTGGGAGTGTTATTTAAGCTGATGAGCAAGTGTATATCCAGATACAAAATGCGATAACCGCGCATCGACAACGAAGCCCTAATATGAAGAAAGTAAGTGAGCTTTGGTAAAACGGTTCGCAGCGAAGTCAACCAAACCTCGCGATCATAATCTGTTATGCCATAATATATGAGTAGTGGTTTTCGCAATTCTTGACACAACTTGCCATCTAAGGCTTCTTGTAATTTTGAAAGCTCTACTACCCGTGTAACGATGTGTTCGCCAGCCTCAAGCTGTGGCTTGGGAGTCTCCATCTTGTCCTCCAACGTAACGCTGAGAACAGCCAATTGCATATTCGCGTTCGACATGCCTGGTTGAGGCACCTTTGAGAAGACTAAGAAAGAAATAGTTGGTTTGTAAATGTACCTGGGTCGCTCACAATGACTGGCGAGATTTGAAGAACTTTATCTGCTCTGAACCCAGTTTCCTCATGAAGTTCACGAATCGCAGTCGTTTCAATAGTTTCTCCCTCGTCGACCAGTCCTATAAGTTGTAAATAGGCGAAAAACCTTTAGATCATTTGATTACCTGCTGGCATTTCTATATTCGAAGGATACATGCATGAGACCGTCATATATTTATGCGAAAAGACATTCACTCGCCGATAATGAACTTCCCGATGGGGGGCCTGTATTGTTCAATAACGATAGTTGAAGTCGGGAACGCATTGGTCTTCGAGCGTATGACGGCAAACACAGCAACAGCTACGAGACAAACATATAGATCAGAAATCACGCAGAAGACCCACCGCTCACCATCGACTCCAGTGGTTTTCGCCCTAGTCTTCCTTTCTGCGTATTCCCAAGATCTCTTCGAAAATTTATCAACAAGTTACGCTTTCAATAACCGTTTTGAGAACCTCTATTCCGTCTTGATCTAAATATTTTGCCTTCTTCAGTGCGATCCATCTATGGGGTTGATGTGCTGGATTTGTATTTAAGTCGCTGTGGTGCATACCTGGCTTCCGATGCCGTCAGATCTGCAGTGCTTATAATTTTCGGAAGGTTGTGCGCCATTCGGGATTGTTGTTTGACGAGCGGTGTTGTAGATAACAGAACAAGGCAGAGTCGAAAAAGGGACATGCTTATTAAGTTACTTGCTCCATGACATGGATCATTGGATGATGCAGAGCTTTCAATTAACGTGACCGGAGAGACCCGACCCGGCCCAGGACAACATGTGCACAAAATTTGGGAAACCGCACTTTCGTGTTCTTCCACACAGATCCTCGCAACCCTCCTCACTTATATTCTGGTAATACCCTCATGTCCGCCACAGCCCTAGACCGACAAATACGTCCAATCTATGGTTCGCATTCATCTCTGTACCTAGTACTTTTCATTAAGCTCTTCTCCAAGATGCCCTGGATACAGGTTCCAACAAGTCAGCACTTGTCGGGTGCAACAAGCTCCTCAAAAAACATCCCAAGAACGAATTGCTAAAGGTTATATTCTTAACAACGGCTAAATCACATCTATACCAACTTGCCAATTTTATAGGCTTTAAAAGCGCTTGCGCTTATTCGATCCCAGAAAGTGGAAGAATCTCTGCTCTTATGCGACGAGGTTCTCGAACTAAAACCGACGGACGACGGTGTCCTGACAGCTATGATGCACGTACTCCGTGGCTTGGGTCGCCGTATGTCTTTTCCGATAAATTAACAAGTGAATCGTCGTAACGTATCGGAAACAGACAACGACATGGTCACAATGTTCGAAGAGGCGTATAAAAAGTGCCCAACGAACGAAGACTTGGGTGCCCAGACCTTCTTCGCCAATGTTCGTGCGAATCACTGGAAATCTGCTCACCAGGTCAGTGGCTATTGAATATAAATTTCATGACTAAATTTCTTGCAGATTGCCTCTCGAATGTATAAGCAATTTCAGGAGGATCGTTACCTATACTGGAGTGTAATGTGTGCAGTCCTCCAGGTCATTGCTGGATCCGCTGCTCTTTGGCTGCTTTCTGACCAATTTCACAGGCCAAAGATAGCGCGACACCCGATTCAATGCGGCCTATCCTTTTCAAACTTGCTCACCGTCTCCTCGTGTCGTCACCGACACCTTCATATGCCTCTCCTGATCGCTTCCACCTTCATCTATCCATTCTGCGTGAATTACGCTTGTTTGATGAGGCCGAAAACCTCCTCGACAGCGAAATTGGAAAAGCTATATGTGCTACTAATTTGTCTTGCAATGAAGTCAGGCGGGATATCTGGCTCCACAATGGACGGACGCAGCAAGAAAGAGAACACGCGGAAGATCTCATTGCAGAGAAGGAGTACGATATTGTTGAACTTTCTCATTCTTCATTTACTCAATACTCATTGGGGTTAACAGCGATCGCAATTGGCTAGAATTTCTGGCGGTCCTTGATGCCACGCTACCACCTGCTTCATCAACAGCTTCTGTAGACACGGAAGCGAGAGATAAAGTCACCCATGTCCAAGAATTCTTTTCTGTCATCGAAAAAGTAGACGGCCTGAAGGATCGATCTGCATCGTTAGCCTTGCTGGAACTCGAGAAGAGAACTCTGGCACATAGTCTTTCTGAAGGTTTGTGGGAATGGTCTGTCTGTCTTATTCTGCCCATCTAATCGTTGCCATGACAGACTCAGGCAAAATTCTGGATCTGGTAAAGCGATACTTTGATAATGTTGGTGATAAGGCATGTTGTTTTGAAGACCTCAAACCATACTTAAACCTTGAGAATGATATTTTGGAACAATATACGTCTTTCCTCGAAACAGTGTCGCCTGCCTTCGTGAGTCAACCTCAGATGTTATATTGACGTCTTTTTGGTCTAATGTCGCACCGCAGACTACTGTTTCTGAACTAAGACGCCTTATCAATAGCTATAAAATCATACGGTACACATTACCCGAGGCTGAGATCACCGCTGAAAAGGAGTTGCAGCGTTTTGCGCTCTACACTAAGCATTATTTTGATGCGCTTCCTCTTGGGGTTTCCCTTCCTTCTACCGAGCTTCAACATGCAGATGACTTGGCCCTTCTGGCTGCGAACACCCTTGTCAATCTGTGGAGGATCACTGGAGACGACGCACACCTGTTCAACGCCGTTTATTTCTTGGAATTTGCCCTTTCCAGAAGCAAGCAGTCATTTTTGATGCGCCTAATTCTAATCCGCATATATCGCTTACTTGGTACATGATCTCCTTGCCACATTGAATAATTACGGTACGCTAATTTGATGTCACTAACACCCAACAGGTGCCCCGGCATTGGCCTTGGAACATTATCGTGCCATGCAAATTAAACAAATCCAACAGGATACCCTCTCTCATCTCATTCTTTCGCGAGCATCCACATTTTCATTGGCATCCACTGGCGATTTAACATTGGCGTCAGAATGCTTAGAGTCAACCAACATATATCTCAGCAACTCCCAAGAGGTAAATAGAAATTACTCTGATGTTGGCCCTTCTGAACCTGTCTTCAGACAGGAGACTTCGTTGTTCGCGCTTTCACGGCTGAAAAATACTCTCAAGTTAGTGCCTTTGATTTATTATTTTCCATCTAAAAGTTTATGTTGTTTGAAAGATACCAGAGTTTATCATATTTGAAGAACAGTTGGATAACTCACTTCAAAGGGATACTGTGAAAATCGAGCACGTCCGGATGCGCCTTACTCACGAACTGATATCCTCGGACATCATCGATATGGAGCTGATTGAGTTGAAGTTTATCTTTGATCGAAGTCAGTCGACTATGTTTTTTCATCGATGCAGGATGATTCTTACTTGCCATTTCAGCACATTTTGATAATCGGGACTTCTCCATCATTCCTAACTACCAGCCTAAAGTTTCGCAGGGACTTGACGAGCAAACACTGCTATTCGACAAACCCGAAGGGGTGCGTTCCTTTAGAGGCTAATGTGCGAATTTGAATGCTAAACTGGGCTGCAGTCTGAATGGTTATCAGCCTTCCTCAAAGCGTATATTCGCATCTTCCAGCAAGCCAGTGACTTGGATGACACTGTTGAAGAGAAATTACTCATTGGAGATCGCCCCAAACCGAGCGCCAAAATAAATGGCAATCTATCATTAAGAGATCGACTCGTGCAACGAAACCCAGGGGATGCAGCCAGTGTGAGCTATTATCTCCATCTGCATCTATGCGTCTCAATATTAGAAACATACGTAGTTGACTGCGGAGGAAGCACGGCTCATCGATTATGCAAATGCCCTCGCCGACTGGCTAGAGCCGTACCATGATCACGCTCGTCCTCCACCCTCTGTTGTGCTTGCTGAGGCAGCGAAGCAGACAGAAATGAAAACAGGCCATCCATTAAAGGGTGTTGACATTTCCAATGGTGTTGAACATCATAAGAAGGATGAGGAGCCTCCTGCCGTCCAGAACCCTCCCCAGCTTGTAGTAGACTATTTTGATGGTATGCTTCCCTCTTCCTTTTCTGCCTTGATATATATCCTCATCTCATTCCAGCCGTCAAGCAACGTTTCGAAGAAGCTCAGTCGAAAAGTTCACCAAGCGAATTACTTCATGTCGCAACTCTTGCGCAAGAGGCTTACCTTTTGTTCATAATCGAAACTTTTCGCTTCAAGAATCCTGCCATCGTCAAAGCAAATAAATTTAGCAACGTAAGCTGTCTTATTGACATTACTTGCTTTTCTGACACAAACCAGCTTGTCGCAAGCTTCAAGAGCCTTCGTAGTGATGCTCTTGCCACACTCAGGGATATTTCAGCGGGCTTGATTAAGCGTGGCGCGACAGACGGCTCAAGTGAGAGTCGGACGGCTTGTGTAGAAGTTTGCTCATCTACCCTGCTCCCTCAGGTGATTTTCTCCATATTTTTGCATGTTAAATCACTGAATCAACTTGAAACTAGATCGATCGAGACTTCGTTTTCATTCAGGCAAAGAAGATTACGGACTCTCGTCGCAAGGTGCTTGACGGTGTCGGTAAAGGCCTTGCTAAGATATGCTCGACCTATGCCACTTAAAAAGCTGTTTGGAGGAAAAGTAGCACCCCTGAACATTCTATTAGTATTCTTCTGACTTACAACTCTACACGTGGTCCTATATAAACCTTAACTGTACAACTAACTCTCTGTCTCTGATAATCCCCGCTCTGTATCTTCAATACTATTTACGCTACTTATATAGATCGCATAATAAATTGTAACTCCCATGTGGCCGTCACGCGTACAGCAAGCTTTGTGTCACGCGATTGTGACAATTACCCAAGTTCTCAACCCGTCCACCACAACTTGAACACGCGTCGAAATGAGCCAATGTGAGCCGACAGCCCCAACTTTAGTTTCCAGCTAATGACATGTTCAAGATGAATCTAACTACTACGGCAGCGGTGGTGGAGGTGGATATCTGCAAGGCGGTTCACCATTTAGCCAAGGTGGCAGCCCAGGTGGTATGAGGGTGAGTCGCGTCAGACAAACAGCTCGGACAATATTGACGTGTTTTCACTGTAGAAAACTGAGGTTTCCAACTCTTTGAGGCCTTTTACTATTTCCCAGCTTACCCAAGCTTCACAAGCCCATACTGATGCTGAGTGGAGAGTAGATGACGTCGAAATTGGCCAAGTAGATCAAATATGGCACCTTCTCTCATTCCCCTTTGCTGAAAATTTCTTTTCAGGTAACTATTGTTGCACAAGTAGTTTCCATACAAAAGCAGACAACGAATTCTGTTTACTTGTTAGACGACGGAACGGGGAAGATAGAGGCCCGTCATTGGGTTGATTCGGCGAGTGACGACGACTCGCATAAATGGAGTTCGATCGAGTCCGTGTCTCCCTCCTTGTGTATCATGGTTCTGCTAATGATTTCTATCAGGGAAATGCGATACGTACGGGTGACAGGGAGTTTGAAGAGTTTTGGCAAGAAAAAGTATATCAATGCAACACATATTCGAAACATTACCGATCCACACGAGATATATTTCCATATCCTTGAAGCAATTACTGTGTGCTTGATTGTAGAGCGGGGACCAGTAAGTTGTGCAACTTATCGAGCCACATTATTCAATTTCTAACTGTATCAAAGCCCTCGAATCCTGGAAGCGGTCCTGCAACTGCTATAAAAGCAGAACGTACAACAGGAAACGTATCTGTATATTCCGCGCAGAGTAACGCACCTGCAGTAAATGATCAATTTGCTCATCTGCCACAGTTGCAACGCTCCATCATGAGATTCCTTATGAGCCAGCCGCCTCAGGATGAAGGAATTCATGTTGCCGTCATTGCCAAGGCTATTGCCGGTGGTTCAAATGATGCTAACAAAATCTGGTATGAATCTGTCCTAAATGTCCTAGTAATGTCTGACTGATGCGTTACTTAGTGAGGCATTGGACGAACTAATGGACCAAGGCCATGTGTTCACAACCATCGATGATTCTCATTTCAGCCTTTCTCTGTAATTTCGTGTATTTATTCCACTTGATGGCGGGCAGAGCCGTATCTACGAGATGTAAAGCTGCAACTGTTTATAATATGTACATAGCCAAAGATCAAGTCTGGCACATCAAACTGCATCCATGCTAAGACAATTCGGCTGTCCAGCCTGAGGCTGGTATATTGAAAAGGAATGATGCCAGATAACTCGCAATGTATTCATGCACCTTGCTAGTTGGATGAATGTGGTCGAACCAAAAGGATCCGCTGCGTTTTTTTATCTCAGCTTCACTGAAACCATAGGCAGTCGGGTTGTCCAGTAGAGTGTTGAAGAAGTGAAAAGATGATAACAAGAATACAGAGCTATTCAGATGTGTCGAGCAGAATTTTTGAGCTGCCTTGCGTAGATTGGCATTCCAGGTAGTTAACATTTGTGGTGCAGCTTCTCCTGTGCGGATGCGGACTGATTCGTGGAACTAATGTGAGCATTGAAAAAGTTTAAGACAACAGAATCTACGCTTACTAGCAGGGCTACGGTGTATAGGAGGGACATTGATAAATAAAAAATTCCTAGCTCCAGTACTATATACTCTATCCTGAAGGTCAAACAATCTTTCCATGGCATCGTCTCGAACCTGGGACCTAAATACAAATATTCATATATCTTCAAAATTGGACCAGGGGGCACTCACGCGCAGTCGTTGATCCCTACCCAAGTTACTAGCAACGTCACGAATTATTTATGCTCTGATAGCAGAAGAAAATTTGAACTCACTAAACAATGTCTCCTCAGCTGTCCAAGGTGTTCCAGCAGGCTTCTTCCCAAGACCTGGAAGAAACAGATTTTGGACCTGACGCGAGACACCGTCCAAAGTATCGCCGCCCTTGGCGTAATTATAGACGAGAAGAGGATTTGCTTTCCATTCGTCACTTTGATCTCTCAATTTTCCGGCGGTGTGAGGCTTTGGTGGAGTATATAACGGCCCAGGACGAAATTTGGTGATAAGATGCCCAACCCAGTTTGGCAAGTCAGGCTCATTCCAGAGTCCATATTCATTCGATCCTGGAAAAGGCAGGCCCAACGGATCGGCAGCGTTTGGTTTGGTTTCATCATAGTCGAGCACGTAGTCAACAGAACTAAAAGAATCCCCACTAGAGGGAAAGGGGTAGCATACGATGCGTGAGTCTGATGGTACTTATATCATGAATGAAGGGGTAACGAACAAGATTACGAGGCGATTTATGAAGGAAAATCCTTTCCATGAAGGTCCAATATTATAGATGGTAGACATGACGAGCAGGGGGAGTGAGTTCCAAATCGAATGTCGTATAATATATGATGATCGTTGGGAGAGAGAACAGAGTTATGTATGTAGGACGAACGTTGATATCTAAATGTCGGAAACTTCAAATCCCTTTATTAGGTCGATAATGGCGCGAATGACAGGTGCCTCTGATTAGGCCTGATCAGAGGACACTAAGGCCTGATTAGGGTCCCTACTTTAGCATTTTCTAACATTTTATGGCCTTTTTGGCGTCTTATCAGCGCGTTTCCGGCCCTTATTTTGAATCGGTGGCGTCTGATGATACAAAATTGACCTGATCAGATAGAAATCTGATCAGGCAATTTGAGGTTTCCGACAAACTATACAAAACAACGAGTTCTCACGGGTCCCACAACCAAGCGCTCCTATTGACCGCTTATCTTGAGACAAAGGAGTCCTATTGGCTGCGGCATGTTCCCGGCCCGATTATCCGCCGTATTTCCCGTATCTTCTTTCTTTAAAATTCAGTGTTGATATAACCTACAATACATATCACAGGGTATCTTCAACGAGCTCGAGTCAGAACCAGCATGGGACTCCGGGGGAGGGGACTCGGAGAGTGAACTGAAGCGGGATATGCCGAGGCCAGCGGCCAGCACTGCGGACGCGACGTTCTCAAAATTTGCGAGACTCAAATTTTCATGTGCCGCATACTTAACCAGAGCGTGTCGGGCACATGAATTACTGACTTTTGCATTATTTTTTTCAAATTTCCCGAGGCCTACTCCGAGCTCACAAGCATTGTTTTTCTGAACTTCACCTGAAAATGATATCTGAATGTGCTGGCCGCTTTTAGCTCCCATGTTGGCGACGAGCTTATTGAATTTCTTCAATTCCACGAGACCGCAAAAAAAAATACTGCTGCACCAGTGAAGCCTAACGAGCGTAGAGGTTATCTGTTTACAAGACTGAAAAAAATACTGTATCTGAGAATATATAGGCTACTGTACTATTTCGACCAAGTGTTCAGTCACTTGTCATTTCGATCTGTGAACTGAACACTTGGTTCATCTGTCATAGGTCATTTCGGTAGGTGAACACCTCCTAAATTGGGTCTAAAACAGGCTTAAAAATATTAATTTTGCGCTAAAGTACCAAATTTTGAGTGAGGATCCGAGCACAATTCAGTCGCGTTCCCACAAATGAACCACCAAATGGTACAGGCACTTTCCTAGCACGACGGCCACGACCCATCTCGGGAACAATCAGATCGCCCTCAATCTCCTCCGGTTCTGCATCTGCGTCCTCAACAACTGTAGCCCGTTCTACGCTCCTGTCTTCGGCCACTGCGAACCCATCGCTGACCTTTGCAAGGGGGGCCGGAAACTCTAATCCGGCACCGGTATCCGGTTAGTTAGTTCAGGCTGTCCAGCCAAAGGCCCGTTAAAAAAATTTCTGACCCCTCCACAAAATACCTTTTTTTGAGCTGTTTTGACGAAAATGATGAAATCAGCTACAAAATACACCATGATATCTACAAATGTGCCCTCTTCTGAGAACGAAGCTCTCGTGCAATTGGAAATGACGACTATACACAATTCAGGACATTCTAAAGGCATCTGAAGTATTCATCATCCTGGACAGTTGTGATGAGGTTCCGTTCCAGAAGATCTTCTAACGCATCACTATATGACATGAATTCGGAAAAAGTTAAGATGAAAGCATGACACATACTTGAGTTCATCCGCTGTGATGGTCTCGTGCTTGAGGATGATATCAGGTATAAAATTAGCAACATGCACTCCACTGAATGAGTCCTGGGGTTCTTTGTCGAGAAGAGAATTGATTATATCTTGCTGAAGCAATAGTCTTTGATTTGACTGCTGAGAAGCAGAGATGTCATGTCTAGATGAACTAGCCTCAAGATGCTGATCATGGATCGGTAATATAACTTCTTGTTGTAAGTGTTGCAAGGATGGCGCACAGTTGGCAAACACATTACGTGAGATATTTAGCTGTTCAATGTCCTGAGTGAGGGTGTCGACATCGATTGCAGCTATTTCAGCATTCGAAGGTGGATAGACCTATCAAAATAATCGCAGTGTATCTCTTCAGAGAAAAATGTCGAAATATTTATTTCGCAAACTTACCGGAGGTCCTCTTTCCAAAGAGAGAGTATCTGCAATGGCACGCAGGATGTGATGATATATTTCGTGACCATCGTAGACTGGACGAACATGAGTAATTTGTAGGCTCCTCCGTTCGTTGTTACTTCTCAATTCTGCAACTATGCGTGCATACGAGAGGTTGCTTGTTTAAATTCTCAAATTGAGAGTTAGAACACGGGCGGTCTGTAGACAGGGCACTCACACGAAAGTTGGAATGCGTGCCTTCGGCTCTCGATAACCAGTGATCTTTCCCGTTCCGTCATCCATTATCAATTTCTTCGAATCTGGATCGTCAGATAAGACGTTGGCCACGAGCATGACCTAGCAATGCACATATCGTGTGGTTCATAGTGTTCAACGACATCAGTAAGGCCTACCTGTCTGAAGGGGGACCCATCGATTTTGAACGGTAAATCAGTCTCTTGGGTTTCAATGGCGGTGTGAAGCTGGCGTATCGTAACCATTCGAATCCGAAAAAGTGTCTTCTGTATGTTTGGCGTGAAACGCGAACGAAATGATAGATTAGATCGATAACACACCTCAGTATACTGCGAAGACGATAGACCTGGCGCTTGCGAAAAAGAGGAAGATTGAGTTAGCGGCGCCATAGTGAAGATGCAATGCGGGATCGGAAACCACAGGATTCAACCAAAGACAGTCGTACACAGCCTGTGATACGTGGATAATCGGATTATAACAAAAGAGCCGTCATGGTGCGCAAGAATAAATTCGTTCGAGACATTATGGCATGAGCCAAACCTAACTTGATGGATGGCCCGGCCACAACCATGTGGTCTCAACGTGACCAGGCTGTTTTCCCGTTCAGACGATTCTCTTTCCTGCACTTCATCGTATTGAGGCAAAAAAACATCCACAAATATCTGGCTTAACTCAATTATACATCTATTTTTATAGAATGTCCTACCTTTTGTCACGGTATGCGCTGCTCTTATTCTCCATCCACACTACTTCATTATCTGTCGACGCATTTCAGTGGGCTGGATCCTTTTGTCGGGGCATTCACAGGAGTGTTAGCTTTTTACCTCCACGAAACACACCCCAGGACTGCAAGGCCAGAAGAAGAAAGACTGTTCCAACTATTGCAATGGAAATATCGGAAGTACCAGCATACAAGACAATGAACTATTGGCGTTAGACGGCCGTGACACTGGTGCATAAATGTTGTCTTAATGCCCTCTTGGATAACAGAAATTGTAAATTTATGCCGCCTTTACTTGCTTTCGGGCATACACTGATTAAGTATTATACGTACAAGAACACCTTTCGCGTTTGCTACACCTTCAAGAGATCATAAAGTGATGCCATGACCCCTTCGAATACTTCTCGCTCCTCGATTGCTGAATCACTTTCTAACCTGCTTGACCTTGCAAGGGCTAAGCCAACAACTACACTCCTACGAAAGCTTTCCAAGTTGCTTTTAGATTCTTCTGTCCATATTATTGTGGCAATTTGCGATGCATACAGGGAATGCAATATCTGCAAGTGCGGCGAAGGTGCACTGCCCAGTAGAGGCGTTAATTCAATTGCTGGAGATGGCTCTGGCAGAACAAGTTTGTTAAGTTGAGAAGTGTCTGTTGGTGGTAGAAGAGAAGCCGTAGGGGGTAAGGCGGCTTGTATCTGTGCCAAAAATCGGCGCATTCAGAACAAATCCTCCGTTACATATCGAAGCATGTATATAATGAGTAGTCGCACCAAATTGCCCACTTTGCCCACTTGGGTCACCAACACAAGAACACGATCCTCAAATGACTGTAAGAAAACTTGAGTGTGTCTTCCTCCCAGTTCTCTGGATGTTTGACGAGGAGGGAAGGCGGCCATTTGGATTGTAGAGGGTGTGGGGTACTATGCTTTACAATCTAGAATGTAAGCACATAAACCGTGGGAAAGAGAGTTGTATTCGCGTACCGTATTACGGGTTGAATGATGTCTAGTACTACTTAGTAAGTACCTTCTCTTGACCAGTCCGTAACGCTTAGCACTCTCAGTCGGCGTGCCTAGATCATCCTCTTGAACACCAACAGGATGGAGATTTTGCAGGACGGGTACATTGGGCCTTCATCTCCATCGAAAGGCAAAGGAATTGACACAGGTAGCAAAACCTGGCGTGCAGGTTGGTGGGATTTATATCCCCTTATCGAACGTCCAAAACGGTATTTCAACGCGTGCATCATTCCATGGCCCCGTGCTAAGCCTTAGTATATAGTCCGCTGCAGTGGTCTCAATCCTCAGTCATCTTCACCGCCCACCCAACCCGACCTTTGGTCGCTGCGCGACATTTCTCCTCCTCCAAGCAGTTTGTTCTACCCTCTCCAACACAAATAATCGCGTCCCCGGGATCCTACGATCCTCCAACTGTACTTACAGTATCACCAGGGGATACATGGCTATTTTCTTATTTTCCAAGGCGCGACGGTGAAGGCATTGGTTGTCTTTGGAAACGCGGCCCTCAGATTGATAATTGGGTCTTGAATGAATGTTGGACTTATCCTCAATGTGGTGGGGTTGTAGCCGCATCTTGGCTGGGCAATCACAGAGAAGTGAGCGAAGTATACTCGAACGATATTGATGGTCTGACTAGACTTGTAATCTATAAAGTGGACAATTAATGCGCAAGGAGACCCGACGCGACTTCCTCCACGAGGACCAACCACTCCTGTCGCGGATCCAACTTTGTTAATTGTGACAGAAGATCATTGGCTACATCTTGCCTATATTCGATTCTACAATTCTGGAGTTAGGTTTATCAAAAGATACCTTCCATTCAATGGCGGGACCTCTGAGGTTACAAATGTCATGGACCTTGGCGATAATCCCAACAATACGCGCCGTTGTTTAGATGCTGCAATTGGAATTGGGTACAATGGTACAGTGGTCAATTTTCCCTGAATTCAGCCTTTGCGAGTATTCACGACATACATTTAGAAACCTCTGTTGTCATTGCCTTACATTCAAGCAGGTTACCTCCACCAATACGGCAAGCAAACCCAATACATTCGTTCAACTCAATGAACTTGTCAGTACCTGTAGACCTTACAAATGCGAATGCTCCAGATCAGAAAGTTGTCGAATGGGACATTTGGGGAGAGGAACGTACAATTGAGCTTTTTGAAGTGGCGTTTAGATTTGAACCTAACATTGGTATTGTGTCACTTTTTCTCTGTCCTTGTATAATCTCATCACACAAATAGCTTTGGTTTCAACTATGCTTGGGTCTGTGGAATGCCAAACCCCATTGACGAGTTTGACATTCGCTTGCGCTCCCCCTCAAAGCCAAAACACCCAGGCAACACCAGACAACCATTCTCCACCAAAACGTAATATTACAGAAAGAGGGAAAATGTTCCTCTTGACATCATTTATTGACTTTCACGGTTGTGCGTCAGTTTTGCTTCACTACTTCTCTTTTCCAGCTGAGATCCAGGTCATAACAGACTCGAAACCTCCTACATCCACTCTGGCTTCGCATGTTTTTGTTTACAGACCTAATCCTAATAATCCACGAGGCGGATATTGGGTGAGTACATCATTTTGCCTGAAACACCTGATCGTAATGCAAACCATATGCCCAGTCATTCCAAAAAGAGTCTACACGCATTTTGGAAGCAGGGGTCATCACATACATCCAACCCGTTGTGGACACGACAAGCTCAAACGCTGTGTTATTGTATACATGTATCCTGGATACTTCCGGGCTTATACCAACAGGCCAGAAACAAGCTGCAATAGGAACGACCAAGGTCTTGAATATGTCAGTCTCGTCGTCTAGCTCGCATTTCATTATTCAAAATTCTTTGGTCATGTAGACCCGACCTTGCCGATGCCTCAAATTGGGAGACGGGTGTTATCAGGTGTTCTATAGATTCTATTGGCAGAGATTGTAGGCCATTGACCATCAGGAATCTATTGTTCATCATTTAACAGTCCATTCAGTGCCCCTTTCATCAACTATTTCGCCCAATGGAAAATTGCTATGCACTCTATCTTCTTCGCTTACTTCCCCCCAAACCGCAGTACACGCTCTTCCGAAGAAGCATGTCTCAAACACCTCAAGTATTTAGCCTCATATGCCTACGTGACATGACGACTAATACATTGATCTAGGCTCGCCTTTATCACTGGGGTTAGCTGTCGCCATTCTCGGACGTGTATCCACAGCAGATCTTGTTCATACAATCAGTTCACGTCATACATCATTGGACGAAGCAATCAATGTTATATACAATACCCTCGATCTTCTGGACAGTCATTACAAGTCTGAATTACCCTATCCTTCGACTTGGGATGTCGTAGGGGTGGCAACCGAAGTTTATAGGTAAGTCTGCACCCCCTGGCCAATAACGACCTAATTCTTACGAATATTTATTCAATAGAGCTCAGTCTTTGCATGCAAAGGACGAAAAGGAGTCTACAATATTGAAGGACCTTTGGCAAACTGCCCATGACATTTGCTCATTAGCAGCTTGCAATATTGCCTTCGAAGATTGTAAGGAGGAGGAGGGCTATGATTTAGGCATGTCATACGATCACACATGCCTTGATACTCGAGTAATTTTTATTGATGCAGATGCCGTCTGGCAGATAATTTCGATATGCACGTGGGTTGTTAGCTTCACCGAGCGGTTGATGAAGGCATGTGTTCTCTCAAATAATTCTTTAATTGCTACCACGAAAGGTGGTGGGCAAGGTATGCTGTATCTTGTGCCCCTCACTATATCTGAATAATCTTTCCATAGAGTTCGAAACAGTAATGTCACCAATTCTTTTACATCTTGCACATCCCTTCGCCCTCCAGAACTTTATTTCTGCATTGAGACATGTGCAAACATTCCGAACCTTTTTGGGATCTCTTCCTGCTGGAGGGAAGCACGCGAAAATGGCTCAAGCTGTACTCATCGATGCCGTAGATTGCTCAGGCGTTGATTTTGGGGGGTTGATATCTCTTTTGGACGAAAATCTTGCTACTGCTCAAAAACAAGAACGTAAGCATTGACGTTGTCAGCTTTCTTGCTCATCTGAGAAATACTTTTTAGCGAAGGATTGCAGAATGGCGCTCGCGGGATGCCGCCCAACGCCAGGGATGCAACCGCGATTGGGTGAATTGTTGGAGAAGATAGCAAAGTCCGAGACCATCCTCAATAAGGCGATTCTATTCATAAAACCATCTGACCTAGTCGATGGAATGGCACGAATATCAATTATAAATCAACCGAAGAAGGATGAGCGGGATATTATAACGAAAGGAATATTGGATAATCATGGATCCAGAGGCTTGTGCTTACGTTGCGGTGGTAAAACATCTCTGGAAATTAAGGAATCCTTTGCTTCGAACCATTCTTATCCAAAATGGACAGTTTGGGAGCTCATGTGGCAATTACGTTGTATCTGTGGGGGTTCATGGTTATCGGTAACCTAAATTGACTTTTTGTCATGTATGTACAAGTCACATATATTGGAACTTTGTAGTTGTTTTTGGTATATTAGGTTTCGTACACCTACTCTTTCATTACAGCTTGGATTGCGGAACTTCGTCTTGTCCAAGGTAGAATTCAATTGCGTTCTTAACTTCATTCAACCATTCCGTCACTACAGCTTCGTCGAAAACATTGTTATCCCAGTATACTAAGAGCCGCAGCTTCTCTTGAGAGGTGGAAGCACCCAGGTATAATTCTGTTGGGCGGCAATGAAGCATCGATGTATCATTGATGAACCAAAGGCTCGGCCTATTGGATTCTTTGTCATATCCCACAGGATACTGCCGCGGTAGTAAAAGGTCAACCTGCAGGCGAAAGTTTCATCTACTCAAAAAAGGAATGTTATATTGCAAGCACGCACATTTCCCATACTAGAGCCACCGTTATTGAAGACACCATACCTTTCCGCTTCTTCCGTGGGGGATAACGGTCGGACAGAAAGATGTTTAGGAGGGTGTTTTTCTTTTCGCCATTGAAGACCGACTTGCTTGTGGAGCGCCACCCTCATAGGGCGAGGGATTGACCCTAGCTCTATGAACAAAGGGTGGTTGTGGAAATTTCTTGCTTGGTCCTGAATCAACCTCGAACGATGCAGAAACCTGTATTTTGGGATCATGGAGTCATAGGAAGGGACTGTTGCCCCGGGACGCAAGAAAGATGCGCTGCCCAGCGGCAGCATTGGAAGCTGGAAGAAAAAAAACCCAATGGCAACACAAACATGATTGTTTCCTCCTGCTTTAATCCAATCTTGGTCGAGGAATGGCCTCAAGTTCAAGGGTCCGACAGATGACATGGGTTGTCTTTTTCTGAAATCCCATTCGTCCTCTGAGATCTCTCCACGAAGGTACCTCTTGAGAAGAAGTCGAGCAGTAGCTATTTGTGCGATGACAGGATATGCATTTCCGAAAGTTATGTTGTTTTTACGACAGTTTGAAAGTACGTTTCGCGTTGTCTCTGGTGAGCATATCACGTTCATGGTTCTTGATGCTGCAGGGGTGAACTCTGTTTGTTCTGTAACTCGCCGAGGAATTGTGTGGCCTCCCTTCAGAGAGATAAAGTGTTTGTTAGTTTGATGTTCAAATGTCAGCCGTTGATCATATTTACCGCTTTGAACCTGTCCATTCTGTTGGCAGAGATGATTTTAGCAACGGCTAGGCGCCATCTTTGCTTCGCGATGCTCATCTTGAGTTGTGGATACAGATTCTCGGAAGCCTCGGATAGAGCTAATTGTCGGGTCAAGTCCCAGCTCAAAGGAGGAGCATTTTGCCGACACATTTCATTAAAAAAGGTCTTCATGATGGTGATATTGGACATTCCATCTGTGATTGAATGGGCGACATGAATGAAGACATGAAAGACGTTTTCCGTGTCCGTTCTTTTGAGGATATAGATACGGGCCAGAAAATTATTTGTAAGAGCTTTGTCCTCGATCATGACACTTTCCATAATATCCTGAGCTTCCTGAGCCGATGCGATGTTTAGGAAAATGATTTCACCAGGGAGACAACGATGTAAGTTTTCAGCTTCAACGACAAAATATATGGAGTCTTCATCGCGTTCTTCTATACGAGCACCTAGTAAGGGAAACTGTTGTTTGAGTTCAACCCAAGTCCTTGATACATTTGTATAACCGAAAGCATCTTTGATCTTGAAAGGATCGACGCCAACTTCCACATGCTGGAGGGTATCGGCAACCCGTTTAAAAACGCTATCCCAGTAGAATGCTTGTTCCAGCAGCCCCAGAGGCCTTTCATAGATAGGAGTCCCCGCTTGTTCTTTGGATTTAGGGCGCTGAAGACACCAGCTTCCCAGCCGTGAGAGGGAGAACGGCGGCATAGAGTTCTATACGATGGTAGGAAAAGGCGACGTTAACAAGCTGGGAGAATTATCCGGAGGCCAAGCGAGCCAGGAATGACTCGAACACAGCCCATCCTGTTACGCATGTGTTCTCGTTATTCGTACGAACCAATGCCATTCGACAAGTTAATCTTGCGGCTCATTGCCCAGCCGACCTCGGGCCGAACATAATAGAGCAGCATCACGTGCATGATCATTTGGGCTATCCCCCGTTATTTAAATTTCTACCAGCGCCACCACCGTTCAATCTGATCTGGCTTGGTCTCAACACCCCAGTACCTTTCTGAAACCAATAAGCTTTAGCAGCTCGCCTTCAAACTTCTACCATCACAAAGTATTGTTCTGTAAATTATTCTTTTCGGATACAAGCGTCCAAATCCAACTCAAAATGCCCAAGGCTGCTCCTTCATCGTTTCCCGTCTCTGCGCTCTTTGGCGTAGTCAAACCATCTGGCCCAACAAGCATGTCTGTTGTCAATGATGTACAACTCTTGGTTGCTCGTTCGAAGTTATTCGCCGAAGCTGATAAACTCGCTAAAATCAAAGGCAAAAAAATCGATCGCCGACGAGGCAAACAAGGTCGTGAATCTGTCAAAATTGGACAGGGCGGAACTCTTGATCCTCTTGCAGATGGTGTCTTAGGTAAAGCCTCAGTGTATCGTTACGCCGAGGGCTTGCTAACAGTGGAGAACATCTAGTCATTGGAGTTGGCAAGGGCACGAAGAAGTTGAACGATTTTCTCGGTTGCACCAAGGTAAATAGTTTCAATGTCACACTCCATAGCCTCTCTGTTAACCGCCGCAAATAAAGGAATACGAAACAACATGCTTACTTGGCTGTGAAACCGACACATACGATAGAGAAGGCGCCCGCGTACGACTTGCCCCATGGCAGCACGTTACACGAGAACAAGTTGAAGCTGCACTTCCGAAGTTTATCGGTGAAATTACCCAGGTGCCCCCGATGTTTGTCATGAATAATTTCGCGATTCTAGCTGTATTCGTTAATCGGTTCATCAGTTTTTCGGCTTTAAAAATGGACGGGAAACCGTTGTATGAATATGCTCGAAAAGGCATCCCTCTCCCCCGACCTATCGACCCCCGCCCTGTGACTGTACATTCATTAGAAGTTGTCAAATGGCTAGGCCAGGACCATTCATTTACGTGGCCTGAAAAGCAAATGTCGACAGGAGAGAAAGAAGCATTGGAAGCGGCACTTAAAGGCATCCAAGAGGACCCAACAATTAAAGATGATCCAGAAACGGTACTGAATAATGCGAATCCGACTGCTTTTGTGCTGAAGATGAAAGTATCTGGTGGAACATACGTACGGTCCATCGTCCATGACCTTGCGCACTCAGTTGGCTCTGCCGGACATGTGTCAACTCTAAAACGATCGCGACAAGGGAGATTTGTGTTGACCGCAGGGGAAGAAGGCGATCAAGAATGTGTCTCATGGGAAACTTTCGAGAAGGCTCTTAGTGATGTAGGTGACGTTGACGCCGATGGTTGGACGGAATGGGAGAGGCAGGTAATGCAACACCTTGAAGTGGTTTGAGCTTTACCACGGGCAATGCCCTATGGTGTATGGCAAGTTCCTTTCATGTCTTCAGATTGAAGTTGCTGTTTTCGACGCCAAACTTGCAGGAGAGGTTGAATCCGTATCATTGGATGGATGGAGGTGGGAAAGGAATAGGTCATAGGAACCCAAAGCAGTCTTGCAGCCATATCTCAAGCCTTTTTCCATAAAACCACTCGACGCAGCATATGCGGAGGTAACTTGGTCTTACCCCGAAGTCATCAAGGTTTCACCTACTCTCCTTACAATGTCGGAGTCGCACATCCGTATTGACAGGAAATCCAATATCTTGGCCCTTCGGAAAAGGAAACCAGTGCTCCGCCTTCTTCGACCCTTCTTATTTCAGTTGGTGATCTGCGGACATTAATACAGTGGCCATTTTGTATGTATAAGGACAGTCGGTGGGACCGTATGTATCTGAGCTCGTAAGGGTCAGGGCTGTCTATGTTGATTGGCAAATCTTCTCGAAGCTCGATCTCACTCCGGAATAAATCCTAACAAATGGATTTGGTCCACTCCAAAAGTCTAGATAGCAATACAACTTGGGACCCACATGACCAGAGCAGAGATAGCGGCTGCTCGAATGTTCATATGAGAACGTTGATGCACTTCTGTCGGCGAGGAGGAGGAGGATGATCCGACGACGGGCCGTTCTGGTCAACGGATGCGCTATCGGGCCGTTCATCCCGGACCGACAGGCTTGGATCTGGAGGGTTTATATACCTGTCGTCAGCCCGAACGAAGTTGATTTCTACCTCCGTATTCTCCCTACCCTCCTTTCAGTCTTCCAAATGGCTGCTAACGGCTATCATGCTAATGCAATTTCCCGTCCGCTGAGGCCAGGCATTTTCGCTCCCATTCCTTCTTTCTTCTTACCAGGAAGTGAAGACCTTGGTAAGTTCCTGTTCCCAAACTTTTGGCGTTTCTAATGAAAAATTGGCGGCCTAGATATTCCATCCTTTGAAACGCATGTTATCAAAACTGCCTCGGCTGGAGTGGGCCCACTCATTGCAGGCTCTATGGGAGAGGCGATCCACTTATCCCATTCCGAACGAGTGAAGTTGATTCATGCGGCCCGGAAAGCACTCGATAATGCAGGGCTCGTTCATATCCCAATCATCGCTGGGACGGGTGCTGGAAGTACCCGAGAGACCATAGAGCTTACCAACGAGGCTGCTACCGCTGGCGCTGATTATGCCATCGTCATTGCGAGTGGATACTTTGCCGGTGCATTGGCGAATAACCGAGCTGCCTTGAAGACCTTCTGGGTTGAAGTTTCTGAGAAGAGTCCCATCCCTGTGATCATCTATAATTGTGGGTTCTTCCTGCGGGGTTGTTCTCAAATTAACATCATATTCAGATCCTGGGGCAAGTGGCGGCATTGACCTTGATTCTGATCTTATTACGGAACTCGCAGAGGATTGCCCGAATATCTGTGGTGTGAAGCTCACGTACGTTTTAGCAATCATGACAGATGTTTTGACCATGAAGTAATGCAAGTATAGGTGTGGCAACGTTGGTAAATTGACAAGAATTGCCGACACCATCGCCGCTCCAGCATTTGCAACCTTGCATCCTCGCAAGAACCCACATGCGCCTTTCCTCGTCTTGGGTGGATATACCGACTTCGTGCTTCCTTCGGCTTATGTCAATGGTCACGGTGCTATAACGGGCCTTGCCAATTTATTCCCCGTAAGCTTTCCCTCTTATTCGGCGGTTCCCTACATTGTTAATTAGTATTGCAGAACACTGTGGTTCATCTGTTCAAACTGGCTGAAGCATCGCTGAAGGACCCATCGCTTCTTACAGAAGCTCAGCGTGTGCAAGGGATAATTGCCCGTGCGGACTTTACTATCGCAAAAGCTTCAATCGTCGGAACCAAGTTTCTCCTGGAGAAGATGCACGGATATGGTGGAACAACTAGAAAGCCTCTTCCCCCAATTGACCCTGTTACTGGGGAGGCGCTCTGGGCCCACCCCCATACGCTGGCTGCTGTCCAACTAGAACGAGAGCTTACCGGAAAGGCGCAAGCCTGAGCTTTTGTATTCGATGATAAACTGTTTGGATTTACGAGTCAGTGTTACCATTCTTATCGAGTTTGTATCAATATTGAACGCACGGCATCTTGTATGACACGCCGAGCACAATAAGAGCCTAAATGTATATCTAACAATCGAGACCTGTGCCTCTAGTATTTCCCCAGTCTTGCGTTACTACCTTTACATTCAAGTCTCTTGATACATTCTTAGTCAATTCGTGTAGAAATCAGTCATGTCAACGTGTATTACTTGCGTCGCGGAATTGTATCTAAAACGAACAAGAATCACCATTTACATGAGATCATGGTCAAGAGAACGACCGTACAAGTATACTAATTGAATCTTTCTAATTTCTATCAGCCGTCCTATTTTTGCCTTCGTGTTTGTACAACCACGAGCTTGAAATGGTTTATTACCACGTCCTTCAGAATATGCCACATGGCAGTTACTTTTATATACCTCAACTCACGGATTCCCTAGTCATCTTCTTCCTTAGTATAAATCCCATGACAAGCCAGAATGGAATTTCTTCTCTAGAATTCGTAGCGAGCGTTCTGGTTTAAAAAGAGCAATATTTCCTAATAGATTTCTCTTTCAATGAACATCTGACGGCCAGATGCTTTACTACATAAATTTACATATACGAGTTGAGCTGCGCGAGATAACTACTTACAGATTCTAATTATTGCCCGACTTCAATGCCAGTAGAAGACTCAGTATAATCATGATGAAGATACATACTCGCTATTCGAGGTCACTTAAGCTCAAGAGGTGGATGTCATGAGTGAACGCTCGGTGCTCAAATTCGATGACTTTGCGGGGATACGTAGCCACTTCGGATACAAGTGGCTTCTTGAGTTATCGAAGACGGTATTCTTTATGCACGCGATATATCTAAATTTGCATCTGAGATATGGGCCATGGGCCAGCGTGCAGGCAAGGGGTTTTGAGTTTGCGATACATGAGCCTGTATCCTGGATTTCCAAGCTACCGAAGATTCGAAGCGTTCGACCAAGTTTTGTTGTCTCGAGCGACTCGAGCCGAGATAGACAGACCCATGAGTTGGTGGTACAAAGCAGGATGCCCGTCGGTCAATATACAAAAGCAGAGTAGTTTCCCATGTCGAAGCCACGCTAACGACAGCCAACAATTTCTTCCAGGTGACCTGGCAGTGAGCATGTGCTTTATGGTCCAAAATAGTATTTTCTGCCACCAAAATGGTGCCAACAGATTTTCCCGAATAGTTTAACACGAGTGCCAGTCTATGGTGCAAACGGCCTAGTCATCACTACTTTTTACCAAAGGAAATTCATAGCAGCCTGGCTGGAGCACGATGAGGGCGGCTGTAAAGTTCGTCGGCATAAACCTCGGAACTGATCCGATCAATCTAGATGATCGAAATGCGGGGTAGTCACATGCAAAGGAACAGCCGACGGACCAGCAGCAGCGCGGTTCATCTGCCAAACCTTCCTGCAACGTAATTTCCTTCCAGCTCCTGTGCCACGTTAGAGCACACGCTGTCTTTCCTTTGAACCATGGCTGCAAGGCCCTATCTTGCGATGAACATCGCGTTCAAAGGTCGTCGCATTGCCTCGGCTCTTGCGAGCTCTCTTGGAACTCCAGGTCAAAATTTTACATCATCATGCGCATTTGAGCACCAGCTGAGGCTATTATCTGATAACAGGGTGTCGGTATATCCATTCAACGAGCAGAGCTTCGAATACGATATCTGAAAAGCCAGAGCCAGATGGCTCCGGTATCCCATACTCGACGTTGACTGTCGGGGTTCCTCGCGAGATCTTCCCTAACGAGCGTCGAGTAGCTTTGACTCCTCAAAATGCTGCACTTTTACGCAAGAAGGGTTTCTCCAGTGTCCTTGTTGAGCGGAATGCAGGAGTTGAATCACAATTCTTGGATGAACAATATGCTGCAGCGGGCGCAACTCTCGTCTCCCAGGAGGAACTATTCAAATCGTCGGACATATTGTTAAAAGTCAGGCCCCCACTTCTGGAGCAAGAGACTGGCCTCTTGAAAGATGGAAGCACTGTCATATCCTTTTTATACCCTGCACAGAACAAGGCTATCGTCGATGCTCTTGCTCAACGGAATCTCAACGCTTTTGCAGTATGCTCCTATCTCTTATCTTACAGGGATTCCCAATGATGAACTCACCTACATTAGATGGACATGATACCCAGAATTTCTCGAGCCCAAGTATTTGACGCGCTAAGGTACCCAGTTGTCATGATAGCCGAGTATCAGTGTTGACGCAAGTTGATTAGTTCGATGGCAAATATTGCTGGATATAAGGCAGTCCTAGAGGCATCCAATCACTTTGGTAGATTTTTAACTGGTCAGGTTACGGCTGCTGGGTACGTTTGCGTTCAATGTGACTGTTAGCTGGTTGATTTACATTCATCGTTTTAAGAAAAGTGAGTTTGGTACAATGGTGGTCACACAACCAAATATCTAACAGATGCTAGATCCCTCCCTGTAAAGTATTAGTGATTGGTGCAGGTGTAGCTGGCCTCAGCGCCATTGCAACTGTAAGATCAGTCACATTTATTGCTGTTAAATGGAGCATTTATTTCGTCTTTAGGCTAGAAGACTCGGAGCCATCGTTAGAGGATTTGATACTCGATCAGCCGCGCGGGAACAGGTTCAATCTTTGGGTGCAGAATTCATTGAAGTTGAAATCCAAGAGGAAGGCGGTGGGGCGGGGGGCTACGCCAAAGTGATGTCCAAGGAATTTATCGAAGCAGAAATGGCTCTCTTCTTGCAACAGTGCAAAGAAGTCGATATTGTTATCACCACAGTAAGCCCGATTTTTATGAATCGCGTACCTTTTCAGAACGTCGGTTTTAGGCTCTTATTCCTGGCCAACCCGCACCTAAACTCATTACTAATGAGATGGTCGCAGCTATGAAACAGGGATCCGTTATTGTTGATCTGGCAGCAGAGGCTGGAGGAAATTGCGAAGCTACTCGTCCTGGAGAGCTCAACGTGCAATCAGGTGTCACTGTCATCGGTCAGCTTCTTTTGGTTTGCGCGTTCGTACCCAAAATTGATTCATACTGCAGGTTATACCGATCTTCCTTCCAGATTGCCGACTCAATCTTCGACTTTATACTCCAACAACATTACGAAGTTTCTGCTCTCTATCGGTGGTGACGGAAAATATTCCGTCGATCTCAAAGATGAAGTAGTCCGTGGTTCGCTCATAGTCCAGAATGGAGCCGTACTGCCGCCCGTACCTCGCGCTATGCCTCCTCCTGTCGCTGCTCCTCCTGCAGCCAAGGCTGAAGACCCTGTCAAGGCCATCACTCCGTGGCAAAAGGCTACGCGCGAAGTCGCCCTTGTGACTGCTGGAATGGGTACTGCTGTTGGGCTAGGAAAGGCGACTGGAACTGCCTTTATGGACAGCTTCTTCACCTTTGGTCTTGCAGGTCTTGTTGGTTATAGGTAACGATCTTACCACGTAGTAACGATATACTTGTTTGCTCATATACTGATTCAGAGTCGTGTGGGGTGTCGCGCCGGCTTTACATTCTCCTCTGATGTCAGTTACAAACGCTATCTCTGGTTTGGTTGGTACATTATTTCCACTGGATATCCCATATCTCTGACATCGAACCTTAGGTTGGCGTTGCTGGTATGTTCGTCATGGGAGGTGGTTACTTCCCGGGAACAATTCCGCAAGTCCTTGGAGCTCTGGCCGTCCTCTTAGCAAGTATCAATGTCGCCGGAGGATTTATCTTGACGAAGCGCATGTTGGACATGTTTAAGCGTACGTCTGAATTTGATATATTTCATAGTCTCGCGCCAATACTATGCCACAGGTCCTACCGATCCTCCTGAATATTCCTGGTTTTATGCTGTTCCCGGTGTTGTTTTTGCCGGAGGATTTTTGGCTGCGGCTAGCACTGGCATGGCCGGTCTCGTACAAGCCGGATATCTTACCTCTAGCATTCTTTGCATCGGTAATGCAAATTTACTCATATATGGCTGGAGGATATCACGGCTGATCATATTCAGGCTCCCTATCTGGCTTGGGCTCTCAAACCACAGCAAGGCAAGGAAATGCACTTGGAATTCTCGGTGTAGGTTCGGGTGTCCTCGCTTCGTTAGGCGCTGTTGGCTTTCCACCTGAGGTTATTGCCCAGTTCGCTGGTGTAGCAACAGTTGGTGGTCTGATTGGTTCCGTCATCGGCAGACGCGTCACAGCTACAGAGTTGCCGCAGACCGTCGCCCTCCTTCATTCTATTGTGGGTCTATCAGCCGTTTTCACCAGCATCGGAAGTGTCTTGCAAGATACTGCCCATCTATCGTCATTGCACATGGTGACAGCCTATTTAGGCGTGGTCATTGGTGGCATCACATTTACTGGATCCATTGTTGCGTTCCTCAAGCTTGCTGCAAAGATGTCCAGCAGACCTCTTGTCCTTCCCGGAAAACATCTTGTGAACGTTGGACTCCTGGGCGCTAATGTCGCCACCATGGCTGGATTTTTGACCATGGTTAATCCCACACCGCTCATTGCTGCTTCGTTCCTCGGTGGCAGTGCCCTCCTTAGTTTCTTGAAGGGTTTCACGACTACAGCATCTATCGGAGGAGCTGACATGCGTGCGTGCTGCACTCTCATGATCTTCCCTAAGTATGTCAGGATCTAACCCCTGAATTATACAGCGGTTGTCATCACCGTGCTGAATGCCTACTCGTATGCCTGTTACTTTATTGGATTGAATCTGCGGCATTGATAACTTTTTGTCTTTATTTTTATAGCGGTTTTGCTCTCGTGGCAGAAGGTTTGCTATTCATACAAAGCATGTCGCAAATAAGCTCATTTGAATTTTAGGTTTCATGCTTGATAACCCTCTATTGGTTTCCGTGGGCTCTTTGATTGGTGTTAGCGGCTCAATTCTTTCATATATCATGGTGGGATGAATGTGCCTCATTTAATGCGCTAATCTAATCCTGGTATCTCAAGTGCATTGCTATGAACCGATCATTGACCAATGTTCTTTTTGGCGGCATCAGCGCTCCTGTCAATGCCGAGGCTCATAAGATAGAAGGAACGATTACCAAGACTACTGTGGATGATACTGCAGAAGCACTGGCAAACGCGGACAGTGTTATTTTGGTACGCATTGCCACGTCGCACATTTGCGTACAAATTTTTTTTTTTTGGATTTGCTTACACATATAATATTTCTTCAGGTGGTGGGCTATGGAATGGCCGTTGCAAAAGCACAATATGCGATTTCCGAGATAACTGCTATGCTACGGGCCAAGGGTGTCAACGTCCGCGTACGTCCGGCTCGAACGCTCCGTGAACATAGTCATCTGAGTCTGACGAAACGTCTGTAGTTTGCCATTCATCCCGTCGCAGGGCGCATGCCCGGACAGTGCAATGTTCTTCTTGCAGAAGCGTCTGTGCCATATGATAGTAAGTCCGCACATATGCTTCTTCCGTTATTCATAATTAACTGTGGGCTCAACAACCAGTTGTCCTCGAAATGGATGAAATCAACGATGACTTCAAGGATACTGACGTCACGCTTGTTATCGGTGCGAACGATACCGTCAATCCTATCGCGCTGGAGTCGGGCTCAGCCATCGCCGTAAGCTGCTGGTTTATATTTGCGTCGTACGCAGAATGTCTTCTAACACGAGGCTGATGACGGCAGGGCATGCCCGTTCTGCACGCATGGAAGAGCAAGCAGGTCATCGTGATGAAGCGAGGTCTTGCTAGTGGATATGGTTCGTCCTTCCGGGCTAATTATCTTCAATATTGCTCATTGATCATATTTTCACTTATCAGCTGACGTTCCCAATCCCATGTTTTATATGCCTGGAACGAAGATGCTCTTCGGAGATGCCAAAGACACATGTGAAGGTAACGATAAGCCGCACTGAACTTGTGTCCTAGGGAGCTAATATTTTGTCTTCGTGTCAGCTATCAAACGAAGCTTGGAATCGCGATTCCAGGCGAAATAAAGAACCTGTTGGACTGTTGAAAATAAAAAAATGTACGCTAAGCACACCTGGATGGAGGACCGTATTTATTCTTTTCCTACGATTGATCTTCCATCAGAATCCAGTATATCTAATTAGTTGGGAGAACTATGGATCATCTACCCATTTATACCTTTGCTTGGATTGTTCACATCCGTTTTCCTCGTTGACAATGTAATCAGAGAAGAATGAGATATTCCACCAATTTTTCAACATTTCTTCATTGTAGTTCATTAATTTATGTGCTCTAATTAGCCGAAGAAAGGAAGTCCTCAAGTCCTGGGTATGTAAATATATAAGTAGTGACAGCGATGCGTAAATTGATTATGCTACATTAGCTGGCCGTCAAAATGTTCAGTGGAAGAATGAGATATGCAATCGAAAAGTTAAAGCTCGTCAGCGAATGAAGGCCCTACTTTCTGGATCCGGCGAATTCAGCGTTGATATTAGTGATGATGATGTTGATGACGTTAGTGAGCTAGAGGAAGAGGAGAGAGAGCTCCTCGATGAGGCACTGGCGATGCCGATAAATTGGGGCTGAAGGGGGGGAGGCGAGCGTAAAGTGCTAAGGTCCTTCAACTTTTCATTCCGGTTCCATGACCACGAATCTTTCACAATGTTGACACGCGCAGGGTGTTGGTTGTATAGCCACGTTGCTATCAGGACGATGGCTGAGCCAAGGATGAAGGTGATAGTCATCTGGAAGTCGAATAGCGCGACCGATGCGAGGAAGGATATAACTATGCTGAGACTTGTCGCGAATCCTTTCAGAATATTGTCGGAGTACTTGATGACCATGGCAGTGATTAGGCCGCCGAGCACCTGCACCCATACGGTCGCCCATGCCCAGGCACCGAAGTGCTCGAATAAGATGGAGATAAGGCCCTTCCCGCCTCTGACGTCATAAGCGCGCTGCGCAAAAATGATGGGAGCGATTGCAGGAAGAAGTGAGAATAACGAAAGTTGGACGTTGCGGACCCATAAGTCCGCCTGTGAATTTTTAAGGACCATTTCAAAGTAGACACCCGCAAGCCCAGATGTGAAGCACGCAGCCACGACGGCGATGAAGCCCTTCATGGGGTTCAAGGCATGCATTCCTGCAGTCACCGAAGCTGCTGCGGAGCCATGTTTTTCCGCGCCAACCTGAATCTGTACCACTCCGACGCCGATAGCCAAAAAGAGGAGAGATATCCACTGACTAGAGGACAACTTTTTGCGGAGAAGCATCACAGAAAAGGTTGCGGTCGTCAAAATTTTCATTTGGTAGGTTACTTGGAAGGTGGCTGCTTCGAGATTTGACGCTGCGACATACTGTAAATTATTTTGAATGACTAGGGACCCCACGTTCCCAAGAATAAGAAACCGGTTGGTTGACAGAAAAGGATGGTTAGTGCTCACCGTATAGAATGGCGGGTATTGATAGCTTCCAGCAGTCGGGACTGAACACCTCTTTCGACAGCTTCCGTAGGCGACCAGCGAGGCGCCGGCTGAGAGTGGTGCGTTGGGAGGTATATGGCGCCTGTGCGGAGTCATAGGAAGCTCCTTGCGGGTCGACACGCGAAAACGCAATGATCAATGAGATTGTACCCTTGAGAATTTCGTTCATAAGAACAGCCGTTGCTGCAGAGTATTGGCGTGACTGTGGTGTGGAGACGCGAGAGTAGTGCATGATGATGGTCAGCGCGGAATTTTGGACAGCCAGTGTCACCAGTCTAGAGTACCAATTAGCTGTCGGCGGGCCTCGGAGTCGCGCTGAACTCACGAGAGGTACTTCAGGGGTATGCCCCACAGTGACGGAATGGCGGTGGACGCTGGTGGAGAGGGAAGAGCGAGCTCGACGTCGTCGTGGGCATGCTGGTCTGGCTTGAGGTTGAGACTGAGCTGGATGGGGGGATGTATGGTGGACATGGATAAATAGGAGGGGAAAGGCTGGGTGCAGAATTTTTGGTTGCAGCAACGTTATGTACTGCGCCCATGTGATCGGGTATGGCCCATCTGACAATCTCCAATCTGTTCTCGTTGCTCTATGATACATATGTACATACGATACTGTGCAAAAATAGTTCGTGTAGCTGTGGCATAGCATCGCATACCCTCCATCTAAATCAGCGCCCAACGCCGTTTCTACGCTACAACTAACGCCCCATAAAACTCTTTCTATCCGCCGTCTGATATAGCCCATACAGACTATACGTGGGGCTCCTATAGTTATCATACGCCTCTGGATTGCTGCGCGCCAGGCCCATTTGCGCGAGAGACGGAAGAGCAGGTGGAGATGGCACTCTGGGCGCCTTGTCCATTACCCGTGACGGCCCCTGAATTTGAACTTGAATGCTCGAGTTCGAGCTCGACGCAGAACCTGAACCCGCCTCCGCCTGCCTGCTACTGCTCTCTCCCGAGCTCTCTGACACAGGTTCCAAATCCAACCCCGTCAACGACATTTGGCTGACTCCGAAGCTCATCCCCATCAGCGTGTCGGAGCTGCCTACGTTGTTCATTGGCACAATCACTGGCACATCAGGCACTTCCTCCACAGGCTTTCTCTCGCCCTTCTTTGGCCTCACACTCAAAGAGTCTTCGGGATATATTGTTGGCTGAGGGGATGCAACACCGTATTCAGTCCTTGGCGATGCAAGGCCAAGCGCATATGTCAAGGCTTGTGTATCCCGTATTCTCTTTGAATTCCCTTTTTGTAGCTTATCTTTTGAAAATGAATTTCTCTGAGCAACATTGATTCTGGTGGCGGTAGCAATAGAGTATGATGCGCTAGGCAGTGTCGACATACGCGGATAGGTCCCAACCGCGAAATAACCAGACTTCACTCGGGCTCGCCCTGCGTGATCGCTATTCGAATTGGGAGTCTCTTGGATAACATGCCCGTATTCTATTGGAACCGGCGACGCAGCATCTTCCCCATCGTACGCAAGTCCAACGAAAGAAACTGTCGAATTTCTTTTTCTCCAGTCATCTGTTCCCAATTGACTTTGTCTCCTGTTAGAACCTTTCGTTCGCTTGAGGATATCGTGACCGTCTGCAGTGTAATCTGTTTCTTGACGAGTATTTTCTGTGGGTGCTTCCGTATTAGATTGAGGAGCGTAGAAGGATTGCCTTGACGCTCGTTTAGATGGTACGGGAGGGACGTTGTGATAGGCAGCACGCGGAATATAGCTTTCAGGCGCTTGGCTACTGGTGCTGGGGGCCGTCGATGAAGGGGGATGTGTAGCCAAATGGAAACGGGATTCAGCTTGTCCAGGGTCCAAATTGTAAGCCTGATTTTGTGAGATTGGGTTTTGCTGTGTGGAATATTGTGAGGCATAATTATTTTGGAGAGGAGGGCCGGCTGTCGGGCCAGAAAGCTTTGTGTGAGGGTACTGAACCCAGTTCCACATAGGTCCATTCGCAGCGGACATCCTTTCCGCACCGCCGAAGAGCGGAGATTCCTTTGTTTCATAATAGTCCTCATCGGCTTCGGCCTCCTTCAAAATGGGAAGGGAGGGTGTCGGACGGGCTTTTCGCCTAGGTTTATGACACATTTTGACCACGATGCAGAAACCGAGAAGAAGCAATGCGCTACCTACAGAAACAAGTATGACCATCGCAGCAGAAAGTTGGCGCGACTGGGATTCTGTTGAGGCTGCACTGGGACTAGTTGACGCAGAAGGGCGTGTTTGAGTAGGAAGCTCAGCGGGTCGTACACCAACAGTAGATGCACTGGTGGGCGCGATAAGGGAATCCAGAGGCGGCAGGGGAGAAAACGATGCCGCCGCCGCTGCATGTAAAGCGGTACTGGTAAATGGAGTATTCAAAGCCGGATAGACAATACTAAGCCCGGACGTCACAGAGTTAAACGTCGCCCCACCAAGAAGAGGAGAGCCTGCTGCAACGGCTGCCGTACTGACTACAGCTGCAGTGATGCCAGAATCAGGGAGAGGATTCGGAATGGCAGTTACTTCAGCAATGACAGCGGGTCGACTAGTAGTTTTTCGATCGGCAGCTACGTCGTTGTGGAGAATAGGGACAGAAGCTTTTGTGGCGGGAATAGCCTTAGTCCTGGCCTCCGAGATGCTACTGGCAGACTGAAGATGCTTCAAATTTGTGTGTGGTTTTGAATCGTCTAATTTGCGTCGTATGTAACGACGGACGAGGCGGAGTTTGTGGGATAGCTTTGCCTTGGCCCGTTGTCCAGAAGAATACTTTCTTTTAGAAAAGCGTTTTGGCGACGGGCGAGGCCTGCGACTTGCCCAGCGCCGACGTGTATTTGTGCGAGCCATGAAGCCAAAGTGAGAACTGAGATCAAGAGAAACAAGAAGATATAAAAACGGCTGAAGGCGTCCAGCGCAGTATTATCAATGGCGGTGGGATACAAAAGCTCAAACGAATGGAACGACTATAGGATAGCCTTGGCTTGTGAGGGAAGGGGAAGAACCTTTGTGATACATCGCGACGTTTGTCACGGAACAACGCGAAAACGTGACCGTTCCTTCCTGAGTCTAATCCCGCTAGGGTTGCGGAAAAAAGTGACCCCTTTTATGCAAAGTGTAATTTACCTAGGTAATTTACACTTTTATACCACTTTTTTACATTTCGGGATATCGGGTAGGTAAAAAAGTATCAAAGTCCATTGGGGCTGATGGAGGGGTCGATACTGCAGCTTGAGCTACTCAATACATTGGATCTCGCATTGTCTGAGTACACTATGTATCAATGCGATGATTTTAAATACAGAGTTTTGCCCTGGAGTCAAGACATCTGGATTCTGCTTGTTGTGCATTTTTTCCCGTCCCCTTGCATATATGATCCAGCAAAAGCACCAGGCCCCGCTCGGCTCACCACTATGTTAAGCATCCAATTACCAAACCCAAACTAAAATGACGTTCTGTGCAGACAAGTAAATGTAAGAAATCACGAGAAAATGTTGGTCACGTGATGTAAAAAAGTAGGTAATTTACGCGGTAATTTACCATTTATACCGAGCCAAAAAATTTGGGACGGTAATTTACCGGTTTTATGCACACGGTCGACTTTTTTCCGCAACCCTAAATCCCGCAAGGCTGATCCAACTTCCGCGCTTGGACTCTTCAGTGACTAAGTAGTCTCGTTTTGCCAGACGCGCCTCAGCCATCTTCTATCCTTCCACAGACTACTAGCTGTATCTCATTGGTGAGTCCTGATATTATTGGGCGCGCAAAGTTCACCGCCTAAGCCCCGCATTAAATTCTTAAATTACGTACTATTCAAAGATTCCGTAACTTTAACCCTCAAAATTTCGCGTCCTATACCTCTTGCTTATTTACGCCCACAGCGGCTTTGCTGCGCGTCCATCTATTTCTAGATCTTTGTCTGCTACGATGGACGCGTTCGATAACGGGTTTGTGCTGCGCGTGTTGCCTATTGCCACACTTACTGACCGCCAATCATAACCACTAGTGATCCAGACAGCTCACAAGCGACACAGATGATTCAAGACCTCCTCGAACGCGACAATAGCCCCGGAAAGCGTACCGACTCTCGCTCTTCCGCCTTGAAGACACAGAACTATCACTTCAACGAAAACTCTTCCGATTCAATACCTTCGTCACGAACCTCGCATTCTATTCCTCAGTATCATTTTCACGGCTTAGTATCGACGCAGACACAGTCACAACACTATGGGGACGACGAGGAACCTCAAGAAGGGTCACAGAAAGAAAATATAGGTGCAGTAAAATTGAGCAAAGAGTCGCCACCCATGAGGCCAAGTTCGCCGGAAGCTTCTTCGTCCAGAAATTTAGCTGCGCGGGCCCCATCTGCGGATCTTCGAGGCGATGCTGCTAGTGCTTACGAGAAGGTAAACGTCTTTCCATGCCGCTGTATGAAAAAGCTTGCTGATTGTCGCCGCAACCAGGGTCCAATCAAAAAACCGACAAATGTTGCCTTTCAGTCCCCGCGTCCTAAGGGTGGCATGGTGGCAGGTACCAGCAAACCTAACACTATTCATAAAGCCTATAAAGCAACGGCACAACCACCATCGCGTTATAGAGCACCACCGCGTCCTCCCGCTCGCGCTTCTTCTCAAGACTCTTTCGCCAACGACCCCAGGATTAACGAACAATATTTTGTTTCCAAAGCTGACCAATTTGTAACCCCTCTGTCTGAACTAGGCGGTCGCTCTTCTCCTTCATACGATCTCGATACCACTACCAGTACCTCATTGGGTGATTCCATGTACGGGCACTCGCGATCAACAAGGCAGGCAACGGCGAGAAGTCCACCTCGTGGCAAAATCCTTGTCGAATCTACTCCCTCCAATAGCTCCCAATCTCAGTCTCAATTATCTGAGGACGAGCATCCCAGTGTCTCCGACAGGTACCAAGACGGACATCCTGCATATCCACTTCAAGGCGAACAAGCACACAATAGATACAGAAACAATAACTATCCAAATTCTTATGACATGCCTCCCAACCGGCAACTTTCGCCGCCTGATATCCATCCTGATCTTTTGGCAACCCAACCCTCTACACAACCTTCTGTGCCGGCTGATTTTCCAGCGACACAGCCCTCTACCCAAACTGACAATCCCTACACCGCCGAAATTGACAATAATATGTCTCATTCTGCGACAGTTGAAATGGCGGCTACGTGGATAATTCCTCGAGCGCCTCGATCTTTAGCATTATCAGTACCTAAGGAGAAACAACATCGCTATAGGCAAGAAGGAAATGTCCAAAATTCCACGCCCTTCGTTCGAATGGAACATCCATTTTTGGATCAGCCCGAACCAGCTACTTCTATTGCGCAGTCTGATTGTCAAGAAACTCAACCTTCTTACCCCGAACCACCTCCACCAAGGTAATTATCTATAACAAGACATGTTGTTGTCTAATATAACTCTCCTTTAGACGCGGATTTCCCATTAAGCCGCTGACCTCAACGAATCCCAGCATTCCCTCTACCACCAATGTTGACTCTATGGAGGTTGTCCCAGATTCGGAACCGTCACGTTCAAGGAAATTTCATAGTCCCGCGAAGCCTCCAACCCAACAGCCGCAACATATACAACCATCAGTACCGGTACCAGCACAAGCTACAACATCGAACCTGGAAGGCCCTGAGGCTCACGAGGACGTTGAGATGCGGACTGCACACGAGGTCGTTGTCGAACAAGAGGAGGAGGAAGATGAGGAGGAGGAGGAAGTTCCGCTGGCTAAAGTCGCTCCTCCTGCCAAACGACCCAGAGGACGACCTCCAGGCAGTGGCAAGAAGGGAATCAACAACAAAGGAAAGGAAAAAGAGGCACCCCCTCCTGTTCAAACCGCAAAGGTGATCACTGTCCGCATTGGATTGTTGGTGTATTCATGACTTAATATTCATAGGGAAAGCAGGTGGCTCAGCCTACGAAATTCACGCAGAAGCCAGCAGTGCCACAATTTCATATGAGGACGAAGCATGTCCCTTCTTCCGAAACCGCCGAAGTTCCATCTTCAATGCCCGAACAAGATATCCCCAAGAATACGCGTGCCATGCGCAACCGAGTACCTACAGAACCGAGCAAGCGAAGTGTACAGAAACGTCCAGCTTCGAAAGCAAGTTCAAGGTCGACTTCCAATGCTACTACATCGCACCGACGCCACGCAGAAGACGACGAAGGTGGAGGTTGCGAACGTGAAGGAGATGATGATACAGAGCTCGCAGACGAAGAATATCAGGATGCCTATGAAGACAATTCTTTATCCCCGCCTCGTAAACGTAAACGCACTGAAAAGGGTGAAGCTGTAGCCAGTGGCTATCGAGGTACGGCAAAGCGGCCCAAACGCATGGCGCCCACACCTGGTACTCGCTCGAGCGGAAAAGCTTTCGCATCCACTGCCACCCGGGGCACCCCAGGCAGCCGCGTTTTTGCTCTTTGGACCCAAGACGGTCACTATTACCCTGGTACCGTCCATTCCACAGACAACCATTTGCTATATAACATTAAGTTTGATGACCAAACTGAAGCATGGGTAAGTATTGACGACATACGCATTTGCGATTTGCGCATTGGTGATGATGTCCTTTTTGGAAATCGCGCCCGCCCTGCTAAAATTACAAATGTGGACGGACTCAAGGATGGCTTCGTCAGGATCGGTGATGATGGCAAGATTGAGGAGAAGGCAGTTTCCGAGCTTCGCATCGCTCACAAGACTATTCTATTCACCTGGGCTGATCGCAAAGTGACCCCACAAACTATCTCGACGACAGTTAAGCCCGTCAGGAAACAGCCGAGTCCATCGCCTTCGAAATTGTCTATGGTTGGAGTGCCCACAGATAAGCGAGGAAGCCGCAAGAAGGTCCTTCCTAACACCGGTCTCATTATCACCCTGTCCGCTCACAATCAAAGTCCAAAAAAGGAGAGAGAAAACGTGTTGAACGCTGTGAACGACAGTGGAGGCTTTCTCATCGAGGATATGAAAGATGTTATCAAGATGGAGGGCAAGCTCTCTGCGTCAAATAATCGTTGGACCATCACGAAATCGGAAGTCAAATGGATTGGAAATACAGCGATGCACCGTTTGTTCTTAGTGGCCGATGATTACAACCAAAAGCCGAAGTATTTGATGGCTATAGCACTGGGGATACCTTGTTTGTCTACGAGCTGGCTTCAGACATGTGTAAATCTCGTGAGTTATCCTTCTTCACGTCTACTCCCTCTTCTGATATCGCTTTACTTAAGGGCGAAGAGAAGGACTGGACAGGTTTTCTGTTACCTCAGGGCTATTCCGATGCCTTAAAAGCTCGTCTATCTCAACAGATAGATATTGACTGGGGAAATAGTATCCACCACCTAACGGATATTATGAACAATCCCGTGGCACGGAAGCTGTATACCGGAAAATCCATTCTTTGCGTCGGACACGACATGATCTGCCCACCGAAGACGAAAAGAGTAAGCTCGTTGTATTAGATCATCACTCAACTCACCCAGTATATCTTAGAGGACAGGTACCGACGAGAGAGCATTGGAGGCTTCTACCGCTCTCCCTCGGATAATTCTAGCCATGGGTGCAGAAATCGTCGAGGCTGTTACGGAGGCCCGGTATGCTTCGAAATCCCTTGCCGACTACGATTACCTGGTTATCAAGGAGCCTGAACAATATCTGCGAGAATATTCGCAATGTACGACTGTACATTGGCCCTATGTCAAGCAGTGCTTGCTCGCATCTCGACATCTTCCATTGCCAGTGTGGCCAAAAGAAGCTGAAGAGGAATACTCTCAAGAGACCTAAAATTTCAGCTTGAATGTTGGATGTTTCATACTTATAAAT
The DNA here is from genome assembly GCA_015484465.1 of Pholiota conissans. Lineage (NCBI taxonomy): Eukaryota > Fungi > Basidiomycota > Agaricomycetes > Agaricales > Strophariaceae > Pholiota > Pholiota conissans. Next base: position 263,874 of record MU155141.1, read on the forward strand.
TTTCATGCTGAACGATTGGTTTCCGACATTTCAAATTTTTAATTTTTCTATCTTGTTTTCTACACCTAACTAATTTCGTCCTCATCCCTTAAAATAGGGACATCTAAATCTGTATATATACTCTATCTTTTATCTTATACCACAACCACATCGTACATGCTACACAACGGCCTTTCATGACGTGTAAATACACATGATATCACTGCATATACATAGTCACGATAGTATTAGCTACTTAATCAAAGCTCTCATATTACAGCCATTATAAAGTGTGTATATAAACTCGAAAAAAAGGTGCTTTATTCAAGCAAACCAGGATTCTCTATCACCAAGGATTACATCCAACAGTACTTTCACGCTGAATGTGACGCAAGCGTGGTGCACGCCGCCTACATTGATGCGTACTTATTTAGTGCACGCATTTGTCTCATCCTTTTCAGGAAAGCATGTATTTCTCACGGAGCTGTTTACGGGCGGAGGCATTTCACAACTCTTGCACATTCCGTGACCGGCGATCCCCAATATCCCTCAACTTCGCGTCTTTTCATCCATGAGCGACGCAGGAGAAGGTGAATACGAAGTTGGTTAGTTCTGCCAATTTCTTGATATGAATTCCATCCCTGAATACGCGTCGTTTATATAGAGTCTGTTGTGGCCGCGAAAGTTGTGGTCGCCTCGCGGTCCAAAAGACCCAAGCTGGCTTGGGTTGGTTATCATTTGCATCTATCCTCGACAATCGCTAATAAATTGTTTGTCTTCACTAGAAATATCTCGTTAGAGTAAGTTTTGCTCCCTGTATATGCTCTAATTCACCTCTGACTTGTGTCTCTAGTGGAAAGGTTACTCACCAGATGACGATACGTGGGTCTGCCGTTCTAGTTTTTTCTGCTCATACTGATAACATTGGTTGCACTAGCTGGGAACCTTATGAATCATTCGCCGAATCGGAACAAATCGTCGAAGCATTTTGGAAGCGGTGTACTACCCATGGCAGAGATACGAGCGATATGTCATTGTTCAAAGCAGGGGAGGAATTTCGCCCCATTGGCCCACCACGTAATCTTTGCTTCTCTTCTTTATTTGGGAACTTCACTCAGAATTTGGCTTTGCAGGGCACAAGCATAAACGGAAAGTAGTTGATAACGCTATCACTCAAGCTAGCCATTCTTCAGAGGAGCCATTCAATCATGCCCAATCAACGAATGAGAATCTGAATCTATCCTCCACAAGAAAACGTCCCCGTCAAACTCCCGACGTAATTGAAATGCCGGATAGGTCTCCCAAACGAGCCAGAGAGAGTACCGTTCAGCTTCAGTCCTTTGCTTCTTCTTCAGTGCTGCCGGCCGTACATTCTACACGGGCAAAGACCATCTCAGTACCCACTTCGATTCCGTCTATGTCCGCCAAACAAACAAGACTTCGCAGACCTTCTCCCTCGGAGATTGTGCCAGATTCGGATGAAGAAAGAAACGAAATTTTGCAGATGCCTCGTATCAAGACTAAATCTGCAACACCAAAAGTCACATCTAAAGCCAAAGCGAAGACCCCCCCGAGACAAGAATCCCCAATTGTCATTGAAAATGACTCTCCGCGATCTTACAATGCAGAGATACATCAACCCACTGAAAATGACTCAAATAAACCTTTGCCCGCACATCGAGCACGGTTAGCTAATCCTCGCGTAAAGTTGATCGACGATACCGAAATGCTCTCACTGGAAGCTGCATACAAGAAAACTCGCGGCGTGCAATGCGCTACTGCCAATTCGTCAACAATTGCACCAGCTGAGCCATCTACTCGTTTAACTAGATCTCGTCCAGGCCCTGGTCGATCTTCCACTGGTTTGATGCAACAAAAGAGTGCCAGTTCTCTACTCGTTGGCGATAAAGGCACTCTAAAGACTTTGAAAGGTAAAAATACCAAACCGACGGCCCCTGTAGTGGACCTGTCAGACGTTGTTAATTCGATGGATGTGAACCTGGATATTGAGCCTCCTTCGGCTGAGGAGTTGTTGCAATTAGCCGGCCTCAATTCTCAAGCTGCGGAATCTCTGTCTGATTTCGAGGATGCCGACGGCCCAAACACGGCTGCCACTGCATGTGCCCCAGAAGTGCAGCCGGCCAAAGAGGAGGTGGCCGTGTCAGTCACATTTGACAAAAAGGACGAGGAGCAGCAATTGCGGAAAGAAAGGTTTTTTAACATCCCATTGTAAATAGTCACAATGATCTAATTGTTCTACTGTCAGTCTTGACAAGGCAAAGAAGAGCCTTTTCCCTGACCCAAGACCTCTGATACCTACTGTTTTAAGTCCGAATTGGGGAAGACCAACAATCTTTGGTCCATTGTATGCCTTTTTTCATATAAATGTCAAACTCGCGTCATGTCTGGACTAACATTCGTACAGGACGTTGGGATCGGGCATGGACAAGGGACTGTAAGCATTTTTTCTAAGCAAAGTGTTTGTTCAGAACTAATAATTGACAGATCGGATAATTCGCGCCTATCTTTGAACCTCGACACCTCCGTGACCGTCCCTACTACCATGATAGAGGCATCGCAATCCTTCCGGAAGTCTCTCAATGCAGCGGCTATGAAAAATACTCAAGTCCCAGGAAAGTTCTATGGAACAGAGGCTGCTCTTTCCCTTCTTTCAACCGTACGGGCGGGAGGGGAGTCTGCCTCCATATTCATCACCGAGGACGCCAAGGACGAAGAAAAGAAAAACTTTCAGTTCTTTCTTAAACGTCTTGAAGATGGCGAAATTGTAAGCTGAATCTTAAAGTCTGTATCGCCACACGTTATCACATCCTTTTCCTATTTCCACAGTTCATATCCATGGCGGGCACTCAGATAGTAGTATTCTCTTCATCCAACAACACCCTTCTTTCGTCAAGGTTGAACACTCCAGCGGCTCTTTTGAATCAGCCTGGGAAGGTCATATTATCCTGTGTCGATGTTGAAAACCCGTCCGGTTTTGCAGATGCTACAACGAATGCAGACCCGAGACGATGGTCACAATATTTGGCCACCGTTGAAAAATAGTTCACCTGCTCTTATTTTCCAGGACTTGACCTCATGTGTATAATGCTTACGATTTTCTCCTACTATCCCACATTTTGTCCTCTTTGTTCTATATAAACTTATCACGAATTAACCATTGCTTTTAAACTTTGCTTCCTACTACAAAATAATTCTGTTCCTTGTGCAATCCTTGTACGATTGCTTATCATTATATAAATCTACTGTGCAGCTGTCCGAATGTACAAACACTGATAGAGCAGCTCTCCAGTTGCACAAACGCTGAACAGAGTACTGAGTGAAACACTCCGGGCACGCATCCATATTGCGAGATGCAAAATCCGTGCAGAATGTATTATCAAAAGATTAAATTTTGCGAATGATTCAATTGCCGGTCCCCATTTAATTTCAATTTAAATTTGGTCAGACAACACTCTCACATTGGACGCGTGCGTCACGCGCACGTGATGTCTCACGCGACGCGTAGTTGCAATGTTTGGCCTCGAACCAATTCTTTGTTAGTTGCCATCGTCATTCAATTCCGCGTCTTCTTCTCCTCACAATATCGACTCTACTTGCTGGATATGCTACGACGGGTTCCTACAACGGCGGATGGCAAGATCATTGATCGTTTACAGGGGAGTAATCGTATCAATCGGCCATTCAAACCTCCAACTCTTGCTGCTGCAAAACTCGTCCAACCGCTACGAAAGCGTAAGCGAATGTCTTATAAGGAACAAGAGGCAGATGGCTCGGACTCGGAGACGGAACGCGCCAAAAAGAAACAGAAGAAGTCAATGGACAAAGACGGCGTTTATCACAACGAAGAGGAGTTGCTCGCTGCAATTCCCAAATACCCCGTCTATTCAGTCAAACCATTCAGTGAACTTGGATCACGAAGGTTCTCTTTACCGACAATGCGAAATAAAGACGGAACAACTATGATTCTTCAACCGACACATGCTTCTCTTGGTGTTCGACCGCAAACCAAAGTTATCCCGCGACCCCTGCACGATCCTATGGAAGATCACGCTATAGTTCTGTACGACCCAACCATAGACGACCGGGAAACCGACGAGGAAAGGAAGGAGCGAGAGAAAGAGGAAGCGAAAGAGCGAGCAGCGAAGGACGCAAGGGAAAAAACTGCCGGCCTCTTCAATCCTCACAAGAGCCTGAAAGCGCTGCTTGGCGAAGGAACGGATAAGGTCAAAGTCCAAAAGGTTCCTGTGGTTATCGATCCTCAACTGTCTAAAGTTCTTCGTCCTCATCAAGTCGAGGGGGTAAAAGTGCATTCTTGCCCATTTTTATTCATCCCATCGTTTTCTCACGTTACTTTTTAGTTTCTGTATAGATGTACAACAGGCATGCTGGTGGAAAATCAGTATGGTTGTATCATGGCAGACGAAATGGGTCTGGGAAAAACTTTGCAATGTATCGCCTTGCTATGGACGCTGTTGAAACAATCACCAAGGCCAGGGAAACCGACCATAGAGAAGTGCATTATTGCCTGCCCCTCTAGTCTAGTAAAGAATTGGGCAAATGAATTAGGTTTGTAATAGGTCTCTGCTCTTAAAATAGCCCTTTATCCAACGTTCTTCATGACAGTCAAATGGTTAGGTTCTGGCACGATCACACCGCTCGCTGTGGACGGCAAAGGGACAAAAGCAAATCTTCTAGAAGCTGTAGCTCGCTGGGTGGCAGCGCGTGGTCGGAATGTTACCCAACCTGGTATGTCGTCAGATATGTTATTATAGATATGTTTCTGAATATACCTTCAGTCATGATCGTATCATACGAGACTCTGCGCACATTGACAGCTTACATAGCTAATTGCGAGATCGGTTTACTGCTGTGCGATGAAGGGCATCGACTGAAGAATTCAGGTAATATAAAAATATCATATATATGATTTTATCTTTGGGGGCATGCACTTATCTATCGGTCATCTAGATTCTCTAACATTCCAAGCCTTGCATGGGTTGAAGGTGTCTAGGCGTGTCATATTGACTGGAACTCCTATTCAGGTATGTTTACACGCCCGTTTCAACCACAACGACATGCTTCTGACAATACATCAGAATGATCTTTCTGAATATTTCTCGCTATTGAATTTTGCGAACCCAAACTTCTTGGGCAGTAAGAACGACTTCAGGAAGAATTTTGAGCATGCCATCATTCGAGGACGTGATTCCCTTGCAAGCGACGAAATTAAAGCTGCATCCGAGAAGAAGTTGAAGGAGCTTGGTGGGCTCGTCACCAAGTTTATCATTCGCAGAACCAATGATTTGCTTTCCAAATATTGTATGTCGAATTTGTATGACTACTCTGGCTTAATTTTTATTCAATGTGGCACAGTACCTGTCAAATATGAACAGGTCGTTTTTTGTGGACTTTCCCAATTCCAATTGGCATTATATCGTCATTTTATTACCTCCCCAGAAATCAAAGCTCTGCTTCGAGGTCAAGATTCTCAGCCACTCAAAGCTATAAACATCCTGAAGAAGCTATGCAACCATCCTGAGCTTCTCAACTTACCAGACGATCTGAAAGGCAGCGAATCTCTGATACCTGAAGGATTTGGAGGTGCTGGGGCAAATGCAAGGGACAAAGGCAGAAATCAGACAGTGAGATGTGACTGGGGCGGTAAATTTTTAGTTTTGGAAAGGTATGCTGCATATACTTTCATGGGGGGGTAACCGCTAACTTCTCCCAAAAAGATTTTTGCATCATATAAACACGCAGACGGATGATAAGATTGTCCTGATAAGCAATTATACTCAAACCTTGGACCTTTTCGAGAAATTATGTCGAAGTAAAAAGTATTCAAATTTTATCATCTGAGAAACTACGTCCTCAGGCTAATCATGTTTCAAGATACGGTTTTTTCAGACTAGATGGTACCATGACAATTAATAAACGCCAAAAGCTCGTCGATCAATTCAACGATCCCAACGGAAAGGAATTCATTTTCCTTCTCAGTAGCAAAGCTGGTGGTTGTGGTATCAACCTTATCGGTGCTAATCGCCTCATTTTGTTTGACCCAGGTGCGTAGATGCGCGTCTTTTACAAAAATTGTGGTCTCATTTCTTTTTATAAAACAATAGATTGGAATCCAGCGGCTGACCAACAAGCTTTAGCTCGCGTATGGCGTGATGGTCAGAAGAAAGAATGTATGTAGATCAATTCTTTTACAAGCGATTATCAATTCACTATTTGACATTTCAAAGGCTTTGTATATCGTTTCATTTCCACGGGAACTATCGAAGAGAAAATTTTCCAGCGCCAGGCCAATAAACAAGCACTTTCGTCAGCTGTGGTTGACGAAAAAGAAGACACAGAGCGACATTTCTCCATCGACGCTCTTCGACAACTCTTCTTGTTTAACCAGGATACTATTTGCGACACGCACGACACGTTCAAATGCAAGAGATGCAAAGACGGTAGGCAGTTCATCAAAGCACCAGCTCTTCTTTACGGAGACGCCAGCACGTATGTAATTTTGCCTCACTGACCCTTCTACCAACTCACGCCTGTTGGACTAGATGGAATCATTTTACGAATGCTGAACTCAAGAACAACCACGACGACCTTCTTCGCGCTGAGTGTGGTTTGCCTGAAGTCTCGTTTGCTTTTCAATACATTAGCCATTGATATCTGCTGCTGGACTTCTTTTCGGCCCTCTGTATATGTAGTCATCACATAAGGTTATTATAGGATTAATCTTTATGGCTTCCATGGTTAAATAGTACAATTGCAGATACAACTAGACACAACTTAACATAAAAATATTCGTGTACAGTGAAATCGAACGGTTACTCCACCACATCTTCCCAGTTGCCCCATTCGCCTCCTACTCGACGGACTTTGACTTTTTCTCCCGTTGCACCAAAATACGAAGCATTGAACCATGACTTGATTTCTTCCTCCCCAAAAGGGCCAAAGGTCCCATCAGTCTGCCCAGCATCTGGCGAACTCCATTTATATTCGTATTTGATATCTGCGGAAGGAGGTTCCCAAGATTTATCGATGTTTGCAGACGACCGAACGCTCCGTACAATTTCCTCGTATGTTTTGCCGTATATATCCGTATCTCCAAGGGCCATGAGGTTTGATGCTAGATGTGTTATGGTCTCGATGTCCGTAGGGCGATGATTTTGAGGATGATCCACGTCCATCGCGTTTGGACCTGCAGCTTTTTGTTTGGACCTAGACAAGGGAACGTTAGTATGATTAGGTATTAGATACTTATGTTCGCGAAAGCATACCGTTTCGTCTGCGTCCTTTTCGATTTAGCGCCCAAACGCTGTAAAGCTTCCAGCACCGTTTCGCCTTTCTTCAACAGTGGAAGAAGTTGTTTCTCCCATGCACTCTTTCCACCGTTCTCTTGTAATTCTTTCTCCTCGGCAGCCATGCGTTCCTTTTGTTTCTTCTCCTGTTCCTTTTTTCTTTTTCGAGCAACCCTGATCTCGCGCTCATCCAGACCCTCCATCCAGCGATCGTGCATACCGTGAGGATCGATTGTGCGCACATAGCTGCCGTCTTCCGTGAACTTTCCTTCCTCCATTTCTTCGCGCATATTGAACGATGATAGCTCAAAACCCATACCGGCCTTCTTCCTTCTCTCGGCATCGTCTTCATCTTCGGGTTCATCTTCTTGGTCCGAGTCATTGCCTTCCGAATCGTTTCCAAATTCCTGGCCTTCAATATCAGCTAGGCGCATGTACTTCTCTTCCTTCTTAGTGGTGGCCTCCTCTTTGTCTTCAGTGTCCACCGCAAACATATCATCGATGTCGTCGTCTTCTCCTTTCTTTCTGCTCGGTACGACACCCTCTCCGTCGTCCGTGGAATCCGACTCATAACCTTCAGTTTTCACCTTTCCCTTGCGTGATGACTCTTCAAGAGCGAATTCGACTTGTTCGGCAAAGTTGGTTGGATCGTCAGTGGGTTCTACGAAGCGCGTCTTCTTTGAGGTATGATCGGAAGATGAGGAGGGTTCATTCTGCGTTGCAGCGCGCTTCTTGCTTGCGCGAGATGTCATGTTATAAGGAGGCGAGAAAGTGTGAATTGTGCGACGCCGCGCTTGCGGATTCAAGTGCTACTATTTGTGACTGTTGTAAGCAAATGACTTGCAAATGACTCTATCATCAAGCGAATCAACATTAGTAAAGGAGCACATTTCGCTGGGAGAAGAGAGCGCTTATCTTACGCATTATTGGAGTCTCGTCTCCGATCTCCTTTGTTTTATGGATTTTGTTGTACTTAGTCGGAACTGGATATGCCGCGGGCTGGCGGACCGCCGGTGATAAGAGACCCAAGATGGCAACGTCTGAGCATCTCTTCGGCTCTTACTCTTGCTCCCTGCACTATGTTCGACTCCTTGACGGTCAGCGACCTTCTGGGTTACACATCGATAGGATGCTGGCTTGGGGCTCAATTTCCGTGAGTACTACTTCTTCGATTCTTCGATTCTCCTCTAAGTCGACAGGTGTGTAGCCAGGTAATTGAAAATATCAAATTGCAGTCGTGTGAAGGACTGGCTTTACCTTTCCTCGCCAACTGGCTGATGGGTACAATACGATTGCATTAGTCTTTTTCTATTCTCCGACTAATTTATTTTCTATAGGCGATATATCCAATCTTGTCGGCTGTATCTTAACGCACCAGCTCCCATTCCAGGTGTGTGTGTGCATATGCTGTCTCTTGATAACAGCTTAATTGATGGTTTTGATTCCCAGACGTATTTGGCTACATATTTTGTATGCGTGGACTTCATGCTGGTTGCTCAATATTACTATTACTACAAGCCTTCGAAAGGTCCTCCGTCCACCCTTGGTCACATTCGCGCTGCCACATCGCCGGCTGGTATACGACGTCTGTCGATCGAGAGAGGAGTATCAAGATATCGTGCACTATCCGCGGTAGCTTCAAATGTAGCAGTAGCAGCGGCATTGGCTGCGCAACAAGATGAGGCAGAGGAACGAAGGATTTCTCGTTATTCAAAAAGATATGACCCCCAGCACGCGACAGATTCAAGCGGCGATGCCTCGCGCGTGATGGATGGAGAAGACGAGGAATGCGAAGATAATATTCCCTCTTCGATGATTGACAGTTTCCGGTCAGACCGCGCCGACCAGTCCTCAAAACGAGTGTCGTGGAGTATTGAACGTAGCAGAGGGCGTGCGGGTAGCGTGGGACGGCCTATCAGTTCTCCAAATCCCGCTGCTTTGCAACATTTATCAGAGGAGTTAATTCCATTACCTCAAAGCGGCTCCTTTCATCGCCATGAAACTACGACAAACGCCGACTTGAACGAACCTGTTGTCTCTAGCCGCGGGACAAGAGCGTCACGGAAAGGATCGACCATGGTCTTCTTAGGCGCATGGACTCTGTTCGGCATTGGAACGCTGGCAAGTCAGAGAGCAAGTCCTTTTGGGACCACCTCGACCGATGTCGGGCGCGACATCGGTCGTGTCCTAGCGTCCGTGCAGGCGAATGATCTAGTGCCAATCGCCCAAGGTCTATCACCCCGCGATATGTCTTCCACGGAGCCATTGACATTCAACCTCGAATTGGCGTCCGTTAAATCAAGTACGGATATTAATGCAGCGGAAGAACCCCATGTAGATCCTACATCAGAGCAAGTGTTAGGACGGATATTTGCTTGGCTATGTACCACACTCTATCTTACCTCCCGCCTACCTCAAATCTGGAAGAATGTAAGGTATTCATTCTTATGATACCGAATTTTTTCTGACCACCTATGTAGTATGTTAGAAAATCAGTAGAGGTGAATTCTTTTCGAGGCTGCCTATTGCAATGAATCTGACTGTAATCTAGGGTCTTTCTATGTATCTGTTCGTGTTCGCTTTTCTCGGAAACACCTTCTATGTGTCATCTATCCTTCTCTCGCCAAAACGGTTCTTACCACCTTCACAATCAACTCAATTCATTAGAGAGAGCATACCGTACGTCGCTGCTTTGTGGTCTTATCTGATTGCATGTCTGATACATCTACATAGGTATCTCCTTGGAAGTGGAGGCACGCTCGTGTTCGACGTTACTATTGTAGCACAATCATTCTGCTACAAACGTCGACACAGGCGCCACCATTCAGTGGCACATACACGGCCGTTGGACGAGGAGGAAGCTGCGCTTCTATCTGGAGATCCACTCTTAGCACATCCTGATTCTGCAATTACAAACAGGGGTCGGACTTCTCGTACTCGAAGCAACTAGATTTTCGAATCATGTAACATTTTCGTTGTGCTTCGTACTTGCTATTTTGCTATGTCCATTGAGCTCCATAATACACACGTAGAAACCTAATCTTATTATAGCGACTCACATCAATGAACCTTTGTTCACACGTGTTGTGGTCGGAATTTGAGATGCTCGGTGGAGAGATTAACCTGTATTGCGGTGTTAGCTTGAGCATGGATTTCGACACAGTCGGTTGTTGTCCTTTTCTTTATCTCCTCACTTAGCTTGCTTCGAATCCAATTATACTTCCTTTGGAAACATGCCTAGCCCAAACGCAGTAATCTTCACAAGCCCCGCCCCTTGCCAGTTGGTACGTGTACAAAGCCATCGCTTTCCACTTGTTCCCATGATGTGAAAGGACCCTTACGATCATGTCTCTGAACCTGTAGCGCTCTCTCGTCCTTGATTATCTCTGTCATAATTGCTACACCCGTACCGCAAGTGCTTTCAATCGCGAGAGTACCGTCCGACAGCTCGATGCCGATGGAGATGAGATCATTGACGACGTCAGTGGCACACAGGGAGGAGCTCGTAGTGGGAGTCACTTGGAAGAGAGCTTCGAGATGCTCCTCCAACAGGTCAGGCTAAGGCAAGGCATGTCCAATGCACCCATTGTTTTTTGAATGGCTCGTTTACGTTGATACGATGCAGACATCCGAACGCATATCATGTCGGGACGCGTGGACGACGCAATAACGCTCCTCAGTGCTCATTTTCCTGCTGTCCTTTCCGAAGATATAGCTATCGGCGCTGCCGAAACCTCAGAACGCCATCCTGCTTCTACAAGGAACGTCGAATACATCTCCTCTACCTCAACCGAGCCTGCACATCTATACCTAAATCTAAGAATTCTTGCTTTTAGCGAGGCATGCCGCACAGTACCCTTGGATTACCCACCCAAATCAGGGGCTCCGCAAGAGCCAGAGCCTTCAGAAGTCATGAATAAATCCACTGCTGAAGAGAATGCAGGAATTCCCGAGAGCGCGGAGCACTTCGAACAGCAGATGGCCTTGCTTACTCGCGCGCAGAAATTATATGCTCTTTCGAACACACTTCCCAATCCCGCCGATCGGGCAACATATCTTAAAGAACTAGAGAATGTTGGTGGTCTTCTGGCATATACAGTTCCGGAGAAGAGCTCCATGGCCAAATATTTGACGTTAGAAAGGCGTGAGGCGGTCGCCGATCAGATCAATCGAGCCATTCTTAGTGCGTTCCTTCGAGCTTTTTTGTTCCTTTCTATCAAGTGTCATTAATATCCTTTTCTAGAAAGTACTGGTCGACCTCTTGTTTCTTTTATAGAGCTCATGACGCGGCATACTCACCTTGTGTGGCAATTTGCCAACGAACTTGGGATCGAAACACGTCCAGGAGCGGTCCTCCCTCCTCGCGGTAGAAATAATAGAGGGGATGATGATAATGATGTCAGTAAAGCGTTTATGGACCAAATAGTTTATCAAACTGATATCTTTTTAAAGGTGGCACCAATATTTGATTTGCATCAGTTCCTGAATGTGAAACATTAGGACCTTCTATATGTACGACATCAAAGGGAGCCACTGAATTATCGACTGCTTTTCACAAGCTTTTCATCTAATTCTGTAAGTGTATCATTCCTGCACGAATATTGAGGAGCCATATCCCGAAGTTGTACATGTACAGCAATTGTATCTATGTAAGTTAACGACATGAAATTATCATCGAATTATCGATCTCGTGAAGCAACCTCACTGAAATACATTGCTTTCTGCAACGCCAAACGGGATAGATATCGAGTTCACTACTCTTTAATTATATGGATGTCATCCCACCTCCCGGTGTTAATCTTCCGTACAAGATCGTCGGATATGTGACATTCTCTCAAACCCAATAACACCATGTCTCTCCATCGTGTCCACGGTGTCCTTTCCAGAGATTTGAACCCTTCGCTCGCTGGGGTTTTGAGCCAATTATTATAGGACAAGTCCAACAACACAATTAGAGGACATAGCTTAGGTAGTCGGTGTACGGGGATGGGAGTGGAAAGATTGATTAAAGCCAGACGAGTTATTGTTGGGGGTAATGAAAACATAGTTGATGTTGATAGACGGGTCGATACGAGGATGAGAGAGAGAAGAGGTTCCTCTGAAGGATCTTCAGATTCCCAGTTGCGGTCTGCTGGTACTGTGCTTTGCGTCGGAAACTCTTCTTCCTCTATAAAATTTCTTCCCCGTATGAAATGATTCTCTGGAAGACTAGCGGTCGGGCCCATGATGAGAATTTCACCATCAGCGTTTCCTTGAGGGTTAAATAGAGCGCTGAGCTTCCAGTTCGGTAGTGGGAAGTGTACTGCACAATACCGAATGGCATCGCGGCGAAGATGATAGGGCATATAGGGTACTATATCCTCTTTAAATTCTGTACTGGTGATGTAACGTGAGAAAATCATCCGCAGGCATAACAATGCCAGAGATGGGACATGTTGGATGTCCATGAAATTGCCCATATCCGAAGCAATCAGCTTAAGGGCTCGAGCGCGCCATTGGACATTTTCTTGGCTATTTGAGTCTCTTTCAGGAGATGATCTCCAGCTTTTCGGAGGAGCGGGGCCCGAATAGGTTGTAGATGGACTTCGTGCAGGATATGTGGTCGATAATGAGGCATCAGACTCAAGCGTCGCGAATCTACTTGGTAATGTTTGTCGATTGTATCCTCCAAAAGTCGCAAGGTGTGTACGCGACTGTTTGACATTTTGTGAGTGTCGAAACTGTTCGCCGCTATAGAGATCCGTGCATCAGTAAGCGCTGCTTGAACAAATCCGAATTACTATGCAAGCTGCGCGTCGGAAATTTGAAGTTGGGTTACTTACCGTAACGTATGAAGAAGGGTGTTAACTTCTCGGGGTTCTTTTGAATTTGTTTGCTTCATGACACTGGAATAGATGAGCGAATGTTTTTGTTGCTTCTAGACATAGTTGCAGTTAAACGCTTGCATTTGGCATGACTCTGAGGGTAAATTTAGATTACTTCAGCACGTGCGGGAGACTAGAAACGACTTGGCTACTAAGGCACATACATGTATTTACTTGAGTGCACAAATTTCTTGAAAACAGTCTCAGGAGAATCTAAGTTTCCCAATTATTAACTCAAACCCGGACTATGATGCATTACTCGGGGGTCTTCGAGCAACGGAAATCATGCTATTGTATTTTATCTATTAATATTGGTGTGGCATATGTTAAGCTCTTATTCAAGAGGAAGGAAGGGACTTCTGCGGTAAGAAGGTGCCTCAATGACAGGGGGAAGCTTCGCGGCTAACTCGGTAGTTCCTGCTGGGAAAGGGAGGTCGTCCACACCTCTTGGCAGCACCTTCTCATATAGACCTTTGGTTTGGTTATGGCTGCTTAGTGCAATCATCTTCTTCTTTGCGTCATGAACAAGTACGTGTGCATCATCAACACCGGGGACCGTTCCCTTCACGAAGATGAGGTTGAGTGATGTGTCAATGCGGACAACAGGGAGATTTTGGGTGGTGATTCGTTTGTTGCCCATGTGTCCGGCCATCTTTTTGCCTGGAAAGACGCGTCCGGGATCCTCAAATAGGATGATTTAGTTCTTTACAAAACATTCAAGAGGCAACCACCAAAATAATACCTGATGCTGTCCAGTAGATCCTGATGACCTATGCGATATAGAGACGCCATGACTAGCCGCAAGACCATGGAAACCCCATCGCTTCATGCCTCCCTGAAAGCCCTTTCCAATCCTATAATTTGTCGTGAGTGCTCCGTCAGTGTTTGAAGGTTGTTCGATGGAACAAGGACTCACGAGTTGGCAACTACATCCACGAATTGGCCCGGTACAAAATGGATAGCGGACAGTGTCGTTCCTAGAAACAAGCTTATATAAATAAATCCGGAGGGAAAGAACAAGCGGGGGATAATCGCACCAACTGGTACATGGGCATCTGCAGTAACTGGAAACTCTTTGACTATTCTTTTTGGAGGAACTTTGGCCTTCCGAAAGTGTCCAAGCATCTGCTTCGTCGTTGTTTTCAGGGGTTTATCAGAAGCAGCGACTTGAACAGCATGGTATATCGATTTGTCTCGTTTTACGGATTGAATATTGGCCGTGACTTGACAATTTTCCAGCTGTTGATATTATTTGAGAGAGAAAATCAGGTAGGTACATGGCACTCACTTGCAGAATAGTAACGGGAACCCTCACTCCTTGGTCATTCCAAATAGCGGTCATTCCACGTTTTCGAGCAATAAGCCCAGTGCGAATTGAATTAGGAGTCCATTTCTTCGGCGCTGCGGCGTTGGTTGCAGCCTCGGAAGAACTCGACTGTGCCGCTTCTGCAATAGGTGCACTTGTAGTGACAGAAGCGTGGATCTGTCTTGCTTGCAAAAGGTTTAGCGATCGGCGAGAGCACGCCGCGCGAAGCCTGAGCATGGGTGTCCAGTTAGAGTCTAGAGGTGAAATGTATAAAGCAGAGCAGTGAGTCCAATCACGGTTGTCGGACTTCAAAATTGAAATTGAAATTGGCGCGTCAGGCCCAGAAAAGGTCGACGTTGCTCTTGACCGTGACTCTTTACCGGCTCTTTTCAAACGAATTTTCGAGATTACTGCTTCAATGGAATGGATTTCTGGCCGAGAGACCAAAGAACGAAAAAATCAAAATCGACTTCTATCAGGAGTAAAGCAACAGCCAATGAACAGGCCCGATGTTATCCCAACCTAGGGCATGGATTACTAGGAGCTGCTACATTATCTTATGATGCTGGACGCCTGAATTGGATTTTTGTTTCGGAAAATATCGGCTCATTTGATGGTATGCATCAGGCTTTGTTTTGGTCAGTTAGTCGATGTTGAATACCCTCAGAATCTTTGAAAAAACGTTTCAAACTTGGGAAACAGATACAGGTTTTCCCACCGACTTCCTCTCTCCCATTAGAGGCCCCAAAGACCAGTATAAAACAGCGAGCGGAGCAAGGGGTACGTTTAATTCTCGGTGTTCTGCATTCCGTGATAAAAATGCCTTTCTAGGCAAACTTTTTGAGGACCTATCTACCTGATATTGAAATACCAGAGCAACTCATCCGGGATCATCTAATTGAAGACAATACGCGCTCCAAAACACTTCAGAACTTCGATCCTTACTCGGGGACCTTAATAGAAGCGTTCACGTTGCAAAGAGACAAACATACAATCTATGCCGCCTTTCCGACTGGCGAAACAAAGCGAGATCTAAGTAAGTAATCGCGAATAATTCTCTACTGACTCTGACGGTTGCGTTGTTAGGCTATGCGAGTATCGTATACTCCAACCCATCTGAGATACTGCTTAGGCCGTCTGGTACCCATCTACGCCGTTTCTTGACACCTATACAACAAATTGTGACATCCTGCAATAAGAATACCGAATTTGAAGGTACGATCTATAACTCAACGAAGATATGACCGGAATTGAATATTTTGTAGATACTAATGTCGCCATTCGTACTTATACTTCTACTACATTATTCAATATTAAGTGGAACGATAGCCTGTATGGACCGAGCCTTAGTCAAGGCGCTACAATAACTCGGAAAGACCTGAACAATGAGACCCTCGTTGATATGAAATATCTGTGCACTAGGGACCAATTATTGAACGTCGGGGATAGAGGTTCCGTCTTTATGTGTAACATATCTGATGGAACGCAAAATATGTACGTGCCTCTATCCACAATTCAGAATCCTCAGTAAATTTGGGGTAGGCCTTTGTATAATCAGCAACAAAGTCTAACTTCTAATGGAGACCACTTTTGGCGCCTGGCCTGCGGCTTAAATCCGGCCGATTATTTTCTCATGACGACCAAGAACCTTGTCTCCATGGACTTAAGGGTATGCTTTATGCAAATTTACTCTTTTCTATTTCTCATGCCTCCCCCAGACAAACAATGCTGTTAACTTTTTCTCATTACCTATCGGTAAACATGTTCTGACGTCTATGGAAAATTGCCGCTCCGATTACCTTCTGCCTCTTTGCTCTACGAAAGAAATAATCTGGATGGACACGAGATTTCCTCGTAACCCCTTGCTGGCCTATGCTCATGGAAGGCAATTTGACCGATACCTATTGTCTCATACCCTTGGCCATTCATCAGACGATCGCAAGTTTTATTTTTCTTAGGGACAATCAATGCATCGGCTAATATGATTAATTACAGTGTCGACACTTTTAACTTCGAGAAATAATAGCTTGATTACAGCTTATAATATAAACACCTCTCCAGAAGGCCCCATTCGATCTGTTACGTCCCCGTATTGTCTACCATCAGATTATAGTATGTATCAAACAGACGTCGGCCAGCGAGTTATCGAATTCGACAACAGCGCCGCACTGTTGAGGATCTCTGAAAGCGAAGGAATTATATACAATGAACTTCTCTTCTCAGGAGACGTTCACGAAACATCATACGTATTTGAAAGGACGGGCGCCATGACCAAATTAGTGGAACAGTTCACCAATACCAAGGAAGATATAGACTTATTTAGCCGTCAAGAATTTAGTCAAGTTGATCTTCAGGCAGCTTATCAAGGTATGAACCTCTTGCTGAGTCTGTCATCTATTAACTTCTTTGATGCGTAGCAATATTTCGCGAATATGTCGACTTTACTCAAGAATTTGAACAGCAAACTGCAGAGGCCGTCGACGAAATCCTGGATTGCTTCCCGTCTTGCCTTATTAATAAAGAATTTCCAACTGAGTATTTTTTGACTGCGTGAGTGATCCGTTAATTGTTACCGATCTTCTATTTTCTTCCAAGATCTAATTACATTTACCGCTAGTTATGATCTTGCATTCCGTGCTGAAGAAGACAACAGCCATGCCACTACAGCAAGTTATCTGACTGAAAGTCTCGTGCGATCGAAGCGGAGTTATAATGCATTGAAACAAGGGGAATTATCCGCGAAATTGATCAAAGCCCCTTCGCATCTATCCCTCCTACCAACCTTTCAAAAATTCGACAAAGATATTTTCGGTGACCTCAGTAAGATGGAGACCTACTTGCGTACATTCAGGCTCTCAGATGACATTGAGCACGCCAACAAAATTCGGGAATACGAAGACGAATCTTCTCGGCAACTAATAATGGATCTCGCTCTCTCTTGCGACATTTTCTCAGAGACTGTGGTCTCTAGGAACGGGGACGGTGATCAAACCCTTGAAAACCTGACAGAGGCCCTGTCTCTTGGCGACGAACCTCCTACCATTGAATTTGGATTTCTAAAGCCTTTGAAGCCGAAAGATATTTACAATCGGGATGGAGGAGATGCATTGCTGTCAACACGATTTGATATGCCAATGGGTGTTCGATTGCTTCTTCAAGGATGGGACACCTCCGATCCGGAAGAATATAAGTATCAAGATCCTTACAACGCCATTAGTGAGCCTTTGCTTATGAAGATAAAGAGGTCGTCTTCTCAGAGTCAGCCACAAATTCCGAATATACAAAGCCAACGCCCTCCTCTAGTCCTGACCTCGCACGCCACTGGATTCTCTGAACATGGCTCTTTCCGAAGGACGGTACCCAAAGTTCAGTCTCAGTCACAAACTCCTAATCTACTTCCTCCTGACACGGTCACTGAAAGCTTGCCCACCATGAGACCGCAATACGATTCGTCTCAATCACAAGAGGTGATGGGTAGCACCCAGGTTTTACCTGGCCCACACGGAGGACGGCCCATTGTAAAAAAGAAGTCTCCAAAAAAGAGGTTGGGGGGATTTTAAGTTGAAAAAATCTGCATTGATACCTGTGTTCAATATGATATTCTATCTCTTATACGGTAGATAGTGGTATAATTTTATTTTTTATTTGGCTTTTCGAGACTCTTAGTCGGATAACTCTGATGTCCGGGTCCGCGTTTCTTCGGGTCAAGTGATATTCGCGTGATGCAGCTTCTTTCCAGTCCTCGTGCTATCCTTCGCATAAACGTACTCTCTTTTCGGTCTGTAAAAACGCCAGTTTGTCGTGCAAGAGCACGAAGCTGGACTTTGGGCCAGCCCAACAACCTGCTCTATGGATGGAAAAAGGTACTGTCTTCCATCTACTGCATTACGGAGATTCCCAAACCGTTTGTTCCTTCTGTTTCAGGACATCCAATCCTGCGTATGATGTGGGCAAATTCAACGATTTTTTGCGAAGTGCGTATCCCACCTAGTCCTTCTTTGTATCTACTAAACACTCAACCTGTGTGCTTAGGCAACAAGGCAGTCGTATGTGCCCTTTCCGCCAGCTATGTTTCGACCTTCGCTGGATACCCAGTCAGTTTGTATCTTCTTTATGTGGACATCCCACTCAATGAGACAATAGTTGGACTCCATCAAGTCCAGATTGCAAACCACGAAGTCGAGGATAACCGTTCCGAAGCTTGCCATGCTTGTGTATCGCGAAGAAGGAATTATGGGCTTTTACCGTGGATTATGGATACCTTTGATGACAATATCCTTTGTCCGTGCGTGTCATTTCGTTCCATTGTACCCCGTATGGTTTCTGTTCTCATAAAAAGCATAGGCGCTGCAAGTTTCACTATATATTCCCGGACTAAGGAGAATTTTCGTGAAAATAATATTCTATGTCGCAACAGTATTATCGACGTATCGCTCACGGGAGGTGTCAGTGGAGCCATGTCAGGAGCGCTCATATCGTTTGGGAGTGCTCGTATGTGTCACTTCATTGCGACTATTTTCGTCCGTTAACCGATATTACCTTCAGCATTCGAGCTTGTCAAAGTATGTACTCCATTCCCCGTTTTCTTACAGAATCACATTAATCAGGTGGTGTCATCAGGTTCGCAGACAGCTGGAATATACCATTGCTGCAAGCAAAGGCGTTACGATGACTAAACCTCCAGGCACTGTAGAAGCTGTGAAGGACATATATCGAAACAATGGACTGAAGGGCTTGTACACTGGCTTTCCTCTCCATTTTGGTGGGTAACACCAGCAAATATATGCCGAAATCTGGGTTGAAAATAACCATTCCTTATCCAGTCCGTGATACAGCCGGTACTGCTCTGTATTTCCTTGAATATGATGGAATGCGACATCTTTTGGGAAGACAGAGGTCTGGAGAACAGGGTCCAACGCCATCATGGCTTCCTATACACGCGCAGCTGGTTCCGTTTGTATGTGGTTCATTATCTGGAGTAAGAGTCTGCTTGCCCTTCTCTTTTGAGCAGGGACTTATTTCTTCCCAAGGTAACTTCATGGGCTTTGATCTATCCCCTTGATGTGTAAGTGGCAAGTATACTTTTTTGTTTTGCACGTCTGACTCAGTTGATTTTGAAAATTCAGCGTAAAAACCAAGGTGCAACAGCGGGCGCTGGCCGGAGAACGATATCGTACACCATGGGAGACACTCTATCGTTTAGTCAGAGGTAAGTCTTAACAAAGATTATATGCGCCATTCTAAGTACGCTATCTAGGTCCTGATCCAAATTCGCCAAAGCCAATTTTGGCTGGTATAACGCGGATTTACCGAGGGCTTGGCGTGAGTGCCCTACGAAGTATCACGACCCATGGTTTGCTATGGACCTTGTTCGACATGACTGCACAATACATCGACAATCTACCTCTCTCATCAAGAGCGGATGAACAGTCCTGCACCATCTAAGGTGTTTGTGTCATTACCAAATTTGTTCAATCTTCTTACCCTAGAGCAAAATTATAGTCAACATATGTATCATAGAATTATTGAAATTCATCAGAGCAGCACTCGAAAATATTTCTATGCATCGATCCTACGGCCAAACCCGTGCACGTATGTACGTATAATCAATCAAGTACAGCACGTATGTTCAGTTAATTGCATACTCTTTGCTATATTGTCACCATGTGAGTATGAACTTTTATGTGGACAATCATCGTGCTTGGACATAGTCGTCGATCTTCAGTAACAAGCAAACTGTCTCAGTAGCAAGTTCCACAGCGCTCGTAGTGACCAGTAGAGGTTGCACAACTTCCTCTTCTAGAATGTTGGAAATCAAACCCTATGGGGAATCTGTTAGTGGTGCTATGTTCATTTTTTGTGGCCGATATGATATACTTTACGAATGTTGATACCAGCATTCCTCTCGCCTAGAGCGTGGCGGTTTCGGAGTTCAGTAACAATCGCGATGGGGTTTAGACCAGCATTTTCAGCGAGGGTGGTGGGAATGACTTCCAGGGCATCCGCGTACGCCTGGAAGCAGTATGCCTCCATTCCTTTGAGAGACTGGGCGTATTGCGAGAGCAGACGTGAAACATGAATTTCAGGGGCACCGCCACCACCAATGAGAGCACTTACAGATTCTAATCAGATACATTGGATGATCAGGGCGTGCGAGACTTACCGCTTCTTTACGAGACACCTAACGACGCACAGGGCGTCGTGCAGACTGCGTTCGCACTCGTCAACGACCAAGTGGTTGCTTCCAGTGGCGAGAATGCTGACAGTCCGACCACGGTTCTTGATGCCCGTGATGCGGACGACCTTGACGTCATTATCAGAAGTTTCCTCGACTGAATCTGCATAGCCCAGTTTATCTTCGGTGAACGCTTCAATATCTGATATTGGTTTACATCCCAAGCTCTTGGAAAGGAACTCGATCTCGTCGCGTTCTACATCTTTGACTACAAGGATGTTGAGGCGCTTTAGGTAGTTCAGTGCAAGCTCGTCGACGGCATCGCGCAGAATCGATTTTTGGATGAGGAGAACGTTACAGTTGGCTTTCTTGATCTTCTTGCACAGGTTAAGGATATATTGACGCCCTTCTTTGATTACTTTGTCCATCAGACGGTAGTCATTAATGACGACAGTATTATCCATCTGCAGGAAGCTAATCAGTAGCCGTAGATGTGGATATTAATCAATAGCTTACATCGGGCTTTGGTGCACTTAGTTGAAATTGGATGATGGCAATCTTTGCTTTTTCCAAGCGTGTGGGCCCTCCAGCAGTGACGACCACGTTCTGGTTGAGGACAACACCTTCAACTAGCTCCGTATCTTCAATGGTTCCTCCAATTTTCTTAACAACGCGGATATCTCGGAGGTCTACATTTGAAGAAGTTGGTGTGATGAGGCGCGAGACAGCTGCGACGGCGATGGGCGCCAAAGTCGATGAATATTGTGAGACGATCTAACAATATGTCAGGCGTTCAAATCAAAGATCTCATGATGTATAAGGATAACGAACATACCTTAGAGTTCAGTGAGGTGCTCGCTGCGCGGAGCAGACTGGCTTTGTCATTGAGATCAACTGGTGTCGACATTTCTGTTAGATATTCGACTGCTTTCGCTGACGCGCGCATGAAGGACTCGGCAACAATTGTAGGATGAATTCCTTTCTCCAACATCTTCTCAGCAGCACCCAGAAGGCTCCCTGCCAGAACAACAACGGATGTAGTTCCATCTCCAGCTTCGATATCTTGTGCAGCAGACAGGTCGACCAGCTATTTCCGACGCGGTAGCGAAATCAGAGATTTGTACATGATAGGGATTGAAAGGGGCCAACCATTTTTGCTGCAGGGTGGAGAGCTTGCACACTTTTCAAGATGGTTGCACCATCGTTTGTCACAATGACTTCTCCCTTCGATGTTTGGATCTGAGAAAGATATAGTATTGAGCATTCAATGAAGCGATGCATATTGCGATGGAAATACCATCTTGTCCATTCCCCTGGGTCCCAAGGACGTTCTTACCGCATCACTAACAGCTGAAATATTTTTTGAGACCATAAATTGCAGAGAAATATGGCAAACACGAACCCTTTGCAGCCACCATATTCGATAACCGCAGTTCCATGGGCTTACCCTGATTGCAACGATATTAAGCAAGTAATAGGGACGAACTGGGTGCACACACCTTGTCTTTGAAAGACGCATTTGCTCCAGAAAGATTTTTTGTGACGCCCTGTTGGGAGAGAGTGGGTTGTGCTGAGGCCATGATGAGTGCAGATATCGAGGAGACGGAGAAACGCGTCCTTCAAAATAGGATATTCCGTGACGCGTGACCGATATCCATATCTGGGCGTGTTAATGGACAGTGACGTCCTCCTTACTCCTTATCCATTACCACCATCCTACAAACTTTACCATGGATTTTGTGCGCATTTGTCTTCAACATCGATTTCGATTTTCTATGCTGACTTGATTTAGTTCGGAAACATGAACGGTCCTGGTGGCATGCACTATGTGGGGTATGGTTTACCTGACTGGCTACGGTGTCGATTCTGATTATAGATCAACTATAGCGGTCTGCCACCTGGCTTCTCAATGCCGCGTCGGGCAAATCCAAGAGCATACGATGAATATCTCAAGGCATATAGCATGGCAATGCTTCCTGGAAGAGAAAGAGAGAATGTTTCTTATGGCGGGAAAAGTACGCGTCACCTCTATATAAATATATCGATAGCTAACGCCACTCCGACAATGTAGTTATAATGCCGCAGTCGTCTCTTGCCAATTTGACAAACTTGGATCTTGAATCGCCATGGATGTTTCAACTACGCAATCCAGCTAATCCAGCTGCATCAACACATGCGGGTGTCCTGGAATTTATTGCCGAGGAAGGTGTAGCCCATCTACCCTACTGGATGATGAAGACCCTACGACTCAACGAAGGCGACCCGATTCGCATCACTGGTGCAGAATTACCGAAGGGAAAGCTTGTCAAATTACAGGCGCAATCAGTCCATTTCTTGGAGATATCAGACCCGAAGGCCGTGTAAGGCTTTATCTCTTCTTGTTCTGACCTAGATTTCTTACCATCATGATCAGACTCGAACAATCCCTTCGAAATTTCTCCGCATTGACCCAGGGAGATATTATTGAAATTTCCTACAATTCTATTGTCTTTGGTCTACTTGTAATGGAAACAAAGCCTGGCGGAGCAGGTATCAGCGTCGTGGATACGGATTTAGAAGTCGATTTTGCCGCTCCACTGGGATATGTCGAACCAGAACGACCAAAAGCAGCTCCTCTCGCCACCATGGCCTCCAAATTGAAGATAGATCTGAACTCGCAATCTCCAGGATCCTCCCGACCTGCGTCAGCCTTGAGTGGCGGGTTTGCTGGTACAAGCACGGGTGCAACGTCGGTTAGCAAGGGCGGTGACCAATGGGAAAGTTTCAAGGGTAAAGGAGAAACACTTGCCGGAAGGAAGACCAAAGGAAAGGGTATCAGCCATCGGAAACCCGAGGAAGTGGCCGAAGGGAGCAAGATAATTCGCACCAAGTGAGCCATTCTGTTCCTACCTCATAGAAGTCTCTCTCATATTTTGCAGTCAGCACAAGATTGTGTCAAATGAGACATTGGAATCCGATGTCAAAGTGCCTGCCGCACTCAATCTTCCATACGGACAGCTTTTCTTCGGCTTTAACGTGGCAGCATATGTGCCCCCTGAAGTAAAGCCTGGCTCGCCTGAAATAACTCTCCAGGTATATTAACTCGTTTGAATATCATTCTCGAAGCTAATTTGTACCGCAGTCTCCTCCCACGTTTTCTGGTTCTGGAAATACGCTGAGTGGTCGGTCGAACCCCACCGCTTCAAGTAGAAATGACTTTAAGGGGAAATCGAAGGAAACCGAATCCACTTCAACACAATCAACTCATGACTGGGGATCATCTGGACATTCATTGGGCAGGAAGCCTATATCTCCGGACGGTCCCGTTGGTGCGGGGGGTGCAAGAGTCCCACAACCTCCTCAGCGCAACAACAGAAAGCTTGCTAAAGAGCGTAGTCCTACACCTGAAGATTGGGGTGTTGATGATGATGACGATGTCATTATGATTGACAGTGACTAGTGACTAGGTACTTATAACTCAGTATTTCAATTCAATGTAGATGATCCACTTTCTTGTAATTTCTTACTTCCGGGCAAAATTGATTTGTTCGATATATCAGAAAATAATACATAACAGAGAGATATCATGATATCGAAGAATTTCGTAAGTCAAGCCTTCAAAGCTGTATTGTTTCCACTATTCTGTCAATAATTTTCTCAAGTCGCCCAGCCTCAAACTGTGCTATAGTCACATTCTTCTCGAAAGTTATTGCTTCACTCAAACCCGGGAAAGTGGTTGCACCATAACCTGATTGTAAGATGATATAAGCCAAGGGTACTCATCGGGAGACCACCGCTAAAAAAAAGTGACAAACCTAGCCATTTCCCTGGAGCAACAGCAAGATGCCTATACCACTCCCTGTCTTTAATACCTTCCTCCGAAATGAATCCTCTTTCAATTGCACCGGCCTTGTGATTGGCCACCTGGATGCGTTTGACAATCTTCTTTAGCTTGTCGATAGGGAATTTAGGATGCTGCTCAAAGCTTTGCACATTGAGCTCCCCGTCTCCAATTTCGTGCATTAGCATCCCAATAGCAGTGGCATCATCGACTTCCCAGGCAGCAACTGAATCGACACTTCCAGGGTCTTTATGACTACAATCGCATTTCCGACCTAAGCCATTCTTAATATGGCAGAGAGCTCTTCTGAGCCTTCTCTTAAACCTTTGTAATTTAGAGTGTTTCTTTTTCCATTTCTTCGCTAGCTTCCTTAAATCACGTTGTGCTTTGGTCTTTTCTTCGTCGAGGGCAACACTCGCTATTTGAAGAGCGTTGATGGATTTTCCCAGAGCGTTAAAGTCAATGTCGATGGAGAATTCGGAAGCAAGTTGCTCAACACTAGTAAACAAGTCCAGCTGATTTAGATTGTATAGAAAAACATTGGAAACGGTAGAACGTACGTTCGAAGGTATGATTCAACTTCAAATGCATAGTGCGTTGCATTGAAGGGAAGAACAGGAGAGCTTGACACTCCTAGAATTTGCAGGCCAAGATGCTTCGCCACCGCGACCTGAACAATAGAAATTCAGAAAAAAAGAAAACACTTGACAACGGAAGGTTAACACGTACATGACGGAAGAATCCAGGATCCGCGTATAATTCTTGCCACCGTTGCGTATCAAAAATGGAGTGATAGTGATAGACTGGATCAAAGAGAGTAGCGCTAAAACCGCCGTTCGAACTTGGGATCTATGTCAATAGAAATTATTCAGCAGCGGAAGAAGTTAATTTAATGAACCACATACCCCGCTTCTCTGCAAAAACACAGTGTAATCGCTGCCAGAACCAAGGGGCGCCACGCCAACATCATCGACGGTTGAATATTGCATATTGTGGATTGCAAACACTTCGGCACTGATGGATGGGCCAGTATATTTTCCTGTATCGCTTCTCGCATCCCATAATGTGCGCCCTGTGTCGGTCGGATGCGGAAGTTGTTCCGCCTTCTCGCGGATGAAATGGGCCAGAAGGGGTGACCCAGATGCATGCAAACGTGAACCAGACACGGAAGAGTCTATAGATTCGACCAGTAAATTAGCATTAGGGAGCCCTAAATTTATGGTTCAGGGAAATCACCAAGATTAAGGTATGCAACAACGTGTGCATCTATCCAGTCCTTAAAGTCTTCGCCCCATTCTGTGCTTCCAATCAAACCATACTGAATTGCACGGAAATCAGTTACAACGGCAAAACTGTAGAGATAAATATACTTCTTCGGCATCCCAACTGGCAATCAAGATGGTCCTCAAAGGTTTCCAACCACGTCGAAGGAGATGGCCTAATCCACGGACAATTTCGTGAACAGAGGCAGTTCCACTTGAAGGATCCGCCGCTCCCATTACCTATTCGAATCATGCATGTTAATCACAATCCTGACACGAGCTAGCTCGTGGCTTACCCAAGCTGATCAAAATATATGAGAGTATTCATCTAGTAAGTGCTGGACGCGACCTACCATCTCTGTGATTACCAACCACGACGACCTCGTTCTTGATGATACCAGGAATAACTCCCAGAGTGTTCCAGATAGGGATGATCCTTGTATTGACTAGGAAGTCATGGATCAATCTTCGATAAATTGATTATTTTGTATCACTGTGTCTCACCATTATTGACAAGTCTGACATGCTTTCCTTCGAATGCGTCACCTTTAGTCAGTGTTCTAAACATCAGATTAGCATTCGTCCAAGAAATCGGAAGGCTTGGTATTTTCGGAATATTTGAGCCCTCTGTACGTGTGCTATTCTCGTAAGATGGGTATCCAGGAGTAGTTGGATCGCCAGCGTAGATACTGAGATATTGAACGCTTCCTCGTTGAACGGAAGTTGGATTACGAGCAGGGCCATAGGGGTATCTAGTATTCCGGTAAGTTTGCTGATGCCGCCCATTTAACCCGTTCCAAGATAACTCACGAAGGATAACCGTTGTAATTAGTGACAGTCCCGTCATCTCGAGGATCAGAATAGATGAGAACGCCGACTGCACCTAATTCTAAATGTGGCATAATGGTCTCTCAGAAAACGATTCCCAATTCTGTTTGTAAGAGAATCACCTTCACCGCCTTTGACCTGTGTATGGCGTTTATAGTCAGAACACCACTCGCAGATGGAGATCATTTCGAATTTATACCTTTAAGCCACGGAAAATACCACCGTACCGGCACATCACAATAAAACCCGTGATATTGCCTTCTGAATAACTTGCCAGTCACTACACTGTTCTTCGTAAATCTCCTTTTGATATACATACTTCTCATAAGAAGTCGTTGATAATCCTTATACACGACCAGTCAATAGAACGATCCATGATGCAGATGCTGAAAAGACTGACCTCATAAGTACAATAATTTCCATCGACGAGAGGGCCCGCGACATCACCTCCGCGGCTCAAGCCATGGAAAGTTGGTACAGCATCATTGTACTTGCTGGCGTCAGGATCGGTGTGATCAGAAAATTCAACCAAACTGGTTCCAAGAAGTGTTTTGCCGCTGTCATCCACGATTTCAAGGAGGCGATCTTCAGGAGTGTTCATGACAGGATAATATGTGTCTATCCATACGTAAGGAGCAGAAGCCTTGGAAACAGATCGTGTTGCGCGTTGCGACTCATCTGAACCAGCCTTGAAGACTAACTTATTTGTTGGAGGAGAATGTATGATGCCCAATTCCCTGCGCAGAAGCTCCAAGAACTCCTTTGCTGTCGCAAGGTCGCCTACAGTGCCCGCCATATGAGGCTTCGTGGCATAGATCCTAGATGCTTTGATGGCGCTTGCGGGATTTGGAATGGAACTGTAATATAATGAATCGTTAGCTTCAGTTTTTGCGCTAAGTTCGCGTTGCACGAAAAACGCACAGAAAAGCTTGTTCAGCTCTTTGTCCAAAAAGTGGTTGTCCTTTTTCTACCCTCTCAGCTACGAGCGACGAATACCGAGTCCAATTATGCAACGCACTCGACCCTGTTATCGCGAGTACAAATAGTGCGAACAGTTTAGTGTGCTTGGCAGTACCGAAGACATGTCGAGGTCCGTCTTTTAAAATGTTCAGTCGCAAAAGTATCGGGAGGACAATGAATATTATGATGTTGTGCATAACCAGGATCGCGATACATCCAAGACGGTCTAGTTCATTGCTTGGACTGTCGCGTATGAAAGTTTTGATCTTTGAGAGTGTGTTATCGTCATACCAGACAGACCAGAGCAATGCAGGAGCAATAATCAGAAGGACAGAGACGACAATGGATAAAGCAACAAAGAAGAGTGAGACTACAAGGGCGCGGCCGATTGGCACTCTGTTTCGATCTTGCGAAGTCTGCGGCGATAAAGAGGCCTGGTCGACAAGTTTCTCGCCCATCTTTGTTGTGGTCGCCTTTCTTGAAGGGCGAAGTCGGCAAAGCGTAGCTATTCAGCGTGTCGACAACCCAGTAGGGTGAGGGGGAAATATATATCAACCTGAAGGGCCTGAGAGAAAATATGAGTGCATCATTTCGAACGGGTTATTACCCGTAAGTATAATTCATCCATCCAAGGCAATGATATCAATAGTAGCTGTGAACGAAGTTGGCGCTGCATGTGCACATTAAGCCATGGAATGATCGATCAGTTGGGATCAGGGATGAGTGGAGTGAATCTGCTGCGTCGTCTTCACATTTTACTGAAGAAAAGAGATTTGCGAAGCTTTTCCTGCATACTCGTGTTTCTAAAGAAAGGTCTACGCTGAGGACACTCAGAGCATTACAACACCGATCCCCCTTCCAGCAGGAACTCCGCCCTCACCAATCATTCCAGCCAGTTGCGCAGTTCGCCAGTTATACAAGTAAAAATTGAGGAATCCATCTCCGAGACCGAACTAACAGAAAAAAACAAACACTATCAGCCATCTGCCGAGCGAAATTTATATTGCTTCACTCCAACCTTGAGATCCTGTAAGATGGGCATGTTGTCCATCAGCGTCAGTGCGTTGAAAACATCGAAATTAGCATTATTAGCAACAATGGCTGCGTCACCAATCAATGCCATGAGTCGATTCTTGAGAATTTGATCCTGGTCTTCAGCATCGCCCAGGCCTGCCGTAGAGGCATAATAAAACAGGTATGCCGCCTCGAGTGTAGGATGAACGGTATTGCCGATCACTGTAGAGGGTAAAGAGTAAAACGAGAAGAAATCTGTAATCTTCCCATTTTCTGGATCCTGTAAAAATTGCATTAGCTTCCTGTCAATTTGAACGAGATGTCCTGACAGTATTCTTACTTCGGCAACATAAGCCCATGTTACCTGTCGCAATCTTCTTCCAGGGCCTCCGTTTCCCACCTCACCCTCGCCCCTTCCACTCATAAATTGATGTCTTATTTCTTCGATATCAAATAAGGGAACCATGTCGAAGCGTTTCATGTATTCTGTATAGAGGTGGGTGACTGCAACGATATCTTTATCTTCCATTTCCCTTAGTCCTCGGATTGATGTCGCACTGGGTAGCTTGTTTATGCGAATCATGCGTGCGAGGGTCATGTTACGAGGTACGAAACAGAATCGAGTATTGACGAGCTTGGGAATGTTCAAAAGACGATGATAATATCTGCAGACGGAGACTGGGGTAGGGATGACGACTCCTGCGGTGTAGATAGCTTGAAAGACACCCTTGAGATGACATTGACGCGTCACTTCTTTGATGAGGACTGGCGCAAGACGTTTGGACCGTAACTTCTTGTGCACACAGAGATAATTGATTTCGCTGACATCAATTACACTAGGGGGGGGTGGGGGGGAAGATATCAGAAAGCAGAAACAAGGGACAAGTTCGACATTCTCACTGTTTCCGAACCCGCAGTGTCAAGGGTACACCGGAGATGAAAGCAACTAGCTTTTTGTTCGAAGACACCCGCACGCCTACATGCCATTCCTTGTGATATCCAGGAGGTTTCAATGCCCTGAATTATCTGAAGTCAGCGCATGGAAAAACAAGTAATCTTTTCTATCCACCATGCTAGGAACTCAGCACTATATTGGAAACGGAATGCGGCATGATCGTCCTCAATATAATTAAGAGATAGAAGGTCATACACTTCCTTCGTCTAAAACACTGTTAACCTCGGGAAATCGATCGTAGGGTAATGGGATACCTGAGCAGGGTCATTCATATCCAAAGTACTCCACTCAAAGTCTTTAGGCAATGGGTAAGGTTCCTGACGCACTTCTTCGCATGGTTTGGAAGGTTCGATGTAGCCATCTTCTACAGCTGGGCCTTCTCCTAAAGAAGTTCAAAAAGGATCAGGTTTCATATAAAAATTACAAGATAATGTGACCTTACCAACTTGAGGGACCGGTTGTGTTGCCCAAAACTAGAGAGATATGAGAATTGCGATGCTCAGAAAAAGCGGATCACAGCATACTTTATGTTCACCCATGTCCTTTTTGTTCAGTCCACCAATCCCGGCTTTTCCTTGCACTACATCCATGATCCTCATCTGCTTCAAAGCCTCTCTGACATTCTCGGCATTGACTTCCAACGACGCTGGTCCGCCTTCAGCCTTGACCTTATCCAGTACCTGGTCTACCACCGCTTGAGGAATTCCATCGTTTGGGAGTAGTTTCTTGGCTTTGGACTTCTTCTTCTTCTTTTTCTTCGATGAATTGGAAGTAGATGGCACGGAGGATTCGCCTGCAACACCGGCTTGGCCATGCTGCTCTCCGTCAGAATCCGATTCATGGTCGGAGGAATCGGGGCCGCCAGTCGTATCGATGATTTCTGGCTCTTTCGCCTTTTGCTTTTCAGGATTTGCCATGGAGAGTATCGCAGAAGACGAACAGGGATATGAAAGTCGTCACTGGTCAATGTAAGCAACTTCGCGTGGACGCGCAATTATCTGATCACTGGAGCCGCCATAAATAGAACTAGTAGATGGGGAGCGGCAATGCAACAGTAGAATTTCAACTCCGCCGTGATTTCAGCTTACCCATCATTGCGTTGGGTAGTTTAATTATCCGTTCGGAACTAGCCGGGCAGATAACATTTGACCTTCTGTAGCTCACTGAACACTGAGAAATAGATATTTTAAAAAAAAATTTGGAGTAGACTCTTGTTATACTTTAAATGATTTTTGCCTCTTAGTATTTGCATGAAAAACCCTCGAGGGTGTCAGATAATACTCGTAACAATGGCAGATAACTTCAAGTTGCCGAAAGTTATCTGCCATTCACGTGCTTCGGCATGCGTGCCACAGTCCCAGCGCGCTGGTTCCGCGCACACTTTCACCTCATATTTTCCCCGGTACAATGTCGCGACGACGCCTTGATAGCTTGAAATAAATAGTGGTAGCAGTAGATACATATTTATAATTTAGATCCACAACCGCAGGCCTTATAAACAGGATTTTGACCGTGCAGCCTCAAATGTGTCCTTGAGCCGGCATATTGACCACAATCTCTTGCACCCATGTCCTTGCAAGTTATTTCTCGGAAGCGCATCGCGCGAAAAAAAATGGGCTTCTGGCACCAAAGTACAAATTCTACATCCCTTTGAGCTCTCCTTCATCTCTCTCTCTCTCTCCTTTCCCTTTATTTCCTTTTTGGAATTCTTTTTCGAGTTCTTTTTCAAAAAGTACCCAACCTATTGAAGAAAGAACATCTTGTGATTTGTCAGACATTCTTGGGCTCATTCCGTATTATTTCAGTCCCAATTTTACATCGGCGCTGATGCGCACCACCCCACGCTACCCCCGTATTTCGCGCTTTTCGCGCAACACGCCGACCTCACGTGACGACGATAACCCCGCCGACAAGTCGAGAACGCATACAGATGGCTCCGACAACGCTCCCCGCCGCTACTAGACATCAAAACGCATGGAATATGGTACACGTACCTCGTGACTAGGCACCCGCAGCACCCTCGACCCCCGACTCGGCTTATCGACCAGCGAAACGGCTCAGCACTTAACTTAATTATAAGGAAAGTCGGCGCCTATTTCTATTTTTAGCACTTCATTCTCCTGCTCGCCATTCTCCATTCCCGCCGCTCCTTGGCATTCCAAAGCTGATATATACTTCTTATTGTTCACATGTACACTCCTTCTCCCTATATCTTTCATTTTCATTCTTGTTCCTTGCCCAGAAATTGTTTTGTTTCACCTTTTTCCCTTCCTCCTTTTAGTTAAATCACATTCACCCTTGTAGTTTCACAAATACCGTCTCATAGACACATTGAATAGGATCAGATTCGCCCCTCATTGTTCGACCTCAAGATTTTGTTCTCGCATCTTGTTTTCACTTCTTGCTGCCGCTAACTCTTGTCGTTCTCATTGTTTCCCACGCCCTTGTACTCGTTGTCTCGTCTCCCTCTCTCGCTGCACACCTCGGATCTTCGCCGCAGGTCATAGTTTATGTTTAGTACGCCCTTGCCTTCGTATTCGAAAGACTGACCTTGGAAGGAATGCCTTCCAGAACTGTCCTTGCACCCTTCAAGCCAACTCTTGGTTGTATATTTTGTTTGGTGATTTGTTCACCATATACACTGTATATATGACCGCAGGCACATCAGTGTGAAAGATAATGCCCTGGCTTGGTTTTTGTAGGTCAAGAGTCAACATTTTTATCATTTAGATGCTCAAATAAATTGTAGCTTCACAGGCGGCAAGGCATAAAATATCTTTTTTCCTGCAAAGACCAAGTTTACTGATTTAAGACAGATTTGTCTCTTCATATTTCTTGTAAGCATGCTGTACATAGGAAGGCAGAATCGACTCAAAAGCTGATGATGTTCAATTCGGAAAAAGTGTGTGTGGGGGAAATCATGGTTCTCCCTTCAATAGGTTGGGTACTTTTTTCAAAAGAACTTGAAAAAGAATTCCAAAAAGGAAATAAAAGGAAGGGAGAGAGAGAAAAATGAAGGAGAGCCCAAAGGGCTGTAAAATATGTACTTTGATGCTGAAAAAAGCTGATTTTTTTCTTGCGCAATGCGTGTCTGAGAAATAACTTGCAAGCCTGAGGCCATGGGTGCAGGAGATTGTTGTCAATATGCTTGCTCAAGGACACATTTGAGGCTGCATGGTCAAATTCCTGTTTACAAGGCCTACAGCTATGGATCCAAATTATGGACATATATTTACTGCTACCACTATTTATTTCAAATTATCAAGGTGTCGTCGCGACGTTGTACCAGGGGAAATATGAGGTAAAAGTGCGCGTGCAAGCCATGTGCGGGGACCGTGGGACGCGTGCCGAAGCACGTGAATGGCAGATAACTTTCGGCATGTTATCTGCCATTGCTATTACCTGACGCCCTCGAGGGTTTTTCTTGCAAATAATAAGAGGCAGAACTCTTCTAAAGCATAACGAGAGTATACTCCAACTTTGAAAAAAGAACTATCTACTTCTCAGTGCTCAGTGAGCTACAGAAGGCCTGATGTTATCTGCCCGGAACTAGCCGGGCAGATAACTACCTAACGCAATGATGGGTAAGCCGGGTAAGGTTCTCCCTTCGATAGGGTAAGGTTCCCGGGTAAGCCGTCGGTAGAGTATTTGGTCGTAATTATTTAGGGCGCAATGCCAAACAAGCGTAGATTCTCAGCTCTTTGCCCATATATGGTGTATTTCCAACGTGGGGGGACCATTGCTTTCAGAAGATCGGATCCGGAACGCTGGCCGCTGGCCTCCGGCTTCCGGCATCGGCAAATGCGCGCTGCCGCAACCCGGCAAGAATCCCATCACACCCAAATAAGGACAAATGTATCATGCCGATTTCAGAGCCGTATCCCTTCGTGAGTTTTCCTGCGATTGGCACCATTCCACAGACAATGCTGGCCTTTAACACTAGTGTGGATGTAGGAAGCATAGGAAGCTACATTGTTGACATATTTAGATATCTTGTAGTGCAGAACATACTAAAAAAAAAACAGAGGACTCTGTTCTAGCTGAATGCAAAACCTTAGATATCCTTCGAAATTTCGCAACGCGCCTGTATTTGTACAAACAGCTGTTTCATACAAAAATCCGATGACATGCTTGGAGGCAGAAGCCACAGGCAGCAATAGCTCCAGTGAACGTCGGGAGCGCAGACCTTAATGGGTGTTGTGTAACAGCCTCTGAAGGAAGATGGCAATCCCCGTAAGTCCTGAGAGACCTGCACCAGTGGCAGCAAGGTGCCAATATCAGTACCCTGGTATACAGGACCATGTTTTCTTCATTTTAGTGTCGATATAACCGACAATACATACCACAGGGTATCTTCAATGAGCTCGAGTCAGAACCAGCATGGGACTCCAGGGGAGGGGACTCGGAGAGTGAACTGAAGCGGGATATGCCGAGGCCAGCGGCCAGCACTGCGGACGCGACATTCTCATTGCTTTCAGCAAGGTGACAATTAAGTCAGTTTCTGGCAAATTTGCCAAAGCTGCGTTCATGGACAACATACTCATCCTCTTCTTTATCGAATTCATAGGAGCGCTTCGCTTCGTCGGAGACGGTCAAATGGTTGTTATGAATATATCGATACTGACGTCTTCCTTCTTGGGGCTTGGCAACTCGAAAGTTGCAGTAACAAGGTTCTCATTGATGTTTTCTTTCAAGTCCATTCTGACAACGGATATTAATGTTAGCAATTAAAGAATAACCTGCTTTCACCTGGGTTTGAGAGGCCTACGGTAGGCGAGAAGCCGTGTGTAAGGATGGTCCTTACATCACCGTATGACTAATGACCCTGCCTTTTGGCGAAGCGGCTTGAGCGGGATCTCTCATGTCCGTCTTGCACAAATTCGTTTAAACGCATTTTCTGGTTCCCTGCCACAAAATTTACCAGCAGGTTTCGATGTTGTGCATATGGTTTCGGGACCCAACAATTGTCACACATTCCTGGGAATCATTTAGCTACGTTTCAGTCGGCCCTACCAATCAAACCTCGATATGAGCTCAATGAAGGCGCCAGATGATGTCGATAATCCCATCAAGCTGCTGCCTCGATTTTTCTCAAGAGTCGAGCTTCTACCATGAAATTGGCTTCCCACTGTGGCAGCGAACTGCGCTACTTATCACAAGATATTGATAGTGGAAGTTACAACAAACGAGACAGATTCTGAAACGCGTGTCTTCAAATATTATGCATGTGTTTGTGGTGAGAAATCTTTCAAGACGGTAAAGTCGTAGAGCAGGACAATAGTACAGCACTTACAGCACTGATCTCCGATACTTTACTGGATCGCAATTTTTTTGTAGGTATGCTCAGAGGACGTTTAAGGGAACTGAACACAGAGAACGCCGTTATCCAGATGGGCCTTGATTTGGTCCTCCTAGGTGCATTGAAGAGTTGGAAAAGATTTGGGCAGTGTAAAGATAATTACATACCTTGACACCTTGGGGCAATTGAAGAGTGCGAGAGAACTTGCCGAACGAACGCTCTCGCACAGCATATTCACCTTCGTCTCGGCCGTTGGACGTACTACTCTCACCGGAGACGGTCATGCGGTTATCATGAAGATCGATTTGGACGTCTTCCTTCTTCAGACCAGGAAGCTCGAAGATAGCAGTGACGGTATTTTTATCATGATATTCCAGTAGATCCATTCTGCAGACGGAAGAAGTCGAGTAAAACCTCAGAGGCAACACTCTAACAAATAAAACAAGTACCGCGGCTTGAGTGTCCTGACAGCTGTATCGCCACCACCCAGTGCCCGGTGCTGCAATGCCTCGTCGTTGGATGCAACCCCGGAACGAGCGTTCAAAGCGTTATCGAGAACGCGGTCTAAATCGTAAAAGGCTCGTAATACCTGATGGAGGACATGATGAATGTGGATCAACTGATCACAAAGACCCAGCGCCTACTATAATACATGTGCGCTAGTCAGACAAGTCTCATATGCGTTCCAAGGCTTTGCGTCAGGTTCCAGAGTGTATGTAGGCCATATCCCCCCCGAATTTAAGTTTTGGCGGTAAATCCGAATTCGCCGGGTTTAAGCCCCCGAACCGTGTGATCTGATTTAAGGTCCTCAACTGCGTGAACCGGGCCAGGTAACGTGATCGCTGTCCGAACCGGGGAAACAGTATATTTTATGCGGTGGGCGCCTGTTGGTCCAGTATATTTTATACATTAGGCGCTTTCATGTACTGTATGTTATGTACACACCCCTAAGTACCCTCATGGAAAATTCCGGAACTGCCGGTAGTACCATACCGCTAACAATTCAAGTCTTTTAAACCATTAAACCAGCCCTCCCTCCCCTGCAGCCCTGCGCCTGCTATTAATATGGCTCCTCTGGAGCCCTACATCCTACCGCCTGTACCAGCATTCGACATTGTCTCACCCCCGCCATCCCCATCGCCACCCGACCGCTCTAAGAGAGGAAGAAAACGAAACCCTCAAATTCCTGCAGAACTTGCTGTTAATACATTTGTCTCTCCGGAGGATGACGCTGTGCACCCACCCAAAAAAAAATCAAAGGGAAGGCCGACCCAGCAGGTTGCTACAGGGAATAACACCATCTCCTCCCTGATCACGGAAAGCGCTCAAACGGTAGCGGCTCATCACAAAGCACCTGGGACTAAGAAAGGGTACGATGCGACCATTGCAAATGGGAAAAGATGGCTGGAGGACTGGCTTTTGGGTGCAAAGGTAACGGAAAATCCAGATGAGGGCGAAGTTGAGGGTGAGGATGCAGAGGGCCCTGCACAGTGTCCTCAACCAGAAAGTCTTGTTGGTGCTTTTGACAAGATA